>JAQHUG010000051.1:8925713-8944171 GCA_028555095.1 Dicrostonyx torquatus
TATGCTTTCTTGGCTCTGTTGGGGTTTTTTTTCTTCCTCTCTCTTGCTCTTCTTTTGCTCTCCCCTCTCCCTCTCTCCTCTCATGGCAAGGTCCAGTCTGCTGGCCATGCTTAGTCTACTCCTTTCTCTCTCTGCTCTGGATTTTTCCAGATGCTTCTGGCTGTATGCTCCCTCATCTCTACACTAAAACCTTTTATTTCCCTCAACCATTTCTTGGAGCAGTCATTGTCCTCACGTCAGACAAGAGCTGGGAAGGTAGATGAGTTCAAAGGTCTCAGCCTCAGTCTGGGCAATGGGTAAATAAACGTAAGTGTGTGAGGGTAGGACAGACACCAAGGCGGTGGAGACATGCTGCATTCGTTCTACTCTGTAGGGCTAGGGGTCTGTGCCCTAGCTCATGCTGGGGGCAAGCGGGCAGCCAGGTCTGAAGCAGCAAGAAGCTGGCTCCCAGAGAGAGCCCCAAGTGAGCAGTAGTCAAAGCAAGGCCAATAAAGCCCAGTGCAAGGCAGAGGAGCAGACAGGAGGAGGCAGCAGTGTGAGTGTGGTCCCTGTCCAAAAGGAGAGGGAGGCCTAGGTAAAGATGGCACCGCTAGGAAGGGCTGGCAGTTACTGGGAGCCCACCAGGGTGGGTGACTCAGACAGTTTATAGCCAGCTGCAAGTCTTTATTCCATCCAGCTGGGACAACACTCGGGGGTTTGGGACCAAGTGTAGTGTAGTTCCAGGGGCTGAGCAAAAGCCACATCACGGTCTCTCACTCAGCAGCTGGTGAGGGTTCTGCATGAGCAGGCAGTTTAACAGAAAGCTACGTTAGCTGGGGCATTTTGACTTCAGGCTCCAAGTGAGCTCAGACATCCTGACCTTTGGTTCTGAGAATAGAGTTTTAGTAATTTTCTATGGGATTCTCCATCAAGGAGATCACTTCAAGGTTAAACTTAAAATGTCTTCAACAAGAATACAAGATGGAGGAAGCTCTGTCCTGTTCGAGTCTGTCAGGTGTACCACCCTTCTCATAACCCAGGACATGCCTGGGGCAGGGTGAAGCCATGAGTGGGCCTGAGGAGGAAGGGCAAACTCTGCATGATCTACAAGAAGAGTCGAGCCTTCCCAGGCCCCACTCAGTGTCCTGAGCTGGGCCTCTGCCCCTCAGCTGTGGGGTGAAGGCCCGGTGGCTATGGCAGGAAAGCAAAGGATAATCTCGGCATGCTGGCTTCAGCCAAGCTCCTTTGATAACGTCTGAATCTGCTAATAAAGCTACCCTGTTTGGGACCAGTTGTCTAGGGTCACCATGTTATTAAATGTCTAAACTGGGATACTTTTGAAGACAAAGTCATAATTTACTGCAGGCCGACAGAGTAAACTAGGCCTGTTCTGGGCACACTGGGGTATGTGGTCACGAACCACTGGCAGGAAGCTGTGCCTGGAGCTCGTGCTCTGGCCCTCAGAGACACCCTCCCCATGGTCCTGCCACCCCTAGTTCAGTCTTAGGCACTAAAGCAGGATTTAGGCTCGGCCCCTCTGCAGAACCAGGCTTGGAGTAGGGAAAGTGTTCCCACTTCTGCTTGTCTGATGGTCACTTCCGCTCTCCTCAGGAGAACACAGCTCCCAAAGGAATGGGATCCTGTCTGGGACTCAGTGTGGGCAACACAGAGAAGCTGCCCAAAGGCTGACCTTTGCTCAAATGGTGCAAAGGTCAAATGTGGTCACCCTTCCTCCTGCCAGGACCCTGTGGGGAAGTGCCTCCCTCACAATCCGAAGTCTTAGGTCTTCTCCCTTCTGCCTGTCTCACCTTCGTAGCCACTGCAGAGAGGCAGGGATCCCCTCCACCTTTTGGGCCCTGTCTCTCCTTTAGTTTACACCAGCCTTTGCCTGGATTGCAGGTCACAGTAGGTTCCTGCCAACTCTTGTCCTGAATGCATCTCCCCACACTGTAAACAACTGGCTTTAAGGAAGACAAAAACCAACAAAAAGAACAAAAACAAGAGATCCTTCTGTGGGAGGAAAAGCATGCTAAAACAAAACACCACCAGAGAACACAACTTCCCTGTTTTTAAAAAAAGTCACTTCCTTCTTTATCTCACCCCAAGGTAGCTTCTGGGTCCTCAGCTGCTGAAGTGGGCTAACTCCCTGGAAGGTCCAAAGGAAACTCCAATCCCCCAAACCCCAAGAGGCGGTCCAGAAATGCACACATGGGCTCTGCCTAGACTATAGGAGGATTTCTGGCAGCTAGATAAAAGCCAGCATTCCTCAGGAACTTGTGCACCGGGTCCCCCTCTACCAAAAGGAGTTATTTCCCTTGTCACCGGCAGAAGGGACAGATGGCTGTCTGTGGTGCCTATTAGCATACCAAATTGCTCCTTTGGGATCTCAAGTACCAAGCAGTACCTGTTCTATATTTCGGAGTCCATGCTATCCTCCTAGCCCTTCTCACCTGCTCCCCTACCTAAACTCCCCCCATCTCATGGGCTTCCCTCCCCACAGCTACTCATTCTCCTTATAACCCTGCTATTCTCAATGTTTTCTCTCTCTCTCTCTCATAGCCCTGGCTATGTTCAATCTACTTCTTTCTCTCTCTGCTCTGGACTCTTCCAGATGCCTCTGCCTGCTCTCTCTCTCTCATCTGCAACAAAAACCTTCTTCCAGGCAGTGGTGGCACACTGAGCACTTGGGAGGCAGAGGCAGGTGGGTCTCAGTGAGTTCAAGGCCAGCCTGATCTACAGAGCAACTTCCAGGACAGCCAGGAATGCTACACAGAGAAACCATGTCTCAATAAACAAAAAAACAAAACAAAACAAACAAAGTAAAACAAAACCCTTTCCTTTACCCATACCAACCATGGAGCAACCATGTTGTTAGTCTATACATCCCCTCCTTTGCTGAAGTCTCTTCCACCTGTGGGTCCTGTTATTTCTCCAGGGCCCCACCAGAACCAAGCAGTTTTGCCCTCCAAGCATGAGGATGGGTTGTTTGTCCCCCAACAGGGAGGTCCAAACTATTGACTGCTGCAGACTCAATAAGCCACACTGAAATGGCCATCTTGGTGGGCAGGGTGGTTTAGGTGAGCCCTGCGTTGTAATTAAAAAACAAAACAAAACAAAAACACAAAAAAGCCGCAGCAAAGAGAAGTGACACCATGCAACAAGGCTCACATAGGAGGTTATTGGAAGAGGAGAGAGAAGGGGCAGAGGTTTGAGGGGGCGGTAGAGACTGGTCGTTGAGGAAGAGAAATAGAGGGAGAGAGAAAGAGAGACAGGAGGTGGGCTTTGTCTACCTTTTAAAAGAGAACATAGCGAATGTGCACAGGAAGTGCTCTTAGTGGCTGCAGCTGAGGGCGTATCCTGTGAGGACCCCAAGGGCAGGCCAGTACAGATGCCTGAATACGAATACTCTGAAATTGTAAGGTCGGCACCCCATCTTCCCACATGCTCAAGTCTCTTCCAACCGAGGAAGAAACCAAAAGGAATTTGTGGGTCAAGGCCGGATGTGGTGGCACATACTTTCAACTACTCAGGAGGCAGAGGCAGGTGGATCTTGGGGAGTTCCAGGCCAGTCAGAGCGCCTCAGTGAGTCCTGTCTATAAAGGGGGAGGGGGCTGGAGCGATGGCTCAGCAGTTCAAGCACTGGCTGCTCTTCCAGAGGACCAGGGTTCGATTCCCAGTTCACAAGGAACTGTAACTCCAGCTCTAGAGCATCGGGCACCCTCCTGTAGTCTCTGTGTGCGTGTGATACACAGATATGAGGGAAAACACCCACACACATAAAAGACAAACAATTTTGTTTTTTTAAGTCAGAGTTTCTCTGTATAGCCCTGGCTGTCCAGGAACTCTCTCTGTAGGCCAGGCTGGTTTCAAACTCAGAGATTTGCCTCTCTTTGCTTCCCGAGTACTGGGATTAAAGTCATGCAACAGCACACCTGGCTACTATTTTTTTTCTACTATTTTTTAATAAAATAATTTGTAATAAAAAATTTCAAAGTATGGACCAGGAACTTTCAGAGTATGGACCAGGAGTCTCAGGAGGTCCTCAAAGCTTCTCAGGGAATTTATGAAGCATTTCTTTTTCTGTTTCAACGGGGATGTAATGGAGTTCTCCACATGCTACATGCAATGAGAATTTGTGGGTCAGAAGCCAGTGGATTGTGCTGTTAGGCGTCAAAACACAACGATGTCACTCTTGTTCCTAAATTGATTTTGAAAATACAGTTTTCTTTTCCCCCACTTCCTCCTTCCTTCTCCTCTTCTGATGTGTTTGGGGGGGTACAGGTTTGCTGTTTTTATTTACTTAATTTTGATGCTAGAGTATGGTATCATAGTCTTACACCCCTAAGCACATGCTCTACCATAGAAACTATAATCCTGGGCCTTGCCTTTATTTTCTTTTCTTTTCTTTTTTTTTTTTTTTTTGGCAGGAAACAGCCTGCCCATCTTTTTTTTTTTAAATTTTAAACTTTATTTTATGTGCATTGGTGTGAAGGTGTCAGATCCCCTACAACTGGATCTTCAGACAGTTGTGAGCTGCCATGTGGGTGGTGGGAATTGAACCCAGGTCCTCTGAAAGAGCAGTCAGTGCTCTTAACCACTGAGCCATCTCTCCAGCCCCCTTGCCTTTATTTTCTTGGCTTATTGTTTGTTATTATTCTGTCATTTTGAGACATGATCTATCGATGTGTCCATGCTATTTGAAACAGTGTCTTACTCTGTTGCTCAGCCTGGCCTGGGACCTGTAATTGCCCACCATAAGGAATGTTAGGACTATAGGTATGTTAACATGCTTAGCTCCTTGCTGTGGGACAAAGATTTATCAGTTATATTGCTTTAGTAAAACACTGGCCAGTAGCCAAGAAGGAAGTATAGGTGGGGCGACCAGGCAGGAAGTTGAGGTGGGGCAAAAAGTTCAGGAGAATTCTGGGAAGAGGAAAGCTCAGTCTGCAGTTGTTACCCAGACGCAGAGGAAGCAAGATGAGAATGCCTCACTGATAAAGGTACCAAGTCACATGGCTAACACAGACAAGAATTATGGGTTAAGATGTAGAGATTAGTTAATAATACAGGCCAACCAGTTTATAATTAATGTAGACCTCTGTGTGTTTCTTTGGGATTGAATGGCTGGCTTCAGGACCGGGTGGGACAGAAACCTCTGTCAACAGCTTTTGTTCTTTATTTAAATTTATTTTACTTTCTCCACTGAGCTTTCTCACTGCCCCTATAAAAAATATATTTTACATTTATTTATTCATTCATTCACTCACTCAGTGTGGTGTGTGTGTGTATGCAGGAGTGAGTGCTTATGGGTGCTTTCATTCACAGTGCACATGTGGCAATCAAAGGACAGTTTTGAGGGCCAAGGTGCTGCCTGCAGGCTACAAGCACAATGGTCATACTCAAGGTGTTTTCAGGGCAGCCAGCGCCAAGGGCCAGGTGGTGTATAGCAGCCTGGAGCTGTTGCAGGTCCTGCCACTGAACACACTACCTCTGAACAATAACAAGACACCCAGAGCTGAAAAATGGTTCCTTTTCTGGGTTTAGTTTCCTGGAAAGACTCCTATGGTCCATGTTGCCAGTAGAGGCCATGCTGGTATATGTTCTGTGCTGCCTCTGGAGGCCGTGCTGATGCCCATGGTCCATGTTGCTGCTGCTAGAGGCTGTGCTGATCTCTGTGATCTGCACTGCCAATGAAAGGGACTAGTTTGATGTCTATAATCTGAGCTGCCTATGGCCAATATAGGCAAGAAGCTTCTTTTGCAGTGGTGTCATTGACATTGAAGGCTTCTGTGATAACCTCTCCTTGACACCCCCCTCTCAAAAAAAAAAAAGACCAGTCCAGACAGGAAGCTATTGAAGAGCATCCTTAAGAACAGTAATAAAGCTGTTGAAGTGTTAGTTCTTCCCAGTGAATGGCGTCTGGCAGGGAATGGGTAGGGGCAGGGAAGGACTCAGTTCTCTTTAAGGGGCTGGCCACTGTGAGTTTGACCATGCTCCAATGATTATATAGAAAACAGAACTGAACTTTGTGGGGATTTTTTGTTTGCTTTTTGGGGGACTGCAAGGGTGGGAGGGTCAATCTGGGTGGAATAAGAAGCAAGTGTAAATAGGGTGTAATTTATGAATTTCCCAAATAATTCATAAAAATATCATGTTGGGAAAAAATAAAGGCATGCATCACCACCAAAAACCAATAGCAAAGACACCTTTCAGAATTTAGTTCCTTTGGTCTACTATGTGAGTTCCGGGAACTGAACTCAGGTCACCAGGTTCAGTGATACCACTATGCCCTCTCTCCAGGCTTCTTGTTCTTATTTTTATTTTGACTATGTTTTAAAGTTCTCAATTTCAATTTCTATTTCCTCTTTAAACTTTTTTTTTTTTTTTGGTTTTTCGAGACAGGGTTTCTCTGTGGCTTTGGAGCCAGTCCTGGAACTAGCCCTTGTAGACCAGGCTGGTCTCGAACTCACAGAGATCCACCTGCCTCTGCCTCCCGAGTGCTGGGATTAAAGGCGTGCGCCACCACCGCCCGGCTTTCTTTAAACTTTTTATAATTGTGGGAAGGGTTGTGTATGTTCGCACATATGGGGAGATCAGAGGACATCTTCATCCAGTCAGTTCTCAACTCTTACATTTATATGGGTTCCAGGGACTGAACTAGGAACATCAGGCTTTATCCTGTAAGTGCTTTTCCCCACTGAGCCATCTTGCTGTCCTCAATATCTATTTCTAGTATCCATATCCACTCTTTTGTTAGTTTTGCTTTGTTTTGTTTTTCAACAAACAAAACAGTATTTCTCTATGTAGCCTTGGCTGTCCTGGAGCTCACCACTCTGCAGACCAGACTGGCCTCGAACTCACAGAGATCTCCTGCCTTTCTCTCCTGTGTGCTGGGATTAAAGGCCCAGTGCTCTATATCTACCTTGGTGCTCAACAAAATTTTGTTTAAAAAGGGGCCTGAGACTCGAATGCCTCCACAGCTTCAGTTACTGTCTGCTTCTCTCTCCTTGCAGCTACCAGAGTTCCTGAGATGAATGTGCCCCCTGCGCATCCTCACCAATGTTCCATTGCTGAGCTTCCTCTCACTGAGGTCTCTGAAACCCCTCAGTGTAGAGGGGAGACTTTGAGAGGAAATGGAGTCTGCATTTAATCTGTTTTTTCTTCTTGTCTTCAGTCATTTTCTCGGCTTCCTCCAGCCTACCACCAAGCTCTGTTGGTCTCACCCCTGCTCTCCTATCCACTTTTGTCCATGTGGCTGCCTTGGCTCATGCCACCTTTACCACCAGCCAGCAGCTCTCCCTGCGATTTGACCAGCCAGTCAAGTGTTTCTTATCTGCATCCCTTTCCTGCTCACGATCTGCCTGGATCCTCTGCTGACTCAGGAGGCATGCACAGCCACAGCCTGGCACAATTCACCTCTCTGGCCAGCCTCTGGGCTGCCACTTGTCTGGCCCCATGTTCCCTCTGTGTGCTAGCCCATCTGACCTTGTCTCCTCCTCAGGCACAGTGTTCCCTGAATCGTTATCCCCAGGGGTCCGTTTTGGAGCTCCCTCACCAAGTCAAGCTTTCCTGACTGTCCACTGACTTGTTCAGGGACCTGTTTAAGTAGTCACGTATCATATATTATTGTCATTACCAATTCTAGACTCCAAATTCCTTGATGGGGACTCCTTTAAGCTGCATCCCCAACATGTCCAGAACTGTGTGACACGTGGCTTGAAGAATGATAGCTTCAGCATAAGTAGTAAGGGGTAGACCACAACCTCCATCACTCTGGAGTCTGAGGCAGGGGGATCACAAGTTCAAGGCCTGCCTGAGCTACATTGTGAGTTCAAGACCAGCTTGGACAGCTTACTAAGATCCTGTTTCAAAGCAAAAGATAAAGGAGCCTAAGGATGTGGTTCAGTGGCAGAGTACTTGTCTACTATATAAAAGGGCCTGGGTACCTTTCCAGTACCCCCACCAAATTAAGAAAAAGAATGGTGGCCCATGTGAGCTGACGCACAGCCTTCTCCACCCCTTCTTGCTGCCTTCCAATCCAGAGCAAGCAGAGCTGGATCCTGCTTTGCCCCAGGGCGCCCAGGGCATGGGTTCCCAGAAGAACCTGGCTATAGTCCACACTTTTCCCATCAATGGCCAAGACACGAGGCCGTCAAAACATAGGCACACAACTCAGTATGGCATACTTCCCAGGCATTCTGGTCAGAGCTGACTCTGCTGGGGACATCCAGACCAGTCAGTGCACTGGCCACAAAAGCAGTAGCAACACACCACCCACCTGTCCCCATCCACCATTTATAGATAGTTTAGAGCCAGGTGGTAGTGGTGGTGTACGCCTTTAGTCCCAACGCCTGGGAAGCAGAGGCATGTGGATCTCTTGTGAGTTCCAGGCCAGCCTGGTATACAAATCAAGTTCCAGGACAGCTGGGGCCACACAGAGAAACCTTGTCTCAGAAAAGGAGGGGGTTGGGGTGGGGGAGACAGTGCATTTAGAGGGCTGAGCACTTTCCTCCCTGGCAATAGGCAGTGAAGGGAGGGGCTAGATTGGACTCAAGACTCTCTTGCTGCAAAGGCCACTCAGCTAGGAGTGGCTCTAGGGGGACACTCACTCCTGGTCAAGCTGAGATCTGGGAGCTGCGACCTGTCCCCAGGAGCCAGGGGATGAGAAGAGACATACAGACGGTAAGCGAGTAGAAAAACGATCACTGTGGCTGAGTCTTGACAGGTCAGATAAGAAGGGCCAGAAGACTGGGAATAAAGGATCAGTTCCAGGCCACAGCACCCTTCTCTAGGCATTGCCTAAGAAGCTATCATCCTCATACCCCAATCCAGGTGTCCCTTCAATAAGCAGCCATGATCTAAACTGGCTTTCAGAAAGAGACAGTGGCTGGCCCTAAAGATGAAGAAAAGTCTAGAGCGCCAAGCAAACCAGCCTCTTTGGGACAGCTGGGGAGGATGAAGCGCAGGGTCCCAGGGCAGAAGCAACCTTGCTGCTCACAGGCTGGCAGGTGGAGCTCTAGGCATCTGTACACAAAGCCCTGGAAACAGTGGCACCTGCTCTCCCTGCCCAGGTGCTGGAAGACGGCAGAGGAGAGTGAGCCTTTTCCCTCCCCGGGAGCCTTCTGATCACTCACCCAAGCCCCACACAGAGACAGAACACATTCTACAAAGGTAATTAAAGACTGTTTATGGATAATAGTGTAGGACAGATTGAGAAGGGACAAGGACCTGTAGTGATGTTTCCCAGGAATAGACCAACAGGTCTACCACTGATCCAGACAGACAAGCAGACAGGACAGGGGAATGAAACTGAACAGGGAAAGAGGCCCAGTCTGAGCAGCTGTGTCTGTGCGTAGGTTCCAGCACTGCCCTGGTTCCCAGGGGGTGAAGAGGGATGCTGGACCTTGGTACTTGAGGGCTACCACTCCTCGCTCTCTGCTGCCCCTCATCCGGCAGACAGGGAACATGGGGAGGTGACATTTCCAGGGCTGGGGATAGTTACTCTGCGTGAACAGAGGATCAAGGCTCTTGGAGGCTTTGTGGGGGTGTAGAGGAGGCCTGGGTGGTATGGAATTAGCAGCAGCAACGGGGGATTCTGGTCAGGCACCAGAAGACTAGGGCAGAGCCACCGCACAGCAGGGCCCACGTCCAGGGCAGGCCCCCCACCTGCCCTGCCCATCACACCAACATGGTGCAATAAATAAAGATTCAAGTAGTAAGTCATCATCAATCAAGAAGAGTCAGAGGCTAGCAGACAGGCAGGGGCCAGAAGACACAAAGTCCCAGTCACCCGCCCTGCCTTCTCATGTTTCTCTAGCTCCATCCAGTCTGTCTCAAGTCCTACATGTTGATGTTCACCAGTGACCACGCGGACACTCCCTGCAGGGACTCGGCGTCTCAAACCAGTGCCAGAGCCTGCTCGGTGAGGTAAGAGCAGGGCAACATTGTTCCTACGGCATCCACAATGGCTTCCAAGTGCTCATCCTGTGCCTGAGGACCACAGAGCTGCATGAAGTCTGCCAAACGCAGTAAGTACTCAAGGTTGTGGCCAGAGAAGCCTCGGCAGGAAAGGATCTGTGTGGCAATGACCTCTTCTGGAGCAGGGCCCAGGTAGCCAGGGTTCTGTGGAGTGGCCACATAGGCCAAGGCTGTGAGGGGTTGTTCAGGGGTGTCTTGAGGATAGAAGGTAACTTCCTTAGTGTCGTAGCCTCCAAGCACCGCTTCCCTTACGTTCAGGTACTTCAGGGCCTCCTTCACCTGCTCCCCTCGAACCTCGTATGCTACACCCCAAGTGCAGCCCTAGGAGAAAGCAGAGACATTCCTAGTCAGTTACACTGTCCATTGCTGGTCCCTCCTTCACTCCAGAATGTTACCCGAGACACGCTCCACACTGGGCTCTATAAATGAGATGGGGGAGTGGGGAGATGGCTCAAGGGGTAGGGAGCTTGCTACCATGCCTGATGACCTGACAACCTAAATTCAGTCCTGGGACATACATGGTGAAATAAAAGGATTTACTTCTACAGATTATTGTGACCTAAGCAGGTGCACATGAGCACACATGCAGATTAACATGATTTTTAAAATTATGTGTATGGGTATTTTGCCTGCATGTAGGTTTGTGAGCCATATGTGTACCTGGTGACCTGGTGACCTCAGAGGCCAAAAGAGGCCAGAGTCCCTGGAACTGGAGTTACAGATTGTGAGCAACTGTGTAGGTGCTGGGAACCAAATCCAGGCCCTTTGGAAAAGCAGGAAGTGCTTCTAACTACTGAGCCACTTCTCCATGGAATTAAAAAAAATAAAGTGGTTGGCTGGTGGCTGAGGTACCCAGAAGCAGTATCCCTCCCTTGAATTTTTTTTGAGACAAAGTCTCATATAGCTGGCCTTGTACTCACTATGTAGACAAAAGTAACTTTGAACTCACAGATAACCACCTGCCTCTGCTTCCTGGTGCTGGGATTTTAGGCAAGAGCCTCCATGCCTGGCTATTTCACCTTTCTTTCTTTCTTTCTCTAAGATTTATTGACTTATTTTATGAATGAGTGCTCTATCTGCATGTAAAACTTGATGCAAGGGGAGGACATCAGATCTCACCATAGATGGTTGTTAGCCACCATGTGGTTGCTGGGAAGTGAACTCTGGACCTCTAGCAAAGCAGCCAGGGCTCTTAGCTGCTGATCCATCTCTCCAGTCCCCTATTTCACCTTTCTTAAGGGTTGATATAAGTGGACTTGCCTCAGACGACCAGCAGGCCTATGTATATGGATCACCCCAGGAACTAAGGAACTTAGTAGACATTCTGCTCTCACACCCCACTCTATGCCTAAATTCAGGCTTGCATATTTTTGCAGGTGTGTGTGGGGGGTTGAGACAGGGATTTTCTGTGTAACAGCTCTGGTTGTCCTAGAACTCACTTTGTAGACCACACTGGCCTCGAACTCACTGAAATCCTCCTGCCTCTGCCTCCCAAGAGCTGGGATTAAAGGCGTGCGCCACCACTGCCCGGCTCAGGCCTGCATCTTAATATTATCCTCAGGTGCTTCTCCAAGAAGCACCGAGTTAGGCTACACTTCCACTAACCCACAAGTGACCTTGTGCACCCTTGCATATTGGATCCCAGGACTCCCCTCTTGACTGCTCACTTACCTCACGATCTTCAAGGAGGGTCACCACTCGGCCGGGCTAGAAAGGGAAGCAAGATTTTGAAAAAAGACAAATTAGGTATGAGCACTTCCAAAAAGGGTTGTGGATGTACCTTAGTGGCAAGCTGTTTTATCTATCATGCACAAGCCTTAGGTCCAGTCTCTAGCAGCGCACACACGCGCGCGCGCGCACACACACACACACACACACACCTGAGCTTTAATCCTGTTGTGACTTGAGCCTGTGATATGCTCCAGAGCCTCGAGAGGGAGGGGGTTTGCCATAAGTTTGAAGCTACATAGCAAGAAAGAGGAGGAGGCGGAAGAAGAGGAAAATGAGGAGGAAAATGAGAAGAACGGGAGGAAGAAGAAATAATTACATTTGTCAACAGTCAAAAGTGCTGGCCCAAGAAAACCAGCCTACAAATCACAATCCCAGAGAACCTGGACAACAATGAGAACCCTAAGAGAGACATATATAGATCTACTCTAAATGGGAAGTAGAAAAAGACAAGATCTCCTGAGTAAATTGGGAACATGGGAACCTTGGGAGAGGGTAGAAGGGGAGGGAAGAGGTAGGGAGGGGAGCAGAGAAAAATGTAGAGCTCAATAAAAAATCAATAATAATTTTTTTTTTAAAAAAGGTGCCGGCCCAAACCCTGAACCTCAGAGGGCGTCTTTCATCCAGGGACAAGGGCAGGGAGTGATGGGCAGATGCAGAAGAAACAAACAGCGGGTGGCCGGACTGGTAATCAACCCAAGAATCCACAGGTGCAAGCGCCAGTCTCACACACAAACACCCCAGGCACACAAATTTAAACCACAAACCAGGCTTACACATCTCCTTCAGTTAACCCAAAGTCCCTAACATTACAGGACACGGGCGCCCACTCTCCTACCGACCCCACCTCACTCCTCTGGGCTCAGTAGGATGGATGCTCACCATCTTGTCGCTGCCCCTATGGAAGGTGTCTCCCTGCCAGAACCGGCGGCTGTAGCCACGTACAAAGCCCACGCGGCTGTCGCTGTAGGCAAAGTCCGGCTTCCACACTAGGGAGCCGTACCCGAAAATCCACAGGGCTTGGGAGTCGCCATCCTCCCAGGAGGGCTGCGCGGGTGGTGCAGGCGACAGTGAGGGAGGCGGGGTGCTCTGGGCTGCGGACTCCTGCTTCATGGTGCCGGGCGCAGGGACGGGCCCAGGCGGCCTCCGGGGCTGGTCTCCGGCACGGGCACGGAAAGACCGACGGACGCGTACACCTGGCCTAGCACCGATCGGACGCTCCAGCTGAGTGGTACCCTCAGAGGCGCTCTTTAAACCCTTCGGCCGGGAGGGCCCTCCAGCTGCCTCCAGCTGTCTTGGTGATTGGGGCGGGGCAAATCTCCTTTTGGCCAATCACGTTTGGCTTTTGCTTCCCGGTTAACCGCGCCGCCCTCCAAGTGGGTATCAGAGCAGCCCGCCCCCGGCCCTGAGAGCGTGCTGATTGGTTCGGCTCCTCCTCCGTGGCAGACCTGGCTGGAGTGATGCAACGGCGGGGAAGGTTTCCCAAGCACCGGCATGCAGCAAGGGCGCGTCGGATTGCGTCAGGCTGCGGGCACTGGGAACGGGCCTGGAACCGTCGCGGGCACCCGCCGTCTCCCCGGGAGGCCCTCAATGACCCGGAAAGTGTCTCCCCCGCAGTCCAGCCTGTGCACTTTGTAGAATCATTGGCATCCAAAGCGGTGGCCAGTGCAGGTCACGCTCAGAAAGAATGCTCTGGGAGGCACAAACTCTAGCCTCTGGGGCCTCATCTGAAAACACGCACTGCAGAGGAGCTGTCTCTGGCCCCCTCCGCATTCCACTCTGGTGCATCATGTAATTGCCCATGTGTGCAGTTGGAGAAACTGAGTCACTGGGCGGTAAGGGTTTTTGCCAAGGCTGCAGTTGAGTCAGACTGGGTGGTGCAAGCTCCAAGACCTCACGTGAGGACTACGCCCTGGGCCCAATATGGGACCCCTGAGTTCAGGCGGGTTTGAAGAAAAGCCGAAACTGAACAGCCTTGGACAGAGTGGTCACTTTGAGGATGACTGCCAGCATTTGTGGTGCAAGGCCATAAAGAGAAGAATGCCAGGCCACTTTTATCCCAAGGCTATAGATTTCATTTTCCTGGGCTTGGGGTCTTGCAGCAGAGGTTAATCTGTGTAGGCACCGAGTTTTGGGGGGATGTTGATTAAAGAGAACACAAAGGATTGACGGCAGCTGCAGCCTTCTCGCCTTTTTGTCTTACCGGGTAGTGTGTATGGGCCGTGGCACCAGTGTGGGCACCGGGCACCAGCTGTCTCCCTGGCAGTTCCTCTCTGTCCTGAAACCTGCAAGAGCCATCGCAGGCAGGTCTTCCCAGCAGCCCGCCCTTGCCGCACCTGGCAGCGTGGCCTCTGCCACTCCAAACTGTAGGCTGGAAGGGAGATAGAGCTTGACCTCCTAAGCAGCTGCCCTGGGCATCTCTCATTGGGAAAGGGAAACAGCAGAAGGCCTTTCACTTGAAGGAACTGGTGTGAGCTCGCGGGCAGTGGAAACTGTCAGCAAATCTAATTAATCCCGAAATTACATAAAATAAATAGATTTATCCCAGAAGTGTCTAAGTATTAATCCCAGCATTCAGGAGGCTGAGGACAGAGACCTAGAGATTTAGGCCAGCATGGGCTACAAAGCAAGACTCCATCTCTAAATGTACGGATGAACAGAGTGTAAATATTCTTTGTTTGTTTGTTTTTAGAGACAATGCTTCTCTGTAGCTTTTGGAGCCTGTCCTGGAACAAGCTCTTGTAGACCAGGCTGGCCTCGAACTCACAGCTCACAGAGATCAGCCTGCCTCTGCCTCCCGAGTGCTGGGATTAAAGGCGTGTGCCACCACCGCCTGGCTCAGAATGCAAATATTCTTAAAATTGGAGGAAATTTTGTTTGTTCTGGTAGCAGTGGAAATAGGATATGGATCCGTACCTTTGCTGTATGCTTGACCCAAGTCTGGGTCACCTATGAGGATCACACATGACTTTTCTGAGTGGAAAATCATCTAGAAAAATGGTGGTATCTGGTAATTTTCCTCTTTGCTGGCACTCTGTGTTTTTTCTCCCCTCTCTTCCCTATCCTCTCTGTGTGTCCATCTTAGTACCCGCTTTGCTGCTGCTTCTTACAGAAAATAGCCTTTGGTGGGAGATGGGAAACCGATGCACTCCTGAAATATCTGAGTCTGTACAAACAACCCTGCGACCCACTTCCACTTCAGGGAATTCTTCACAATATGAAAAAATCATGTGCCTGAAATTTTAATGGTATTTGTGGTAGCAAAAGCAAAGGAAGAAATCCTTAAGTACCTAAAAATAGCTAAATATTCAAGTAAGTTGTGGTCAGTTCACATGATAGAGAGGTGAACAAAGACACACACAGAAAACAAGTATCATCCATTTGCAATAACAGATTTGATACACCCAGCTACATATGTGAAGCCATTAGACGTGATTCTTGGTTTTGTTTGGTTTGTTTGTTTTTGTTTTTTGAGACAGGGTTTCTCTGTAGCTTTGGAGCCTGTCCAGGCTGACCTTGAACTCATAGAGATCCACCTGCCTCCACCTCCCAAGTGTTGAGATTAAAGGCGTGTGCAACCACCACCTGACTAAACAAGATTGTATATGGCTGTGCTTATTGGTATTGAAACATTAATTATTACATATAATTATATGAAACAAACAGGTTGTACAATAACCAAAGATAACCTTTTCAACTTAAAAAAGACTGAGGTGAAGCTGGGCAGTGGTGGCACACACCTTCAATCCCAGCCCTCAGGAGGCAGAGGCAGGTGAAGATCTGTGAGTTTGAGGCCAGCCTGGTCTACAGAGTTGGTGTAGGAGGGTCCTTCTATATTTCTGTTGCTTTCATTGGTTGAATAAAGAGACTGCCTTGGCTTTTTGACAGGGCAGCCCTTAGGTGGGCGGAGTAGACAGAACGGAAGGCTGGGGAGAAGGGAAGTGTAGAGGATGCCATGTTTCTCTGGCCTGAGATGGACTTTGATTAGAATCTTCCCAGTAAGCCACGACCACGTGGTGATACACAGATTACTAGATATGGGTTAAACTAATATGTATAAGAAGTTAAAACTAATAGGCCAGGCAGTAATTTAATTAATACAATTTCCGTGTGGTTATTTCAAATGTAAGCTAGCCCAGCGGCTGGGAGCCGGGCGCTCCTCTCAGGTGCTGGGAACACAGCCCGCACCTCCTCTTACTACACAGAGTGAGTACCAGGAGAGCTATGGCTGATACACAGAAAAACCTGGGCTCAAAAACAAACAAGACTTTTTTCAAAGAAGTCTATTTTTGACAAGGGGGACAGTTCACACCTGAAATCCCAGCACAAGGGAAGCTGAGATTGGAGGATCCTGAGTTTAAGGTCAGCCTGGGCTACATAGTGAGATTCTTTCCCAAAACAAGGCTATTTTGATTTCGTTTAAAGTCAGTATCTATTATGAAGACATTCTAGTAAAAATGCCAATGGCTGCATAGTAAAGCAAAAATGCAGGATATGGACAGTCACGTGAGCAATAGTAAAACTATTAAAAACAATAAACAGGATGTGGTGGCTCATGACTGGAACCCCCATGGTTCCAGCACTATGGAAGCTGAGGCAGGAGGCTTGCTACAAATTTGAGAATAGTCTTGGCTACATAGTGAGTTCCAAGCAAGCCTGGGTTACAATGTGAGATCCTTTTGCAACAAATAAATAAGAGAAAGAATACCTCAATAATGGTGGAAACATCAAATACAAGTGTTGAAGTGTGGGCGCTGCAGTTGTGAAATGATAAGGTTTAAGGAAATGATTATTCTTCATTCTATTTATTTATTTCATATTATTTGAGTAGGTATACGTATGCAAGCATGTGTGAAGGTCACAGGGCAACTTTTAGGAGTTCCAGAGATCCAATTCAGATCATCAAGTTCTGTGGCAAGGCCTTTTACGCACTGATCCATCTCACTGGTCCTGAAATGTCATTTTTGTTTGTTTTTGCCTTTTGTAACAAAGTCTCATGTATCCCAGGCTGGCCTGAATTTGCTATGGAGCTGAAGACAACCTTGAACTTCTCACTTTTCTGCTTCTACATTTTGAATGCTGGATTGCAGACATGCATCAGCAACTCTGATTTGTGCAATTCTGGGGGTAAGACGCAGTGTTTTGTGTATGCTAGGCCAGCGTGCTAGCCACTTAGCCACCCCTCCAACCTGAAGTGCAGTTTCCTTCTTTTTTCTGAGATGGAGTCTCACTATGCAACTATCCAAAAATAGCTAATAGTGTAAGTAAATTATGGTCAATTCATATGACAGAAATGAACATATACACACACAGGCACAAATGCTCACAAAAGCTTAAACATTCAGCCATAGATGTAACACAAAATTGATACAGCCCATTAAATCTGTGAATCCACTGGAAACAATTCTGTGTGCCAGTACTTGCTGGCATGGAAACTCAACTATTATGTATATAATTACATACAAAGCACATGTGTCTGAACCACCCAGGGGAACACTTCTGTGAGAATCTTTCTAAGACCTCTTCCTACCCAACCAAACTGGAACCTGATCTTATCCACAGATAGACACACTGACTTGACACTTGTTTCTACGGCCCCTTAGATAACATCTGGTTACCCATCGCCTGTACCTCATTTTTACACACCAGAAAAAATAACTTACTGGTTATTTCCCATGTGCCAGACACTTTGCTAAATACTTTTGCATTCATTCTAATTATAAACTTTTCCTGGGAGGCAGATGCAGGTGGGTCTCTGGAATTTCAAGATTAGCCTGGTCTACATACTGAATTTCAGGCCAGCCAGGGCTACATAGTAAGTAAGACCTTGTCTCAAGATATATATACATATATATATACATACATACATATATATATATATATAATTATAAACTTCTCCACGCTGTGGGAAGGTAAATATAACTTCACAGATAAGTACACATTTAAGTCAGGCGTACAACTCACAGTGGCATAGTTACAGTTACAGATCCTGAGTCTGTAACACAGACGGCCTAGGTGCAAACCTCCTTCCATTGAAGTAAGAGCTCCCCCAAAATGTATTCCTCCTTGAAACTGCAGGGAAGTCAATATAGTAATAGCATACAGAAGGTCACCCACAAATGTAAGAACAATGGAGGGGAGGATGGGGGAAGAAGGAAGAAGAGAATACATACTCTTTTTGTTGTTGTTGTGTTTTAAGACAGAGTTTCTTTGTGTAGCCTTGACTGTCCTGGAACTAGCTCTGCAAACCAGGCTGGCCTTGAACTCAGAGAGATCCACTTGCCTCTGCCTCTCAAGTGTTGAGATCAAAGACATGTACCACCACCACCACTGGCAAGAATATGCACTCTTTTGGGGGAGGGGAGGTTGGTTTTTTCGAGACAGGGTTTTTCTGTGGCTTTTGAGCCTGTCCTGGAACTAGCTCTAGTAGACCAGGCTGGCCTTGAACTCAAAGAGTGCTGGGATTAAAGGCATGCACCACCACTGCCTGGCCAAGAATATGCACTCTTAAACCATGCAGTGGTGGCACACACCTTTAATCCCAGCACTTGGGAGGCAGAGGCAGGCCAGTCTCATTGAGTTCAAGACCAACCTGGTCTAAAAACTGAATTCCAGGACAGCCAGGACTGCTACAGAGAGAGGCCCTGTCTCAAAAAACCAAATAAAATAAAATAAAATGCAGTGTTACCTTGAAAAAGTCAGGGTAATATCTGACGTACTAGCGACACAAATTCAACACTCTCAAAATAGAAATGTCAACAAAAGTTGGCTAG
>JAQHUG010000051.1:8952067-8971921 GCA_028555095.1 Dicrostonyx torquatus
AATAACAAGGCTCAAGGTTCTGGGCAAGGTGAGACCTAGAAGAAAGAACGCACTGAATTAGGTCCTTTCGATCACCTATCATATTGTATTATTGATTTTGATTTGTATTTGCTTGTTTTATTTGTTCAGAGTGTGTCTTATTTGTGTATTCTTGATCAGAACCCATATGTCATCCATACAACCTGAGATGGAACTTACAGCTAACTGCCACCATGGGCCACTGACAGGCCTTTTAAGGGGGGCCCTAACTAACTGCTGTCTATAGTCCATACTCCTCCCAAAGTCATTTAGGGTCATGTGTTCTAAGGAGGGATTGAGACAGGAATAGTGTGAGTCAGTCAGTTACTCTGGCGCCAACCATTCGAAAACACCTATGCCATCACAGCTGCTCCGTGGATCAAAGGCCCTCTGCCCACAGGTGCTTCATGAATCAAAATCAGTTCCACAACTATACTATTTCATGGCAGAGCTCTAGTGCCAGGAAAGAAATAAGGCATCTTGTGCAGGAGCAGAGGATAAGTCATTCACTATTGTTTTCTTGATTCTGTAACTGTTTAAAAGCTCGTGGCCCTTGACGCTTGAGCAGTGTCCTCTCTTGAAACCTCTCAGGATTCTCTCTGTCTCTGCATCTCTCTCTCATTGTCGATTGAGTGTTTGAGACTAGATCTCTGTAGGGCAGGCTGTCCTGGAACTTGCTGTGTAGACTATACTGGCTGAGAACTCTGTCAGCCTTTGTTCCTAGGGCTGCGTTTAAAGGTGCACACGACAATACCCAGGTTTTTCTTTTCTTTCTGATTCATGGTGTTGGTCCAAGTGTTCAGCTCTGCAGACCCCAGGCTTCATTTCTTGTCCTTTGTAGGACATAATACTGCAGCTTGCAACTGTAACCACTGTAGCTCACTATTACAAGTGGGTTCAAGTGAGTTTACCCCTTTATCCTGACCCCAACACAAGGTCATCTTTGCCGACTTAAGAAATTCAAGGCCAGCCTAAGCTAAATCCCTGTCTCAAAAACAAAATGAAAATGAAAACAAAACCATGCAAACAAACAAACCTGAATGGTTAGCCTCTCCAGATTGATTAGTTTCTTCAGATAAGTCACTGTGCTTTGCCATCAAAGTCTGGCCTATAATAATATAGGAGCTCAAAGAGTGTTGAAGAAATGGATGTCCCAGATCACTTGACAATGAGGGATGGCGTTGAAAGAGAGTTTAGTTTTAATCACTAGCTCTAACTGCTCCTTTCCATTTAGGTCAGAATGAGCATCTGCAGGAGGTGGCTGGAAGATGGTGGGGATGTGTCAAGAGTTGGCTTTAGCTGGTGAAGGGGCCTTGTTCCTCTGAACACCAGGACAATACCTGGGAGAAAGCATCTCACTCTGTTTAGCGACACAGAACCAGGATCCAGCTCTGCCGAACAGAGGCGCAAACTGATTCCTGCACCGGTTCCCCGCTTTGTCCCGGGGCGGCCCCACGAGCCTCCAGCCCGACAGCAGCCTGGGCGGCCGCGCAGCGCCCTCTAGTGTCCCGTGGCCACCCTGCGGTCCAGCCGTGACGCCCGCTGGAGACTCCCGCTTCCCGCGGCTCCCGTCCCGCGCGGGTTCCCGGGCGAGGTGGGGGTGGGGAGGGGGAGCTGATACGGAGGATTCAGGAGGCGGGACTCAGTGGGAGTGTCTCCGAGAAACTCGCGGCCTTCGGCGGCTTCCCGGCCCGGGAAGTGAGCCCGGGTCGGCGACCACAAACAGGAAGTCGGGCTGTAACAAAGAGCAGAGGGCGGGGAGCCGCAGAGCTCTGGGGCGCCCGGCGGTGTCGACAGGTGGAGGGCTGACCCCGACAGGCGGCCGGGCGCACCTGACTCTTCCGTTGCCCGATCAGACCCAACAGGGACACCCTGGGATGCGAGAGGCAGTGGGCGCGGCTCCCCTGGGGAAAGGCCGCTGGGACCTCCAGGAGCATCCCCTCCCTGGGAAGAGACAGTCACAGTTCCCTGAGTGAATCACTTCCATCTCCTTCCCGGAATGCAGCAGGTCACACGGGGCGGAGGACTGGGCCCACAGATGGTGTAGACCCACGGGTAGACAACACAGGGAGAGGAAAGAGCTCTCAGAGGGCTTTCTCTGTAGGGCCCCTGGCAGAAGTGTCACACTGTACTTGTTGGTTGAGTCCTGTGGCCTCCACTAGCCTCAGTGGAAGCCGGTAGGAACCACTGTACCCTCTTCTGACCCCGGACTGGATCCACTGTGGCCTTGCCTGAGCAAGCCGGTGAAGGCACCACTGCCTTCTTCATGGCCCCTCCCAGCCCAGAGCTCAAGGATCTCCAGGTGGTCACCAGCCAACAAATTCTGGAAAAGCAGCTGTCCTCAGGGCCGAAGGTCACCAGGAGGTCAGACTAATTCTTTAGACAGAGCAGTCTGCTGAGGAACTTCTAAACTCTGAATTCTCTTTAAAAATATACGAAGACGAGCATTTGCAAGGCTACTGAAAGTTCTTTACAGCGAGTCTGAACTATAGTCTAATGTTGTTTGAATGCCAAGTCTCTGGACACTTTAGTGATCAAGAGAGCCTTAAATACCTTACCGCTGGGGAGGGGGCCGGCCCCTTAAGGAGAGACTGTCAGAAAATCCTGGGAGAGAAGGACTGTAATTTGTTTACACTCCAAGTGAGAACTGGAATTCACTTTTGAGTTGTTAGGGAGAGGGCCTGGTATGGGCTGCAGGTTGGAGCACCCACGAGCATACCACATCAAGTCCTTGCATGGGTTCCCACTTGCGCCAGGAAGTCAGGGTGATGTGTTGGGTGCTCTCAGCTCCCCGACTAGGATTTCAGAGGTGATAAATGGGTTGATCCAGCAACCAGGACCCCTCCAGGGCTTTTCTCTGACCATCTGGTAATGTAGCCCAGCCTGGTGGTGTGGACGTGCAGGCTTGCGGGTATCCTACCTGTCCCCCACATGGGAGCCTCGTCATCCCGCCTTCTGTCCTAGCCCAGCTTCCCCCGCCCCCCAGAGCCTAGGAACTGCTTTCCTGTTTCATTTTGGGCAGGAAGAGTGAGGTCGTGTTGTTCTTCCCCCTGCTGTCGGCTCAGGCTGTGGGAACTGTTCCCTGAATGTCTTCCTGTTTGATACCCTGTGTGTGCAGTAGAGCAACAGAGAGTGATGGCCAAGCCGTGGGACATGTGCATGCTCCTGACACTCAAATAATCACCCAGATCTTGGGTGGCCATGCTGGAGTTGGGGGTGGGAGCAAGTTTGGATTCCATTAGGAAGGCATCTGTTGGGTCTGTTTTGCTTTACTATGAAGAGGCTGAGAGCTGAGCAGATTTTCCCTCATTTGCAGGTTGTTTTGGTTTTTTTTTTTTCATCATTTGCTCATCATGGGGTATGTTTGTGGCTGCAGAGAGAGGATTGGCACCCTAGGGACTATCCTGTGCCTTAGAGGAAGCTGGGCATGGAGTACATTGGAAATTCCCTTATTAGTGTCTCAGCTTAAGCAACCCGGACTGAGGAAAGCTCTGACCCCCACTCCTTGTAGCCTTATCCATCCCTTCAGCTCTGTCCAGCTGCCAGAAAGACAAACCCAAGGCAAATTCCCTACCCATCCCCATTCCAGATCAATCCCTCAATAGTACCGAGAAAACAGCAACAGCAGATGCTAGCAGGAGGAAGTGGCCAGCGGGGACCTAACTCATTATCTAATAAGAGAGTCCTTTTGAATAAGTTATGAGAGAATCCTCCTCAATAGGAGAAAACCAACCTCCCATGCTCCTTCTCCGGCTTGGGGAAAGGGAAGAGAGTTTCCAGGCAGGGGAAATATAGCCTCATGGACTGATGGCAGCATAAAGTGGGGTAGTGGCATCTGGTCTCAAAGCCACCAGGCGTAGAAGGTTGGCCTGGGGATGAGGTGGATGAGGGTAGGTTCCCCAAAGACCCGACTGAGACACAGGCCTTCCACATAACACACCAAACCCCAGCATGCAGAGGCCCTCCGGGTTCCAGGAGGGCATTCAACAACAAGAAGAAAAGGGGCTTCCGAATATTTGGGGTAGGAAGGCAGGAAGAAGAGAGGATTCCCACTCTCCCATTTCAGAGAGAGGACCCAAGAAGTAATAAATTCCTGTACACATCTGTTTCATATTATAAATACACATTATATACAAAATAATGTTATAAAATGTAGAAAGGTCAGTGCTTCTGATTCTTAAATTATCAAAATACTAGATTCCAAAATAAACTACAAAAAAAACAAAACACCTCATATTATTGATTTCTGAAGATCGGCTTCAAGGGTGGTCTGGGGCAGCAGTGGGCACTGATAGAGCCCAGGCTCAAGGGCACAGAAATGGGCACGAGGGAGGAGGGGCCTAGGCCACAGCAGCACCCGCGCTCTCCCTCATTGGAATTTTAGCATAAAGGCCCTGAGCTCCCCACTTGGGGCTGAAACCCTAGCTGGCAAAGGGGCAGGCCCTAAGCCCATCTGTTCACACAAGCCCCAAGGCACCAGGACCAGTGAGAGGTGATCTACCACCTTTTGCCCAGAGGGTCTAGGCTAGGTGGCTCCCCACATGATGTGGTTGGAGGCAGTCTACCTCTCCTGCAGGGTAGCTCCTGCCGAAAGCCAAACTCCATAGGTTTCCTGCCTACAGGAGGCCCGTCCCTTGCAAATCTCTCTCCTCTCTCATTTGGGCCCAGCTGTCATGACGGAGCCTGGGCAAAGGCACTTTGGAATCATAGATGCCCATGGGAGCCACAGCAGCTTCAAGACCTACTGGGGCCACTGCTACTCTCTGAAGAACAGTCAAGAGCCCCGTGATGGCCACTGCTGGCAGAGCAAGTCCAAGTGGCACCTTAGATGTCAGCTCAACAGGTGTTCCTCTAGCTCCTCAGCTCTTCCCTGGGTGGGGCTGCCCATCTGAGGCCAGGCAGACTCCTGAAGGCGTGCAGAGGTGGTGCGACTCTTGGCAGGTTCACAGTCTGTCCAGTTCATGCCATTCCCTCCTCCTCCTCCTCAGAGCAGCACTGTGCATACTAAAGAGTCCCATCCAGGGTGCAATGTAAACAATGCAGAAGGAAGGCCCAGCTGCTGGGCCAAAGCTGGGTGTCTGGGTAGGCTCGTGCCTTATACCTGGGGAGCATATACAGAACGGAAAGATAGTTATCTTGGGGATAGGCACTGCCTCTGGGGATGCTCTGGGCCTTTCTGGGAAAAGTCACTGAGGAAGGGACAGTCTTCCCTAAGACATACAAGTGTCTGGGTGTTTGTACTAATGTACAATGTACAATGGAGGAAGTCAATGGCAAGGAGTGGGCAAACATAGCAACTGTTTTCACTCAAAGGCAAGTGGGAACTGGCATCTGAAAGGTAGCCAGTACCATAGCTGTCCTTCCTGGCTCTACCCGAAGTCCCCCTGTCCCTTTCATTGGTGCAGCTGCCAAGTCAGGCATACCACCTGGTTCCTGTTTCACACCCTCTGTGGCAATGAGGCCAGCAGGAGACCCAAGAGCCACTAAACACCAAGGAAGAAACCTCTGCTCTACCCCTTCAGGAATGAGGCAGCTAGTGAGCAGGACCTTTTCCCACCCACACAAGGCAGGAGGGGACGTGCTGACCGGGAGGGCCAGCCCAGAACTCACCTCTGTGGCAATGACACATTCGTTCCTCTCTTCTGATATCAAACACACTGACTGGTAGATGGAATCCCTGGGGGAGCATAGCGCTGATATTCGACACTCCGGCTTTTCACTGAAGGAACATAAGACAGGCAGGTAAGAATGAGGCGGGGCTGGGAGACTGGAGATGGGACGAGGTGCTGATCTCCATCCTAGAGAGTTAAAGGGTGTGTGCTGCAGTGGTCCAGAATGATGTAGGCAGGGAGTGCTCAATGCAGGCCTTCGGGGACAGGTACTTAAAACAGGCCCCTGAGAAGCCACAGAACTCAACCAAACCAGCAGTCACAGACCTAGAAAAGGGCAGTATTGCCACTAGAGATGAGCCGTACTTTGGAAAGATGGTGGACCTAAGAGATGCACTGTGGACAGTTGGTATCTGGGAGTGAAGAATGGATGAATGAGCAAGAGGGGCTTCCCTAGTAAGAGATCCTTAGAAGAAGTCGGACAATGGTGGTGCATGCCTCTAATCCCAGCATTCAGGAGGCAGAGGCAGGTGGATCTCTGAGTTCGAGACCAGCCTGATCTACAGAGTGAACTGTTCCAGGACAGTTAAGGTTACACACAGAAACTGTCTAAAAGAAAAAGTGTTACACTTGTGTGTGTGTGTGTGTGTGTGTGTGTGTGTACACATGCGTGCGAATGTGCACATGCCACTGCACATTGTGGAAGTCAGAGGACAGCTTGCAGAAGTCTGTGATCTCCCTCTAACATGTGGGGACTGGAGATCATGCTCGGGTCATCAGTCCCAGCAGCAGGTGCCTGTACCCTCTGAGCCATTTCATTTTGTCTTTGAGATACGATCTGCTACATTGCCCAGGTTGGCATCAAACGTGCCATCCTCCTGTCTCAGCCTAAGTACCTAGGGCTACAAGTATGTGCCACTGTGCCTGACTCCCTACAGAAATGCAATTAGAGTATCTTGCAGTCAGTACCATAGCCCTACTGGTTTAAAAGCAACCAGGGTCTGATGCCAGGCTGCCACTCAGCCTGGGAGATCCCGTCAAACTATGTAATTGTCCACAGCAAAGCCCTGGGCTTACCTGTGTAACCGAAGTGGCACCTTCTCCCCTAAGCTCTTGTCACTGTGGAGATACTTCCCAGGCATGGTCCCCCGCCCCAGGGGTCCTGGAGCCAGATTGTAGTCCAATGTATGGTTCTGCAGTTTGCCACAGTTGGACTTGTCCAGGCCACAGTCCACTTCCAACTCCTTCTTCTGGTTTGTGTTCTTGAGCTGGGCAGCAGGGATTAGGTTGTCCTTCTGGAAGTCTGTCAAGTTGTTCATGGCCTCCCTGCTGCCATCGTCGGGCCGGCGAAGCCGCAGCTGCCGCACGGCTACTGCCACCATGCCCAGCAACACCAGCAGTACCACCAGCCCCACACCCAGGGAGACAGCGACCCAGGGGAAGCTGGGTGGCAAGCCCACGGGAAACTCGCAGCGGCTGCCCACAAAGCCGTAAGGACAGTTGCAGACGACGTTGTCTGAGGAGATGCCCGCGTAGCAGGTGGCCCCGTTGAAACAGGGCCCTGAGGCACAGGCATCACTGGCTATCCGCACCTCACAGCGCCTGCCAGAATAGCCAGCAGGGCAGGTGCACACAGGCCCATTCTCCAGATCGTGGCACGTGCCCCCATGGGCACAGGGGCTTCGGGCACAGTCACTGATGTGGAGTTCACAGTGTGTGCCTGTGAATCCAGGACGGCAGCGGCAGGTACGGCTTGGACCTCTGTTGAGGCATTGGCCCCCTGTAAGGACATAGGACCCAAGTCAGCAATAGCCTATAAATTCCCAGGTGAAGGGCATGGGGCCTAATCCATGAGCTTGGCCCTTCTACCCCTTGTGTTCAGCCTGCATGGACAGAGCTCTCTACAAAGAAAACTGTACCAAAACTCTGATGTCCAGGAGTTGGGCTGACTCTGGTTCTCCACACCTCCGTGGGCTATTGTATAAGTCACTGGCATCTTACAGAATTTGAGGGTCCAACAGATACGCTTGCTTTGCTCTCTCTAGCAGAGGATCTGACCCCTGTAGCTTTACCTGATCCCTTAGCCTCAGTTTCTCCACCTGTTAAACTTCCCAGGTAGTTCTGAGGCTCAGGTAGCGAAGACACCAAGGCAAGCACAGGTCACATAGAGAGAGCACTCATGTAGGCGCAATTACCATTTAATTTCATCTTTGCAACCACACCAAAGACACTTAGTTACACCTTCCTATCCAGGATGGCAGAACTGTGGCTCGAGGGAGCTAAGTGGGAACTTTGCCACCCACAGGCCCTCAGCAGCTCCCTAACGACTGCCTGCCTGCCTGCCTGCCTTATAGACAATCACCTGTTGACCAAGTACATAAAGATTACCAACGGGTTTTATGTATCCCAAAGTGCTGGATAGTCTAGATATTTTGTGCCCCACTCATTCTAGGGGAGCATGGGGAAAGATGAGGCCTCAAGGCACAGAGCTCTAAGCATCTACTGGCCTCCCCTGAGAAGGGGTGTGAAAGCCTCCAGCATCCTTCTTTCTAATTCACAGCTTCCTGAGGAGGGTCACTTGGCAATCTTCGTCAGATCAGGGCGCATCCATATAGGATGGGGCACTACCCATCACCTGGTTCTCCTCCAAAGTGCCACCCCCAATTATGCAAGCTCTCCACCCTCCACAGCAAAGGGGACTCAGTGAGTTTGCCCAGAGGAGAAAACAGGCCTCTCTTCCCTTGACTCTCTCTCAGGCAATCTGGCCCCAGGGCCAGTTCAGCGGGTTAGGAAGGTGATGGTAAGGACTCACCGTTGGCACATGGGCTGCTGGTGCATCTGTCCACTTTCTTCTCACAGTTGGAGCCAGTGAAATTAGGGGGGCATTCACAGGCATAACTGGCCCCCTGGTTGCGCTCCCGGCAGGAGCCCCCATTGAAGCAGGGTGAGTCAGCACAGGTCAAGGTACTATGTTCACAGTGCTGACCAAAATAGCCTGGGGGACACAGGCAGTGGTAGCCATCCTCCTGGTTCTGGAGAGAGATCATAAACAGGCTAAAGTTAGACCCTGGGGATGAGGCAGGGATATATGAGGTTGGCAGCTAGCCTCTACTTGCCCATAGTGTCTCTCCACGTATCCATGGAGATACACATGCCTGGATGCTACCTGAGTAGACCTCTCTCTCCCTGTGCTGCTAGCTTGCGCCTCACCTTACAGCTGCCGCCATTCCGGCAAGGTTTGCTGTCACACTTGCTGAGTTCCAGCTCGCAGTCCACACCAGTGTAGCCCGGGCGGCAGGTGCAGGTGTAACTCCGCTGCCCGCTGTTGGAACATGTTGCTCCATTCTTGCATGGGGAGTGGTGGGTGCAGTAATTGAGATCTGTGGAGGCAGGACGAAACGAGCTGAGTGGGACCATGTAGCCTCCCACCTACAAGCAAAGTCACCTTGTGTTTGGCCCAAAGAAGCTTCAACTCAAAGTTTTCCAGGCCCAGGCATCCCTCTTCCTCTGTCAGTGAAATCATGAGTGTTAAAGTACCTTAAACCACACACAAACTGTACAAATATAGGAAAGTTGAAAACAAAGCACAACTGGTCAGTGTCCTGCTGTGTAAGCTCACAAATACTGCCAGTCACGCCAGGATGAAGAGGAGAAGGAGGTGAAGCTAAGGCCCCAGCCAATGAGGAAGTCACAAAAGGCTTCATGAAGAAGGTGCAAGCAAAAAGGACCTTGATGAAGGAGTGAAATTTCAGCACGTGAAAAGAGTAGCAGGGAGATGAGAGCCACCACAGGCTGGACCAGGCATTTTCTAAAGGACGTGTTAAATGTGTATTTTAATGATAGCTATTTATTTTCTTATTGGAGAAGAGCAAGGAGGGAGAGCCAGACAAAACAAACAGAGGGGGCTGTAGGGTTGTGTTTGCATACACTGAGTATATGACTGTATTGCCTGGGACCAAATGTGGATGGCAGAAAGGAAGAAAGCAAGGAACCAGCTGTGTGGGTGTGGGTGTGTGTTGGGGACAGAAAAATGAGGGAAGTTATGTGTGCCAGAGGGAGAGAGAGAGAGAGAGAGAGAGAGAGAGAGAGAGAGAGAATAAGAACATGCAAGGACTGAATTCCATCATACTGACAACAAGTCAGGGCAAGCTTTTTCCAGCATGGCAACCCCCCCCCCAAAATCCTCTCCAGGCCTGTGCAGTGTTTCCATGGCAACAGGCACAGTGCTTGACCCTGAAAATGGAAGGATGCATCTGGGTACAGGGATGCAGAAGAAAAGGTTCCCCCTCTCAAGGCTGGGGCTCATAAACTCCTGTGTAGGCAGAGGAGTAACAACCCTCAAATACCAGGTAGAGACTGCATGAGCTCAGGCAGCTGCTTGGCAAGTGTCGCTGGAGAAAGGCAGGTGGCTGTGCCCATACTAAAAAAGGCAGTTAGATGTTCCCCCCACCCAGAGGCCCAGGTTGGCCACAGCCCAGGGCAGCCAGTAGGCACACCCCACCAGACAGCTGTTTAGGGGAGAGCTGCTCAAACAGCCTTGGAAGGTGAGCAAACACTCAGAGGGTTAATAGGTAACCAAAGTCAGAAAGAGGAACAGAGCACAGCCTCCCTTTCTCTTTGGTCTTGCTAGACTTTATGAGCATAAGCTCCAGGCTGCCAAGCTGTTACCCCTTGGGCCTCTTTAGTCTTATGTACCTGGAGAAGAATGTCCCACCATCCCATTCTAGGTCAGTTGAAAAGAGCCCTTAAAAGTACCAAGATTGAGCTCAGGTGTAGCTCACAGGTAGCATTGTGGTACCCTGAGTTTCATCTCCAATACCACACACGTGCACATATATAAGTCCTAAGATCCTTGAACAGTAATAGGAAAGCCAGTTAGGCATCACCAAGAAAGAGGGCCCAGTCATTATCTCTAGTTTCAGCCCCTGCCACCCCATCTCTCCTTCCCTCACTCACCTTGGTCACAGAACAGACCTCCCCAGCCCTCATCACAGGTACACTGCCAGGGGATGCTGCAGGTGCCATGACGACAGCCATTGTGGGGGATACATTCATTGCACAGGCGGCCCTGCCAACCTGGACGGCAGCTATAGGGCAGAAGAGAAGCTGAGTATAAGGTGGGAGGCTTGGTTACAAGGAAGAGTCCCCCTACTCCCGCTTCCTGTCCCCAACTTACAGGCACTCTGCTGGCTTGCTGCAGTAGCCATTCTGTTCATGACAGCCAGAAAGACAGATAGCTAAAAAAAAGGAAATAGGGCTGGATGAGGTTCTGGTACCAAAGCCTCTATCTCCCGTCCTGCTCTCCTGAGTTCACTTCCTACTATTGGCCTCCAAGAGGAGCCATGGTTGTCTTAAAGGGAACCAGGGACAAGGGGGTGAGAGAGAACCATGCTGGACGAATGAATAGGGATCCATGTGGGCTTATACCAGCTGGGGAGGAGGCTCTGAGTCCCAGGTTACAGCATCCCCAGGTGGTCTTGAGGCCCAGCTAGGAGGCAGCACAGACCCACTCTGAGGGAAGCTGAGACAACTATATAATACTTTCTTGGGGGAAATTTCCTCCCTTCCATTCTGGTGGGAGGCTGGCTGCTTACGCTGATCGCAGTATTTCCCAGTCCAACCCGGCAGGCAGGATAGGCTGCCATCTGGCTGGCACACGTAGTGTCCGAAGAGGTCATTGCGCTTCTTGCACAGGCGGGAACAGTTATCCCCATAATAGTTGTCACTGCAGATGACCCGGTAAGAGTAGCGCAGTCTTGTGAGGGTGTCGTTTTGCTCATCTGGTAGCCAATTCTGACCCACAGCAAGGGAGCCTTGGATGGTGATTTGACTGATGAGTGCATCAACTGGTAAAACCTCTGCAGGGAGAGCATCGGTCAGAGAAAGACGGGCAAGCCGCCGGAGACCTCTTTCTTCTTGACTGTGGTGGTCACTTAACAACCAGACCAGTTATCCCGATAACCCACCTGCCAGCAAACACAGGACAGAGGGTCTCACAGTCTTGCTACTTAGCTTCCCTGGGTGTGTGCATGTGCAGGGGGCTTGATAGCATTCAAAAAGGGTACAATAGACGGATGTTAAGATATCCCAGGGTTGTGGAGGCAGATATGGAGGGGAAAGAGGAAAAGAGGTCAAAATGGAAAAAAAAATTAAAAGGGGGAAGCTTTCTGATTCGAGATTTGGGAATAAGAGGTTCTTTGGTGCAGTTTCAGGGGTTCTGCTCCAGAGGTAGGTATTTTTTTTTTTCCTTTTCAAAGTGAGAATTGTTGTGCTGGTGAAATATCCTTTTCCTCTGTGTCAGAACAACATCCCAAAGCCATTATTCCCTTTCCAAAGGAGCGGAATTCGCAAAAGGTGTAAAATACAGGAAGGGGCCCGTCAGCGGCGCTGGCAGCCTCGGCCTTTCTCACCGCCGTGCTCCCCGCGTTCCCACGCCAAAAATAACCCGCAGGAAACGCAATTGTGCTCTGAGTCCAGGCAGCAAGCGGAATCCGAGCGTCCAGCGCGGGGCGCAGCTCCGGCCAAGCTAAGCGTCCTGGCCCCCACCCCCAAGCCCGCGTTTCCCCCGCCTATAATAACAGGTTAACTCTTTCGGCGCCGCGTGATGTCGCCCCCCTGTGGCTGAAGAGTGAGATACTCACCTGGCCGCAGGTCGTCTCCTGGTGCGTGCCAAGCTTGGATGTTGAGTGAGAAGGTACCCTGGAAAGCAAAGGGGGGGGGGGACACAGAGAGATAGAGATATGAGCATGGCGGGAAAGGAGGGGGTGCCTCGCGGCAGCCTGTTTAATTAATCTAATTGCAGGATACAGTTACCGAGTTCGGGTCAACATAACTGGTGTTCGCGCAGTGCACCGAGTTGAGAAGGCAGGGGAGGGATGTGGGATGCTGGAGTGTAAGTGAGAGCTGGGGGTGGGCGGGTGGTGCAGGGTTGGGGTATTGGTAATGAAACTCGTATCCCAAGAACTGGGTGGAAGGAAGTGCAAGAAACTGGGGAGAAAGACTAGTGAAAGCCCTCTCCGGGATGGACCTATGAAAGAATGGAGGTGGGAGAAAGAGGCCAGGGGCTCTCCAAGGAGGCGCTTAGGAGAGAGTCTCTGGTTTATGAGCGCTCCCTTCTTTTGCCTTCGGTGATCTCCCAGTGCATTCAGGTTGAGCTTACCGGCCAGGTGAAATTGAAGGGCAGCTGAAGAGGGTTGCGACCACCGCCACTATTCTCGTCCCTGACGACGAAGGAGTTGGTGCCCAATACCGGTGTGGAGACGCTGCCGAAGGTGCAGGGTCCCGGTGAGAAGGTTGCCTGGAAGTGCTTAAGGCAGATGCGGAAGAAAGTCCGGCAACCAGGCTCGCAGGGCCGCCCATTGGCCAGCACACCGCGCTCGTTGGCGAACTCCTGCAGCCGCAGCTGGAAGATGCCGGAGCCCGAGACGCGCTGCTGCACAGGGACCGAGAGAAGGAGGGAGGAGAGCGGTCAGGTTCAGCTGGCGCCGGGACGCAAGCCCGGAACGCTGCGGGAGGGGGCGGAGAGGGCGCGGGACGTTACCTGCGGCCACAGTACCGCCAGCAGCAGTAGCGCCCAGTGAAAGGCGCTCCGGGACGCAGGCGTCATTCCTTGGGGTGTCCTCTCCACCCAAGACTCTGAATCTGCTTGTTAGGGATGTCGCTCTCCCGGCACGTCCGTCTGCCAGCCGAGTTCCTGAAAAGCTGATTCCTCTCGGGACTCTGCTCCCTTGTCGCCTTCTCGAAAACTCCGCGGCTCGATACCTCCGTAGGTAATCCAGGTGAAGACGACTAGGCAGTGGTCGCTCTAAGTATGTGTCCTGGAGCTAATCCTAGGGACTCAAGCGGGCTAGTGCCGGGGTACACTGCACCCAAGCGGCTTCGGTTGAGGCTCTTGGCCTCGGGATCCTGGCGGGTGAGCAGCGCCGCTACTGAAACCTGCTCGCTCCGGAGCCTTTCTTATATATATTGGCTCCTCTTCGCAGCCTGTCAGTCAGACAGACTCATGGTCACTCTCCCCTCCCCTCCAGGCCTCTAGTGGCTACAGTCCCAGCACCCACCGGAGGGGGCCCCCGCCCCCGCCGCTCCCCCTGTCAACTAGCCAGTAGGGCGCAGGTCCCCGCCCCTCTTCCAACCTCTGGGCTCCCAGCTCTGCGCGTGCCCAGGGAGCAGTCCTCAGAGACCGGCTGGTTAAAGGCTGAGACCCTTGCCACCAGAGGATAGGAGGGTAGCCCAGTGATGCGGCGGGAGGTGAGGTGGTTCCCGGATGATCCTGGGGGTGGAAATTCTAAGGGGTCCCCGTAGGCGGTGCATCTCCAGGCATTAGCTACCTGTAGTCCTCCAGCAGGTGGGAAGAACTTAAACCAGGAAAACGAAAACCAGCGCCAGGGGACTTGGATCTCCCTTTCTTTCCCAGACATTATTAGGTAGCTCGTGCCTCGCTGGCCTCCAGCCTAGGAGCACCCACCCACCACGCGTCCCCAGCACGGCAAGGAAGCCATCGGACGCGTTAACCTTTCCGTGGCCATTCCAAGCAAGGCAAAGGGCCAAGCGTCTAAGACTCTGGTCTCCTCCTTTGCACCTGACAGGCATGTCACTCTCAGCAGCGGGGCGTGCCCAGCGCGTGCCTTTTCTCTTCTGTACTCCACCCCCACTACCTCCTGGCTCGCGATAGCGCCTGGACTAGTGGTCCGAAAGGGAGGTGGGGGGCGTGGTTCTAGAAATGGTGTGTGTGTGGGTGCGTCCTCAGCTGTATGGTAATGAAGTTCTGGCCTCTCGCTCAGAGCCTACCTCACCTGGGTTGCGCCTGGGCTCCTTCCCCTATTCTGGCCCCCACCGGTGTCCCCTAGCTCCGCTAGAGTAGGGAGGAACTTTCCTAACTCCGGAGTTTCTTCAGGCCACTAGAGAGGCAAAGTGAGAGAGCCTGAGGTCAAGCAGGCCCAGTTCTCTCTGCATAGGGCAGGATGTAGGGTGGAACTGGAGGCGCACAAAGTTGTTTGAGTTTCGGGCGGCTTCACCCACGTTGCACGCGCGCTTCTCCCGGGTGGCCTCTGAGCGCAAACCGTGCAGCTGCTTTCCCAGAACCCGTCCTGCTCCCCGGAGGCCGCAGATCGAGAAGGGCTGGCTTCTCCCAGTCTCGGGGGTGCTAGAGAACTCTCCCTCTGCTACACTGAGAGCAGTGGGGGCACTGTGGCTTCATCTGTCAGCCCGCCCGCGTGGTGATGGCTGGCTGATAAGATCGGAGGGGGGGGCAGGGACGCGGCTCCAGCCCCAGGGAGGCCGTGGTAGGGGAAGAGGAGCCCAACAGCTGTCAATGACGAACATGGTCTGATTTTTTGACTTGGGTGGTGTTAATGGAGTTTGGGGGAGTGAGGAAAACATGAGGTTCTGAGCGTGGGGTGGGGGTGGAGTGAGGTGAGGAGACAGGCTCCGGGGTCCCCCACGCACGGCCACCCCTCCCAGCCACCATCTGGCACGAGCTGGTTGGCGTGGGGAACCGAGATGGGGCGGGGGCCGGCAGATGGGCCCAGGCTGCACTAGCTAGTTAATGTAGGTTATGGGCAAGCGGAGTCCCAGGTCCGAGGGAGGGGGAGCTCGGGGTGTACCTCTCGGCGGTCCTGGCAAGTGAACTTCCAAATCCTCTCTCTATGCATCTTCTATGTATCTCCCTAGACCTGCTTAGGGTGTCAGAGGATGCTCCCGCTCTCTCTTTGGAGCTGGCATGCAGCCCCACCAGGCTCTACTAAGTCTCATACCCAAATCCTAGCCTGGGAGTTCATTGACACGTGCTCTCTCTCTGGCGCTGGCACTTGCCTAACTCCCAAGGGAGACATCAGCTTCCACCTAGGCTATCTATTACTTTTGGAAGTGTTCTACCCCCTCATACATATTAATGTGCCAAAATATTTTGCAAATAATCAAGGACCAAACAAAAGTTGGGATCATCGTTTTCCTCAGAAATGGACAATGTAAGTCATCCATCCTAGAAAACTTCTGACCCAGAAAGTAAAATGTTACATTTTCCTCTTCATCAGAACACCTATTGACAATATTCCCGAGGTTTCTTTTTCTTTTTTCTTTTGGTTTTTAGAGACAGGGTTTCTCAGTGTAGCCTTGGATGTCCAGGCTGACCTCAAACTCACAGAGATCCACTTGTCTCTGCTGGGATTAAAGGTGTGCTCCACCACTTCCTGAGGTTTCTTTCTCTCTCTCTCTTTCTTTTTTTTTCTTTTTTTTTTTTTTTTTTTGGTTTTTCGAGACAGGGTTTTTCTGTAGCTATGGAGCCTGTCCTGGAACTAGCTCTTGTAGACCAGGCTGGTCTCAAACTCACAAAGATCCGCCTGCCTCTGCCTCCCAAGTGCTGGGATTAAAGTGGTGTGCTCCACCACTTCCTGAGGTTTCTTATCTGGCCAGGGTACCACTCTTATCCCTGGGTCCCTGCTAGAGTTCCCATCTGCTGGGATCAATCTTTACGCACAGTGCTAGGTATGAATGTGTAGGGAATGTTTCTCTAGATCACACAACTCGAGCCCTTCTCTCCCACTCCCTAATTATGAGCAAAAGAACCTGGTTATTCAAAGGTATGGAAGGTTGCGAGAGTATCCATAGGCGACCAGGAGGACAGCAGGTCACTGTGAACCTGCTCTAGTCAGGGCCAGCTGACTCTGACCCTGATGCTGACACTCCATAGGTCCCTTAGCCAGACTGACCAGGGTCTCCATAAACTGCAGCCCTTTCTTGGGTCCATAGCTCCTTAACTCCATGGTATCCTCAACATTTCCCAGCTCTGAAGTCTGATAGTGGGGAAGCCAGGCAAAGCCTTTCTCCCTAGAAGTTTTCTGTTTTTCCTGTTCCCTTCTCTTGGCTACTGTGCATGCCACTTCTCAGTTTCTCCAAGTATGCAGAACCAACCCCTGGAACTGAAAAAAAAAAAAAAAGCCCAAGTTTTCTCTCAGCTGTGTCTCCAAACTGGCTGCAGATTATTAGGGTGAGATTTCAGGCTTCCTTTCCCCGCCTGTGAGCACTCAGAGACCTCCAACGCGGTGTTAGCCTTCCTCTTAGCCGCTGCCCTTCCCAAGGGACAGCGGTCTGGACCCGGCACACTGCACCAGGGTAGATGCGAGGTGGGGTCTGGGCTACTGCGCCCGCAGGACAGGTTGGGGGCGGGGAAGCAGGCCTGTCTGGGGCGGGACACTTAAGCCTTGAGAGACCCTGCTGCGGTCGCTGCGGAGAAGGGGCCACGTGCAGGGAGCCGCGGCCCGGGAGCTGCACAGAAGGCGGGGAGATTTGCAAACTGTTGCTGCCACATGGCTGCTTCATTCGTACCATTCACATTGAAATGAGGCCGGCGCGTGCCTCATCTGCCGCAGGGCGCTGCCACGCGTCAGGCTGGCCTGCCGCGTGCCAACTGGGGCAGTGGGGCTGGCAGACTCTGCCAGCCGTGGGGGCACAGCTCGGGCCCTGAGGCCAGGAGGGGATAGGGAAGGGAATTGAACTATTCCAGCCACTCAGGCGCCGCAGTTTCTCGGACCTTGGCCCTGCACTTAGGAGTGAACCGACAGAAAGGCCCAGGATGAACGGTTTCAGAGGGGGGCCAGGATCGATGCCGCCGCTCCCCGCAGATGCGCCAGGGCAGCGCTGCTCTCCATCTGCCGCTGCTCGCACCTGCCGGTCAATAAATCGATTTTACAATTTAATGCAGCAGCTTCCCGCCCGCCTCGGACAGATGCCGCCGCAGAAGCACCTCCGCCCTCTCCCCTCCCCTCGAGGGGTGCCAGCGGTTAGGATCTGGATTCCCGCTCAGCAGGCAGCACCCCGCAGAGCGGCGCACTTTTCCCTACACCTCCGTAGAGTAACTGTGAAACTGCGTACTTTGAGTTTTCGCCCAGGGTCAGAGTGGATTCCCAGGAGAATAGGCCTGAGGCTAAGGGAGGAGAGAGGAAGATGATGATTTAGCATTGGCCTCGAGGACTGGCTGGGGGGACTTCAAGGAAAGAAACAGGATGTAGGAACTGATGATAAAACCAGAGGGCTAGGGAGAAAGGGGGGGGTATGGTATTATAAAGTCACGACGGGTTCTGATTTGAAGAGGACGGAGCAAGGCCGAGTACTGAAGTGGCCTGGAGTCTGGTGCATGAAGATGACTGAGACCTGGCCGTGTGTCCTTGAAACTTAAGCACGACTCTACACCTGCTTTTTTCCTGTGTGCGATGTGATGATAATAGTGACCTAGGAAGTAAAGGACTGCACTGACTACGTATTTGCAAGACTTGAACGATAATTTAGTTTCTTGCCTTCCCTCTAGGCAAGGCGAAGACAATCAGAGGCCACCCTGGAGGCAGGGCACAAAAGAGTTTCAGAGGTAGAGGAAGAGAAAAGACAGGGACACAGTCCTCAGGAAAGACGCTTGGGGTGGGGGTGGGGGGACGACAAAGTGTGAGAAGTCAAGAGCTGGGGCCTTTTGTAGGGTGACTGTGATAAAGGTCCTGACTGAAAGACCTGGAGAATAGCTGTCTACGCTTTGGCCTTCCAGAGAAAATTTTCCCACAGAGGCAGCCCTCCTGCTGAGGTGGTATTTCAGAGCTGTGACCTGAAGGAAGGAAGAGGCATCCTTGAATGGATCTGATCACTGAGGGTCCTGGCCACTCAGAGAGGCTCAGAGAACACACCTCCTGGGTCCACTGTGCCCTTGACTGATTGATGACCCAACATATGCCAAATAAAGGATATCCAAGTGGGCAGGATCACTGGGCATGGTGGAGTACTGCTTGGGCTTCTCGGAAGGCAGGAAGGCCTCCCATCTCCTCTTCCGTGGTCCCAGGCACCTAGGGCCTGGAGCAGTTTCATACTGTCTCCTTAGCCTTCCTTCCCAGAGCACTCAAACAGATGGGGCCTGGGAGGGGATAAGTGTTCTTCTTTCTTAATAAGAGCACCTAGGGCTTGCAGAGACAGTAGGCTTCTTTTTAATTGTTCATGGTGAGTGAGAAGCTTCTTCAGGCCTGTTGGGTACTTAAAAAGACAGGAGGGTGGTGGTGGACCTTTCATTCCAACATTCAGCAGGCAGAGGCAATCAGATCTCTAAGTTGAGGCCAGCCTGGTCTATAGAGCAAGTTCCAGGACAACCAGGAACAGAAAGAAGGCAGAGCAGGGCATAGACTTGGCAGCTGCAGAACTGAGATAAGCTTGGTGGCCAGGGCCAACTTGATGTGACCGCACAGCTGCTTCAGCTACATCTGCCAAACCCAGGAGATGCCTGGAAAGCTAGGGCCAGGAACCACACATCGGGTATTTCCAGCTAGAGAGGAGGTTGGGGCTAAGGCAGCCTCTGTGGCAACTTGCCCAGAGCCCTGATTTCCCCTTCCATAGTTCCTTCCTGTCCACGCACTGCCAGTGGGAAAGCTCCGTACTACCTGGCAGAGAGACCCCAGGCTTCACTGGACGAGTGGGACACAACTGTAATCCCAGGACGTGGAGGCAGAAGGAGGATCAGGAGTTCAAGGCCATCCTTAATAATATAATTACATAGTCTTCTGAAGGACCCTGGTTTGGTTGCCAGCACCCGTTTCAGGCAGCTCACAACCATCTGGAACTCCAGATCCAGGATATCTGACTCCCTCTTCTAACTTCCTGAGGTATCACACCCACTCACAGACATACTTGGAAATTAAAAATACAATCTGGACTCAGGCAGATCTCTCTGAGTTTGAGGCCAGCTTGTTCTATGCATGTAACAGGTTCCAGACCACCCAGGGTTATAAAATAAGACCCTGCCTTTAAAAAAACAATCTTTAAAAATTTCAACCCAAAAGCACAGGTCAGGCTGGGGGCCTCCTGATACATGCTCCGCAGTGTCCAGGCAGTCAGTGCACAGAAAGACAACTTGACCTGAAGAATGTGGCAGTGGCGGGGTGGGGGCGTTCGTGCTCTTAGCTTGGTTTACTCATCCTGAGGTCAGTCTTTCCCTAAGAAGCTGCTTCATCTGCTCATTCCCAACACCCTCTCCAGGCTGACCTCTAACCTCGCCAGGCTGACCTCTAACCTCGCCAGGCTGACCTCCACCCTTGCCAGGCTGACCTCCACCTTTGCCAGGATGACCTCTAACCATGCCAGCCTGACCTCTAACCTCGCCAGGCTGATCTCCACTTTTGCCAGGCTGACCTCCCCCCTCGCCAGGCTGATCTCCACTTTTGCCAGGCTGACCTCCACCTTCGCCAGGCTGACCTCGCACTCT
>JAQHUG010000051.1:8972870-9000603 GCA_028555095.1 Dicrostonyx torquatus
CTGACCTCTAACCTTGCCAGGCTGACATCTCTGATTCTCTTCGCAGGCCTACTTTTCCCTGTGATCTTTCCCAGGGCAAAGCTGTTCAGGTCTCTAAGCCCTCGATGCTTCAAGCTTCCCTCAGCTTGTAGGCCCATCCTTACCCGACCCCTGGGAGTCCCTGGGTACTATTGTGTCCGACAGCTTCTCCCACAAACCCACAACTCATCTCACAGAAACAACTCTGCCCTCTCATTTCCCGACATGATCTCTGATCTCTGATCCCAGCTGCCACCTAGCACAAGCAAGAGGTGGGAGATGGGGCCACACCCCTGCTTTGTCTACCAGCAGGAACGTAGGAGTGGGGGCTTACTTACTCAGCCCTAGTGCCCAGTCTCCTGAAAGGAAGGGTTAGGCCTGGACCAGGAAGTAGGCTGCATATTTCTTACATAGAGAGAAAGAGACTGGGGACAGGTGCCAACTCTGAACAGCTGCTTGGGCCGGCAGGTTGCTGTTCCCTGGAGAAAGGAGAGATCTGACTGCCATGGTCAAGTAGGTGATGGGTCTAAAGCAGAGGACAGTGGTCAACTACCCCTTTCTCCCAGAGCAGGCAAAATAAGAGGAAATGGACTTCAATGGTGGCAGGAAGGATTTAGGTTAGACATATGGGAGGACTTCCTGTGACAGTGTCTACACTATGTATCCACTAATCCAGGTTGAACTCTACCCTGGAGTTAATGAGAATTGCATACTGATGTTTGCTAATGAATAACTTGACCTGTGTGTGGTTAACAGCGAACCTCCAGCCTAGTGTCTACGAAAGTGTCCAGACAGGCCTAGAGGCAATAGGAACTGGGCTTCCTCTTAGCCCCAAGGAGTTAGAGCCGCTGAGTGTCTTCCTGCGGCCAGTAGGTATAGAAAGCCAAGGTCTGGGTACTCACAGGGAATTCCTGAGCCATGGTGAAAAGTCAGGGTCACCAATGCCAGGGTCTCGGTTCAGTGCAACTCAGCAAAGAAGAAGCCTCAACACTTCTGTGCCCTTCAACCTCCTCCAGGATCTCTCTGAGGTCACAGGAACACCCCTATGGTGGGAGTCACCTAGGCATCCGTGTCCAACTTCCTCTCTTCTCTTCCAGTCCTCGATACCCCCGTTCAGCACTGCAGCTCTCTGGTTAGAAGAAGCTATGGGAAGCTGAGACAAATCTGTCAACGGTGCTACTGTGAGCCTGGGCATGTAGTTCAGTGGGAAGGCATGTACTAAGTATGCACGAAGACCTGGGTTAAATCCACAGTAACACACATACATACACACTCACACATACACACACAGCATGGTACACAGGTTCATCGCTCATTGTCCTGAGGCCTCACTGAGTCCCTATGCATGTGTGTACATGCAGGCATGAACGAAACATATATGCACAAAGATTGGTTACAGAGTGCTAGAGAGAAGGCTCAGCACTCAGGAGCACTGGCTGTTCTTCCAGAGGACCCTGATCCAATTCCCAGCACCCACATAGCAGCTCACTCCAGTTCCAGGGGACCTGGCATGTTTACACAGACATATATGCAGGCAAAACACCAATGCACATAAAATAAAAATGAATAAATTATTTTTTAAAGGAAATATTGGGTACCAGTGCCACCTCATAGTGGAGGAGCTCTACCTCTACCATGTGAGGCCACAAAGGAAGAAATGATTTGACTCTTTGCCCATGGGGTGTTGAGACAAGATGGAGGCACAGGAAAACGAATGTGGGGGTTGGAGAGATGGATCATCTGGTAAAGTTGTACAAGCAGAGAGACCTGAGTTTGGATCCCCAGAAGCCACATAAAAGCCAAGTGCAGTAGCGTATGTGTCTGTCATCCCTGTTCTCCTACAGGAAGATGGAGGCAGAAAGGAGGATCTAGAACAATGAGAGATGTGTCTTAAAAAATAAGACACAAGGGGAGGCTAATACCTAAGGTTGTCCTATAATCCCTACATGAACAGTGTGTGTGCATATGTGTGCATGTGTGTGTGTGCACACACACATGACTAATTGATTAATATATTTTAAAAAGGAAAAAGAATGGGTGGTGGTGGCACATGCCTTTAATTCCCACACTTGGAAAGCAGATCTCTCTGAGTTTGAGGACAGCCTGGTCTACATGCGAGTTCTGGAACATCCAGGGCCACACAGAAAAATCTTGTCTCAAAAACAAAAGAAGAAAAATAAAAAAAGAAAAAAGAACACGATAGCTAGCCTGTGGAACAATGGCTCAGAGGAAGGTTTATGGAGGCAGGATTATCAAAAAATCAAATAAACAAAAAACCAGGTTGTATTTGTTTATTTGACTTATGTGTTAGTGTATTACACATATGTGCCTGTAGTGACCAGAAAAAGATGTCAGATGCTCCGGAACTGGAGTTACAGGTGGTTGTGAGCCCCTGACCTGGATGCTAGGGACCTAGCTCTGCTCCTCTGGAAGGAAGCAGCAAGCACAGAGCCATCTCGGCAGCCCAAGAGCGGTACTTGGAAAAAGGGAAGGAGAACGTTCCTGAGGGGCATAGAGAGTCCCAGGATAGGGAGAAAAGGAGTAGGCATTGCTGGCAGAGCCAGGAGGGTACAGAGTCTTGACTTGTAAGATTGGATGTGAACTTAGTGGCCAGAGCGTGGAAACTCACCAGGCAGATGAATCCAGCCTCAACTGTGGGCTCTTGAGCAGAGGCAGTTGTACAGCCACCACAGGGCAGTGATGGACAAATGTCATGTGGGGAGGTGCAGAGAGGACAGAGGCACAAAACCTTCCTGCATTTGAGGCTGGGGACCAAATGGACCAAAATGCTCAGGTCTGCTTCTGGGTGGACGGTTGGATGGTCTAGAATGCCCAGGCATTGTTGCAACCTCTAAACCCTAAAGACATGTTCCCTGTTTCCATCAGCCTCTGCAAACCTCACCTGGCTGGTCCAGCATCTGTACAATGGAGGCAGGTTGACCACATACTCTCGTGGCTAGCACCCCGCTTCCTTCTATTTCCCTCAAAGGCTGCCCAGCTTGGCCAGTGAGGCTCGGACAACAGAGGAGACAGGTTTAATCAAACCTGGAATCCACAAAGGTGTTTCGGGAGAATGACTTGAGGCCATATGTCTGAAAAGTTCTCCACAGAAGGTGAGCTCTGGGGGCATTAGGCCAGCTGTGTGCTGTTTAAGGGCTTGAATACCTCCTGCGCAGAACTTCCAGTGCTGGTCAAGACTGTCCTGGTCTCTTTCGAAGATTTGGTCATAGAAAGTGCATTTGCCTGTTGGTCTGCAATTTCTACTGTGAACAGTGTGGGCTGCTGGTTTGGGAGATCTGTTCAGGCTGGACCTCCACTAGGGCCAAACGAAGTGTCCACCAGCCACTTGGGTCCAGGATCTCTCTACTGGGTTCCAAAGACCAGCCTGCTGTACTAGTTAGCATCAGGAAGGACAGGGTAGTTTAAGTATAAGGGAAGTGCTGGTCAGTTCCCAGCATGGGGGTGGGACTGCAGGGCCAGCCCTTCTTAGCCTCACTGGGGAGGCCAGGCTCAGGTCAGCTTGTCACATTGGCCAACCCTCCCAAGGCTGAGATCATAGCCCTCCAGCCTCCATGGCAGCCTCCACCCCCAGCTGAGCTCACTACCATGGCCTACTGGGGGACATTGTTGTCTCTCCGGCCCCTCCCCAGGCTCAATGAGCTGTTTGTTGGCATGTCCGGTGAGGGTAAGGGAGGGCGGGCATGGGGCGCCCATACACAATGGGGATTCCGTCCATTCTGAGGTGGCTGCGGGAACCAGGCCGGCTTTGTCCTGGGGACCCTCATTCCCACCATTTAGGAGCCGGAACTTCAGGCGGAAGGCCCTGTAGTATAAGAACAACAATGTCGTCACCCTGTCTGTAGGGGAGGGTGCTGAAGGCCAGGCCTCCTAGGGACCTGCAGCCTGGACATTTACAGCCCAAGTGGCACTTAGGATAGGTCCTGGGGTCGAGGCTGTGCCTCAGATCTGAGGGAGACTCAAGCATACAGATGGTGCTCCCTCACCTGCCTTCCAGCCCAGCTGCAGCCTGTGGCATGTGGCATGTGAATGGGCTCCCAGACATCCCCAGTGCTCAGATCCTTAGGGGCTAGCTAAGGAGAAGCTCAAAGTGCAAAGCGATTGCATTCTGCAGGCCTTGCTGCTGTGGTGTAAACAGGTTGACTTAGGGGTAGCCTGATCTACAGTCTGCCCTTCAGAAGTGGCTTAGGTTTCTCAGACAACAAGTGTTTATTTTCCAGTGGGAGGAGGGGGAGCACGACAGGACGTCACAGCATTTCCCTCCTGCCTGCTGCTGCAGTGGTTCTCACAGTCTGGGCACCAGTGACATCACCAGCCTTTCCTCCACAGCTCTGGCCTTCTTGCCTCTCTCACCCCACCCTGAGCTCTGGCGGAACCCCAAGGTTCTTAGGCTCCTGTTTCCGATGAGAGCATTTCTGGGTGAGTACTTCTGGGGGTTAGAGAAGCCTTGAACTGAACAGGTTCCCCCTCAGCTCATGGCCCAGGCTGAGCCCAAAGACAGCTCCTCTATGTTCGCTCCTGTCAGACTGCGCAGTCCCACCCAGGGCAAACTCTCAGTGTGATGCTGGCCCTTTAAGGGTCTTGGGAAGCCAGAACAACAGGAAGTCCAAACGGCCTCATTAGGCAGCTCCAAGCTCAGCACAGTAATTAGTGCCCTGAAAACAAAACAAGGAAAAGCAGGTGGTGGAGTGCCCCCATCTCTGCTGCCCCTGGCGCAGCCTGTTTAGTACCCAGAGCTAGGCAGCTGGGACTGGCTCCCCTCCCTTCTCGGAGCCCTCACTCTAAGCTTCTGAGGCCTGTTCCCCATTGCCCAGGCCAAGGGTCACCACTGAAGCTTAAGGAGAAGAAGCAGGCTGAAGCGCCTTGGCCAGTGATGTAACCCCGGGGACATGCACTGGGGCTTCCCCTTGCCCACAACCAGGTGGCCAGTTGTCCACAGCATCTTTCACCTGTCTGGAAAATACTGTGGCAGGAACTGGGGGCTGTGTCTGCCCCTTCCAGAGGGAAACAGGAGACCCAAAGAAGGTCTCCTCAGGGGGAACACGAAAACTTCTCTGAGGTCCAACCCCTCAGGTTGCCTTCCAGGTGAACAAGACCACTTGAGGAGAGGGTGTGGCAACCTACGGGCTCTCACTTAGAAGCCCCTTAGATGCCAAATGCTTGGGCAGGAGCCAAAGAGGACCTTAGTTGCTTCTTTTTGGTCGGCTTCAGGTGATACCTCATTCTGTCTTTCCTCTCCTGCCTTTGCTGTAAGAGGATGCTCATGCTCCCACTAACCTGAGATACAAAGTCATTGACCAAATATGGGTGGAGCGATTGCAGCATTCCACCTACCACGCTTGTGGGAGCCGCTGGGATGGTCAGGGCTATAAATGGCACTACCCTGTGATGGGGCTTCCTTCTGTCGGGCAAGGCCTTTGAGAGCAGGGTGGGTGGCTTTCCGAATGTATAGTCCTCACAGGCTTTAACAGTGACTGACTGGCACATAATTATGAACAATAAAAGTGAGTTGGGGCCTGGGAGGTATGGCTCAGAAGAGCACTCGTTACTCTTGTGGAAGACCTGGGTTCAGTTCCCAGCACCCATATAGAGGCTCATAATCCCTCCCTAACTTCAGTTCCAGGGAACCCAAAGCCCTCTTCTGTTCTTACAAGCACCAGGCACTCATGTGGTACACATACATACATACATGTGCTTCAGATAAGATAAAATAAATAGTATCTTTTCAAAATGAGCCACAAATCACATCTGACACTGAGGAGTTCATGAGAGCCCAGAATTGGGCACAGCCGCACACGGCACCAGCACTGTATCAGGGTCCCTGATGCTCAGGGAAGTCTCAGCCTTTACACTTCGTACAGAACCAGGACTGGAGGTACTGGGGCAAAGGAGAACAAAGCTGGCATGACCCTGAGCATGGGGGGGGCGGGGAAGCAGCTCTGGGTTGGGCTGGGTTGGAGGCCCCACGGGGCCAAAGCAAAGCAGGTTGAGTGAGGATGGTGGCCCAGCCTGTGACCACTGAATGGGACTGTAATTAAACTGTGGGTGGGTTTCTGGTCACACTCCTGTTGGTTGAGAACAAAGGCCCCAGGCTTCATTGCCCAGGGGGAAGGAGAGGCAGAGGGAGGGGCTGCAGTAACCCAGAACCTGCTATCAGGCTGGGCAGCTGGCCTCCAGCTGAGGGCAGAGCATTCTGTGGACACCTCCAGACATCACCAGCCTAGGTAGCCACTTCTGAGGGGCTCCCACCTGGGTCTGAGGGTCCAATTCTGATGGGTGGTGGTGGGAAGAAGGCAGAAAGTGACCACTCCAGAGGGTGACAGGAGCATAGGGCAAGAACCCTCAGTCTTGGCCACAGACAGGAGTCATTGGATCCTGCAGATCCTGAGAGACCTGGTCTGAGATGAGACCTAGGGGGCTCCCCTGCTGGTGTATGGGGGTGGGGGATGCTCCCCACAAAGCCTATGGTGTTCAGAAGGCACACCCATCCCCTGAGCCCAGGAGCCAGTGCCCCAGAGGACAACATGGGCAATGAGTCTTCCAACCCAGGAACAAAGAACAAGGCATTTACAAGGGTCCAACTCTTTTTGTCCCCGTGGAAAATTACCCAGGGAAGTGGCTGTGGGCAAGGGGGGAGTGCTTATGGGGTTCCAGTGGCTTCAGTTGGGTGGTCACTTAGAAGGAAGAGACTCTTCTACCTTACTCACAATCCCGTAGGACCTGTAGACAGCCCCTGAGAATGGGTCCAGAGGGAAGAGAGGTGGCTGAGAGCACCTGAGCAAAGGGGCTGGCGGCCTAAGTAGGGACGTGACCCTGTCCTGAATCATTTCCCGGATGTAGCTCAACAGCCCAGACTTCAAGGTTTTGGGGGGTGGAAATCTTTTTCCAAGTTCCTCGATCTGTCATCCCCCTCCCCCGCCGGCCGGATAGGACTGGACCAGTGTCCTTAGGGCTCCCACTCAGCCTTCCACCTTAGCCCTTCTCCACAGAGCTCTCCCTGGACATTGTTTTCCGCCTCAGGAAGTCTCTCATGCCCTGCACTGGATTTTGTTTTCCTTGTTATCGGGACAACTAATATTTTTTCCTGTGCAGGGGGGGGGGAGGAGATTTTCCCAAGCAGATTACAGCTGTCAGGGAGGGGGAGGGGGCTAGAAGTTGAGGCTGCCTTTCACCCTCCCTCAGCCACCCTCCCACATCTGAGCTTTTGAATGAGGAGGAAGTGTTGGCCCTCAAGCCAGCCAGGCTAGCTGGACACAGGGGCAACTCTGATTTAGCTGGGCATTGGAAAAACTCCATGCCCTCACCTTAGCTCTTTTCTAGTATTGTCCATAGCTAGGCTACATGTTCAAAGACAGAGAGGGGCCCAGGATGGTCTTCTCCCTAGAGTGACAGGAGGGTAGTCCTCCCCTTCCCTGGACATGTCTGGTGGACTCCCATGAGTCCCATGTGTCTTGAGAACTGTGTCTTCCTGGTCAGAATTCTGAACCACCAAGGCACCTTGTGGCTGAACGTGAGGAGAGCCAGCACACACAGGAATCTCAGCTCTGCTAACCAGTATGGCTTTGGGCAATTCAATGCACCCTGCTATGTTTTAGGCTGTGCATCTCCAGTGTGGCCATATTGATTTCCTGCCTCACTTACCCAGATGGTCATGTTGTGAGGACACAGGGGAAAACGATGTGATTCCGTGTCAGGAGATTGTCCTGATTAGACATGAGCTGGGTGTATGGTTCAAGTTTGAAATTCCAGAGCTCAGGACCTGTGCTACATAATGAGTTCGAGGTCAACCTAGGTCACATAGGGAGACACCTCCACCCCCACCACACACACACACACACACACACACACACACAGGGGTGGGGGGTGAGGACAAAGTTGCTAATGGCAAGTGTCTCAATTTTCTGTGGCCTTCAGGAAGGCCCCACAGATAGACCAGAAAGCAGAAGCAGAAGCCCCAGCAAACGGGTTCTGTGTGGTTGTTCTTCCTTGATAAACTCCCACTTTTTTTGAGACAGGGCTTCATGTATTCCAGGCTGGACTCAAACTCGTTTTGTAGCCAAGCCTATTTATGAATTTCTGATCCAGTTTACCGAGTGCTGGGGACCTAACTCAGGGCTTTGTGTATGCCAGGCAAGCCATCTGCCAACTGAGCTACACCCCTAGATCAATAAACTCTCACTTGCTATGCTGTGGCTCTGTGGCAGCAGGGTAAGGAGGCCTGGGTCTCTGGGGTGGTAAACCTACAGTATTCCAGCGACAGAGCTTTGCTTATGATGATGGAGTCTTCTTGTTGTTAACAACAACAAACAGGGCCATTGAGATGGTACAGGGGTTGAGGGGCTTGCCACCAAACCTGATGACCTGAGTTTGATCCCTGGAGCTCACGTGAAAGAAGAGAAACAACTCCTGTAAGTTGTCCTTTGACCTTCACAGGTGTGTCTTGGCACGTGCGTTTGCCTGTGCACCCACACATGCATAAAATAAAGAAATAAATGCGAAAGAAAATGACAACAAACAGAAGGACTTCAGCTGTGACTCTTTTATATTTAACTTCTTTATTGACTCTTTGGGAGTTTCACATCATGCACCCCAATTCCGCTCACCTCCCAGCCTCCCCATATACCCCCTATTCCTGTTGTGCCTACCCCCCAAAAAAGGAAACAAAATCAAAGCAAGTAAGCAAACAAAAGCAAAAGCAAAAACAAAACAAACAAACCAGCAGCAACAACAACAACAAAATCCAAAAACTACAGTCAGGCGGTGGTGGCGCACACCTTTAATCCCAGCACTCAGGAGGCAGAGGCAGATGAATCTCTGTGAGTTCAAGGCCAGCCTGGTCTAGTCTACAGAGCTAGTTCCAGGACAAGCTAGGGCTGTTACACAGAGAAACCCTGTCTCGAAAAAAACAAAAACCGGGCTGGAGAGATGGCTCAGTGGTTAAGAGAGCTGGTTGCTCTTCCAGAGGTCCTGAGTTCAATTCCCAGCAACCACATGGTCGCTCACAACCATCTGTAGTGAGATCTGTCGCCCTCTTCTGGTGTGCAGGCATATATGGAGGAAGAATGTTGTATACATAATAGATAAATAAATCTTTAAAAAAAAAAGAAAAAAACAAAAACCAAACAAACCCCAAAACACACAATGACAGAAAAATCCTTTTGCTTCTCCTTCTTTCCTGTCTCTCCAGCAGCTCTTTATTTGTCCTGGCGACACTGGAGGCTTCAGTGTGTCATAAAGTGTACCTCTTTGTCCCATCGGTTTTACTGGCAAATGTTCATTGCAATGAATCACTGGTCTGGTTCAAGGCCTCTGGTTTCTGGTTCACTGTCATCACTGGATCCTCACTCTGGGATATCCTATGGCTGTTACGAGCCTTGGAGATCTTGTGTGTTCCACAGGACCAGTCCCTTCACCAGCTCCAGCAAGTCCTAGATGAGGTAAGTGCTAGATGAGGATCAACCCACAGCCTGGCTATGGGCCTGGGAGGTAGCCAAGCTTATCAGTCGGAGCCCCTGGGGTCACCTGCCTTGGGTGAGGGGATGGGGATTCAGCTCCTCTACATGCATGCCCTCAGGGTCGGCTTACCCTGGCCTGTGATGAGGGGTGGGGGCCATTTCTCCAGCGTGCAAGGGCCAGCTCTCTTGCTGCAGTGTCCAACAAGAGGCAAGGCCAGAGAAGGGTGGGGCTGGCTCAGCATGACCCTCTGATTTCATCTCACATGGTTCCTAAGGCCCCCCAAGGTGACATGGGCCACAGACATCCACACAAACCCCAGCTGTAGCTGGACCATGGACCCAGATGTGGCTCTCGGCAGCAGCTTGAGCCCAGATGACATCCTGATTCCAGATGGAATGGTTCTGACCGCCGGACACCACCAAGGCCACAGGTTGTGGTCCTAACTCTGGGCTTCTGTGTGGCAATGTAGGACCCAGACTTCAGCACAGACCCCAGCCATGGTAGGACTGTGGCAGCAGCTGGGTCTGGATGTCACCACTGCCCTAGCATCAGTATGGCCCTGAGACACCAACATGGCCCTCAATCTCAGGCACCTGCACAGCCTTTGATGTTAACAGGTGCATTGGATATCAGTGCAGACCCTGGCTGTAGTAGGACCATGGGCCCTGACATGGCCCTCAGCTGCAGCTCTGGCCCTGATGTCATCATGACATTGAGAAGAAATGCAGGCCCTCAGATCTGGATGCATCCTGGACCCCAACCTGGACTCAGGTGGCTGATCTGACCCTGGGCATCCTCATGGCACTCGGTGGCAATAAGAGCCACATACGTCAATCTTCAGACCTTAGCTACTGCTAGAGGGCCACAGGCCCAGCCATGACTCCCAGCAGCAGCCTAAGCCCAGAAGACATATTTGTATGGTCCCTGCAGTGGCATGGCCCCCAGACTCCAACCAAACCACAGGCTCCAGCCCAGATTTCAGGCCTCTGTGTGGGCCTTTGTGGCAACCTGGACCACAAACTTCAACATAGATCCCAGCTGCAGCTGGGCCATAGACCCAGCCATGGCCTCAGGCAGCAGCTATGCCTGGTTGACATCCTAACTTCAGGTTTCATGTGGCCTTTGGTGGCACCATAGGACATGGGCACCAACATAGACCTTGGCTGAAGTAGGGCCATGGACCCACACATGGCCTTCCATAGCAGCCTAGGTCTAATTGTCACCATGGTCCCAGCTGGCAGCAGAGGCCATACAGATTGGTTTTGCCAATGGACCCAGGAGGCGACCGAGCCCACTGGAATCCACATGGTGCTCTACAGCAACAGGAGCCATGAACATCAACACAGACCCTGGCTAGTGTGGGACAGGGACCCCGGCCTGGCCCTCACCATGGCCCTGGGTGGCAAGCAGGCCTTCAACATCTGCCCACACCTCACCATCTTCCTTTCTTCCTTTCTGCATCTTTCCACAGCACATGAACCATTCTGTCTCTCTTCCTCTCCTATTTCTCCACCATATATTATCTTATCATAGAAAGGCCCACAGCAAGATGCCAGGTGGGTCCATGGCCTTCTTCCCACCAGCCGAGGCTTTAAGGACGCACTGGTTCACAAGCTAGACTTCGGTCTGTCAGAGTTCCCTGTCTGGGCTGTGCAGATGTGTGCGTGCTGTGTCCCCCAGAAGAAGTTTTTGCCCCGCGACAGCCCTTGATGCGCAAGCATTGGGACCCGAATTCAGATCCCCAGCATTCCTACGAAAGAAGGAAGGAAGGAAGAGCAGAGACGGAGCCAGGCGATGGTGGCACACGCCTTTAATCCCAGCACTCGTGAGGCAGAGGCAGGCGGATCTCTGAGGCCAGCCTGGTCTACAGCGCAAGTTCCAGGACAGCCAGTGCTACACAGAGAAACTCTATCTTGAAAAAACTTAAAAAAAAAAAAAAGACAGGTTTCCTGCGTTTGCTGACTAGACAGATGAATGAAAAACCAGCAAACCCGAGGCTCACTGAGAGACCCTGCCTCAGTTTTCACTCAAGGAGTAAAATGGAGAAGGACTGACAAGCACAGACACATACAACACATGTATACATCATATGCACAGAAATACAGTAATCAAAACACAGAAAAATAAAAAATCTTTGCTGGCCCTGTTAATACAGGCCTGTAATCTTAGCTGCTGGGGATACTGAGGCACAAAGATAGAGAGCTAAATGCCTGTTTGAGAAATTTAGTGAGATTATCTTGGGGGTGGAAGACAGGGGAGGAGAGACAGAGGGAAGAGAGAGCTGGGGATGGCTTAGTCTCCAGCACTGAAGGGAGGGGAGAAAAAAGAGAAAGAAGAAAATTGGGGCAATTAGTGCTGGAAGAGATGGCCCTGCTGTTAAGGGACTTTGTGTTCATGTAGAGGGCCTGGGTTGGGTTCCCAGCACCCACAGGGAAGCTCACAATTGCCTGTGACTCCAGTTCCAGGGGATACAATATCCTTACCTCCACTGTCACCAGGCATACACGTGGTACTCATGCATACATGGAGGCAAACACTCATACAAAGTAAAAACAATCTTTAAAAATAACCTAATGATTTGAAACAATAACCTGGAAGGTTAATGACAGTTCTATCCTATCAGACTGGGTGCTAGAAAGAGGGGAGACCGGGGTTCTCTGGGTGCAGCACCTCCTTGGTTCCGTGGGCCTACCTTCTCCTTGCCTCCCTGGAGTCGACTTAAGTCCCAGATGGTACCCTGCTTCCAGCAAGGGAGAGAATAATGTCTGTCTGGCATAGTCACCTTGCCTAAAAGAGCTGCTTGTCAAGGCTGGGGTCCCTGAGGCTGCCGAGTTCTGTGTCATCCCCAGGAGAAAAAAAAAAGTCCCTGGCGGGATGTGGCCCTCTACTTGGCCATTTCCCTAACTGGCCAAGGTAAGAAGTGGGGGATTTCCAGGCTAGTCCATGGGGCTGACTTCAGTTACTGGGGGCTCCTCTTCTTTCTCAAATAGTCCAGACTGGTATAAGGGCAAAAACCCCAGTTAGGCAGAACTGTGGGTAAGGGAGTTGTGTGAGCAGCAGAGGTGGCTAGACTCACAGGCCTCCAGTCCCTACGTCCTGCTCTGGAGGAAACACCAGTGCTGCACGCGGGAACCACAGGGACCCAACCCTGGAAGACCCCAACAAGCGTGTCCTGGAGGGGGTGGGTCTGAAAATCCAGAATGGCACTTACTCATGGGCCTGTGGGGAGTGAGTCAAATCAATGAATGCCCCTGCCTAACCCCAGCTTCTGCCCCAGGACTGCTGGGTGGGTCTGGTGGTTAGAGGAAGGACAAGTCTAAATCTCAGGCCGGGAGTCTCTCCTAACTGACCAGCACTTCCAAGGCTACAGGAGAATCAAGGGACAGCACAAAATTATTCAAAGTTGGGAGCTACTGGCCTCACATCCAGACCACTGTGCCCTGAACACATGACTTGCTGAAAGGGGACTCCCGCCCTATCAGCATTACTGTGTATTAGTACATTGCGCTGGGGGGGGGACCTCAGAGACTCAGTGCAGAGGGGGGGGGCAGCTCTGAGGCTAACGCACACTTGCTCCAGTTCCAGTGCCATCAAACTCAGGTTTAGGTATGGGTTTAAGAAACACTAGACCCATGGTGGACACTTGTGAACTTCCTTTCATACCCAGCATGTAATATATCATGTATGTTTGCTGTGGACAAATGTCTATGTTTCTCTGTTGCTCTCTGCCTGTATCTCCCTGTCTTTCTCGTGTGTGTGTGTGTGTATACGCTTGTGTGATTGAGGCATGCCAGGTCAAGGAATAGCCAGAACTTGTGTAAGGGTCCTGTGTAGAAGACTCTGGATAGTGACATAACAATGCAGCCAGTATCATAGTGTGAACCAAACCCTGACCAGCACTGCAGGCATAGTCACCAATCTGCCCATATGCCAACCATTCCCTCAAGGAAGGTATTATTATCTGCAGTTTACAAGTCAATAAACAGAATTTGCACCCAGGTCAACCTAAGGCCAAGTCAGAGACTTTCCACCAAGTTCTAGTGGAGTGGTCCTCTTCAATTACACCCCATCTGTTTCTTGTCTCCAAGGCCTGGTCTGAGGTGACAGGTCCCCACTCCACCCCTCTTCCCTCCCTACTAGCTGAGGTGGCCTGTTCAAGGCCTGTGGAGCTTGCCCAGCTCACACTGGGCATAAGACCTTCATCAATCAAACCAGGCCCTGGTTCAGAGAGGGTCTGCCTGGCCCTGGGCGGATCAGCTGGGGTTGAGCTGGGCCAGCTGTTTACAGTAAACAGAAAGCTCTGGAGGAAGGAAGGAGGGGAGGGGCTCCAGTCGTCATGGAGACTGGACAGAGCAGCCAGGCCTGAGCCCTGATTCACAAGGACAAGGTCTGTATCTTTGTGGTGCTAAAGCTGGGGGAGGCCCAGGGAAGATCTAGCAGGGCAGTCTAGTAGGAAAGTCTGAGTGGTTGGAGAATACACACCTGCCTGTCGACCTTCTGATTAGTCACTAACACTGACAATAATCACTTATTGGACTTTTCCAGCAGGACCTTCTGAATGTTTTCTTTTCTTATTCAATCAAGTGGCAGATATAATAACAGTCTCTAGTTTATAGATAAGGAAACCAAGGTTCAGAAAGATTAAGTGGGCCTGGGAGCATGGCTCAGGGGTATAGCGCCTCCCTCACCTCACAGGGATAGGGTCCTCAGCTCAGTCCCTGCAGTGTGGAACAGGGTATTGCAAGTAAATTAACTCCATTCAAAAGATGAAGCAATATAGTCATGTCCCAGGCCATGCAGCTTGTCACACCACAAGCTAATGCATTCTATTTATTAATTCCTTTATTTAATTTTAATTTTGAGGCACTGGGGATTGAACCTAGGGCCTCACACATGCTGGTAACTGTCACAACTTGCCCGTATCCCCATTTCTGCCTCCAGTTTGTAAAATTCTGAGACAGGATCTCCCTAAGAAGTCAAGGTTGGTCTTGAATTTACTCCATGCCCAGACAGACCTTGAATTTGTGATTTTTCTGCTTCAGTGTCCCCAGTAGGTAAGACCTAGAATGTAAAGAGATATTCTGGATAAAGATGATTTTTTTTTTCCTATCCAGGCAGGAAAAGAGATGATCAAGGTAGGGAAGCAGTGAGTTCCCAAGTGAGCAGGGAAGCTGGGCGGTGGTGGCGCACGCCTTTAATCCCAGCACTCGGGAGGCAGAGGCAGGCGGATCTTTGTGAGTTCTAGACCAGCCTGGTCTACAAGAGCTAGTTCCAGCACAGGCTCCAAAGCCACAGAGAAACCCGGTCTCAAAAAAAAAAAAAAAAACAAAAAACAAGTGAGCAGGGAAACTGAGTCCCCTAGGTGACAACTGGACTTTCCCAGACTTCTGGCGTTAGTCAAAGAGATTGCTGGGGGCAGAACCCATATATTTTAACCCTAACCACTAGACCACACGAATTATCCACAGTTTATGCGGGGAAGGTCCAAAGAGAAACTCCCTTTCTAGTCCCAGCTTGGAGGGTAAGCTCTTACCTCGCGAACATGCTGGCTCTGTACGGGCCTGGCTGGGCCAGGGCACTGGGGGATGCTGGGGGGTTTCTGCCCACACATATGGTTTCCAGATTCCAGGGGATGAAAGGAGGCCCCAAGGCACGGAAATGGGGGATGTGTGATGACAAATTTAGACTGATTGCTTTTAGGAAAAAGCCAAGAAACCCTAAAAAATAAAAGCAAAAATTCCACTCGGAAACCAAAAGGGAATTATTTGATTGTGAAACCAAGTGCCTAGAGGCTCAGCCCTGTTTAACATGTAATGTATCGAGGGTCCTTACAGTTCAGAGGATACAGGGAGGGAAGGGGGCTCTGTCTACTGTTCCTGTCTTGTCTGTTGCAGTCTGGGATAGGGATTGAAGTGGGCAGAACACTTAGGGAGATGCCTGCTGTCAGGAGAACCCATGGCAAGTGAGAGCCAAGTGTCTATGCCAAAAGGCCTCATTGGCTGGTGTGGGGAGCTTCGCCATTGGAGGTTCTAGCTGTACTATACAGGAAAGCACAGGAAAAGATGTGCCCTAAATTGGGATTTGGGGACAACTCAAGTTCCAGCCTTTAGGGACATGGCCAAAAACAGAAGGTAGAAGAGAAGACATCTGTCTGGAATTCGGCCTATAGCAAAACCAAGAGTCAAAGATCAAAGAGGGACAAGGGGGACTTCCTGCAGCTCTCAGGGGAGTGCCTGCCAGACAGCCTGTTGTGCAAGTTCTGGGCCGAGGGCAAGGACAGGCTAGCAGAGGGGCTGGGCCTGGTCAGTGGCCAGAGTGATACTTGCCCAGCCCCCTGTGCTCCTCTAGGAACCCAAGGCCCTGTTGCCCTTGGGAGCATTCCTATGCCACTTCAGGGCTGCATCCGCATGCCTCAGAGAGTCCTCACTCTGCTCTGGGACTTCTTTTTCCTAGAGTCACCATCTTACGAGAAGCCTTGAGAGCCTTCCCAAGCAAGCCTCATTTGAGATAAGAGTGTCTGTGAAGCAAGAGCTGCTGTGGAACTCGAGAAAAGGGGCACCCTGGACTGCTAAAGTGCCAGGCTCTGGACTAACTGTCCAGATATGCCTCATGCCCAGTGAAGCTTCCCATCTGCTCTTGGAGGTCTATGATATTTTCATCTTGCAGGTGAAGAGACGGTTCCAGGGGTGTGGCTGGACCGATGGCTGACAAACCCTCACTCTTTCCAGATCACCTCTTGGTCGGTCCCTCACTCCCTCTCTCTCAGCTCAAGCCTTTTCAGCTGGTGATGGAAATGAGTATGCAGGCCTGTGAGATGGCTCAGTGGGGAAATATACTCGCCACCAAGTCTGATGATCTGCATTTGATTCCCAGGACTCACACGGTGAAAGAAGAGAACTGACTCCCACAAATTGTCCTCTGACCTTCACATATGCTTCAAGGTGTGTGCATGCTCACGAGTGCACGTGCACATACAACACACAATAAATAAATAATAAATAAATGTAATTTTAAAAAGATTTAAGAAAAGGCAGTAGTGGTGCATGCCTTTAATCTCAGCACTTGGGAGGCAGAGGCAGGCAGATCTCTAAGGCCAGCCTGGTCTATGGAGCAAGTTCCATAGTTTGGAAGCCGCTGAGCTGCCATTCCTAGCTCCCGATTGACAAAAACTGAATCCAAGAGGAGAAATTGGTGGCTGACAGGAGACTGTATCTAGGATCCTCTCCTTTGTCCATGAGATTCCATGTTTGCTATGGATTAGCTGTTGTCCTCAGCCTTTTATAATGCTCCTTTTCCTTCCTTCCTTCCCTCCTCCTTCCTTCCTTCTTTCCTTCCTTCCCTCCTCCTTTCTTCCTTCTTCCTTTCTCCTTCATTTCTTCCTTCTTCCTTCTTTCCCTCCTTCCTTCCTCCTTTCTTTCTCCTTCCTTTCTTCTTCCTTTTTTTTTTGTTTGTTTTTGAGACAGGGTTTCTCTGTGTAGCCCTTGGCTGTCCTGGAATCTCATGGACAAAGGAGAGGATCCTAGATACAGTCTCCTGTCAGCCACCAATTTCTCCTCTTGGATTCAGTTTTTGTCAATCGGGAGCTAGGAATGGCAGCTCAGCGGCTTCCAAACCCATACAGACTAGAGTTGGGAAGGAGAGGCCAGGCCAGAGGAATAGGAGGCATGGGCACCCCATCCTGGCTTCCACCGGATACTCACAGATCAATTTCAGGTGTTATATGGTTGCAGAAAACCCTTTTGAAGTAGAGTTCCAATAACACTACAGTCTCTAGCTAAGATTTCAGAGTTCTAAGCCTCCGAGAGCCAGGAGCAGGATGAGTTCTGGGTTGGGGATATGGTAAAAGAAGTGGGCTAGACCATTTCTGGGTTTGAATCCGTAGAGAGGTGAGGGGAACAACAGCCTGGAACTGTGAGATTGGTCCATGGTAGGGAGTTAGGGGCAAGAGTGAGCTGCTGAGATAATATGGCACCTGCCATGTGCCTGGAAAACACAAACAGACCTTTGATCACAGCATCCTGGGAACCAGGAACAGCAACCACATTCCTGGAAGTCACATTCATACCTGTCTTCCTTTTGTTCTCTGTGGGCATCAGTTGCTGGCCACTGACCTGGGGCCACTCACCATCCTGTGACATCACAGTACTGGTACTGGCTGCTCAGTTGAAGGATTACTTCGAGGCAAACACTGAGCAAAGGCACGCTTATTTGGTGAAGGAAGCCACCCAGACACAGGCATCTGCAGAGTGGAATCTACTGCCTCTCTGCCAGTCTCCCCTTTTGGAATCTGAGCAGGAGAATGGTGCCCCTCTCCTGGTGGCTTACGTATCATCTCCATGCTCAGGTGTTGGAGGAAGCAGAGGGCTGGAGATGCCCAAGCATCAGAGCCACTCAGTGGCATCCTCCTATCTCACAGCCCTCCAGGCTGCTTCTGACGCTTGTTTATCCTCAACCTGCTGCAGGGACAGCCTCGCTCCCAAGGAGCAAAGCTGCCAGCAGGGTCTTTTGTGGTTCTGCTCCCGTGTGGTACTGCCTAGGGGCCCTACCATGGGGGCAACAGATGGACCTATGGTCTCTACAAAACAATGGTGGGGGAGGGGCCCTGGCATCGTCTGCCCCAAACAGGAAGCTGGGACTGAGCTTCAAAGGACTGGCAGGGCCAAGGGGCTGAGGGGTAGAGCCAGTGCCAGGACTGGTGGCTGCATGAATTGCTTGCTGCCCTCCAGCCTTGGGATGCCCAGGCCAGCAGCACGGGTGAAGGCACGGTGGCCAGGGCAGCTGGGATTTGAGTAAAGGATGGCTTGCACTCCCAGGATAGCAGCCTCTGGCCTGGCAGCAGGCTGGGGAGAGGGTTTTAGAGGCTGGGTTTTGCTCCAGCTCAGCTGCCACGTTCCAGTGAGGTTGCAAGTTATTCTGTCCCTCTAGCAAGCAACCATGAGGGTAGGGCTGGCACCAGGCCGGCTGCCCACTCCCTGCCTCCTGCTCCCAGCTGCTCTGCTCAGAGCCTTTTCCTCTCCACTTCCTGTTCACACAGGGGGGGGCGGGAAGTGGAGGGAGGAAGTTAGAGGGTGGTGTGGAGGGGGGGGCATTGAATAAAAGGAATTAACCGTTTCCCTCCTCTGACCTCTGGGAATTTCCGCCTGTGAAAGTGTCTCGAAGAATCAGTAGTGCTGGGGGAGTGGAGAGGAGGTGTGCCCCCTCTTGCCCCCTCCCCCCACCCAGTGGTGGTGGGGCCAGATAAGTCCCTCTGGGCCCCTAACCTTTTGTTTCCCCGGCGCCAGGGGACGGGGGAAGCAGCGCCAAGGGCAGCCAGGAGCTTGGTGGCCTCGGAGCCCCCTCCCAACCAATAGAGTTGGTGCCAGGCCCTGGCCTGAGACTTGAGCTTTATAGGGGAGGGGCAGGAACCAGAGAATTGGTAGTCACGGAGGAATGAGCTCACACCCAGGCTGGCCAGGTTGAGCTCTGCACCCTCGGTGCCTGGGCTAGTGCTCTTGGCCAGTGTGTTTTGGAGACAGGAGGGAGGGCAGCTGCACAGGGGGCCTAGGCCTCTGGGTGGGCACACCCTTCAATTGCCTCAATCCTTAGGAGCTCTGGTAGGAGGGGTCCAGACGCCAGTCCACAGCGCCCCCTAGCGCCTGAAGGTAACTGGACGAGGCGGCCCCTAGGGCCCTGTGAAGGGCGGGCCTCAGGAAGCACCTGCTGCCCAGGACTAGCGGCCGCCCTGCATCCCCCCCAGGTGGCTTCCTTGTTTACAAGCCTCCTGCCCTGGCCCTAGCGTCACTGCCTGTGGCCACTCCTCCTATTTCCAGTGATGGCTCCAGAAGCAGCTCATTCATCTTGGCCCCTGCCTACACAAATGCTCCCTCCTCTCCCCCTTTGGCCCCTCCCCAGGCTTAGGGCCAGAGCCCGAAGGGCCTTCTCTCTACTCTTCATTCCAAGCCTTGCTCGGTTTCCAGGGATCTAAGAGCTGTGGCTTCCCGTTGCCCTGACTCACCGGAACCCTGTTCTGTCAGTGCCAGGGAAGACTGGGGCCTTTTCCCAGGAAAGAGGAAGCAGCCTAGGACCAGATGGGCCTCTTTAGGATAAGACAGAAGGGGCAGGGACGTCCCAGGCTGCTTCAGCCAAACCTTTTGGGAGAAGGGAGCAATAGGGCAGTGTTTGTTTAACTAACATGTATTAGGGACCCATTATGTACAAAGACAGCAGTTCCAAACTGTTTCATCTGAGCCACCAGTAAGCAATCAGTTTGGGGGTAGAAAAACCAAGACTGTTCTCAATGCCCACTGACCCTGTGAACAGGGAGCCTCTCGGCTGTTTCCTGTTTTATCTAAGTGTGAAGGAGCCTAAGCCACATGGGAAAGAGATACAATTCTCCCAGATCCTCCTCAAAGAGGAAGCCAATAGGATAAGGATGCCTGCTAGACACACAGGGTACCCTCTCTGCCAAGCTCCTACTCTTGCTTCTGGAAGACAGGATCCTTGGAAGTCACTGGGCTGGCAGAGACCACAGGAGGTCCTGTTGTTCTGGGGGTCAGGGAACTTGGCAGGGTCAGATCCAGTGAGGACTAGGTAAAATTTCTGAGAGAGGATTAGGTTGGAGGCAAGGAGCACTTGTAAGCTAGATCAGCTGGCCTTCTGCATGGGACAGGAACACGAGTGTTCATCCATCAAGCCAGACAATGCTCCATGAACACCTGTCCAGGGGGCAAAGGTTGTCTCCGGAAGGCCTGACTCCAGAACATCCTAGGACACAGCTTAGAAAGTGCTGTCCGGAGCTGAGCATGATAAGGAGACACCAGATCCAATGCCACAGAGCCTGACAGTGGCTATAGATAGCAAAGCCACGCCCAGGCTGGCAGAGATCCAATCTGTCAGAGTAGTAAACAAAATATACAATGTGTAAGAGTCACTGGAGAGAATGGGGACTTAAAGCCATATATGAGCCAGCTACAGGTTACACCCTGTCCAAGAATCAGGGAACACTGCAGAAGAGGCAGAAAGGAAGAGTAGGAGGAAGGGGTGGTGTAGAACACTACCTCTGGGTGCCACACGGCTACTGCACTCTTGTACCCACAGTGGCTGTGACCACTGACCTCACACCCACACAAGATGGGCACAGGAGCCGGGAGGTGGTGGCGTACACTTTTTTTTTTTTTTTTTTTTTGGTTTTTTGAGACAGGGTTTCTCTGTGGCTTTGGAGCCTGCGCTGGAACCAGCTCTTGTAGACCAGGCTGGTCTCGAACTCACAGAGATCCGCCTGCCTCTGCCTCCCGAGTGCTGGGATTAAAGGTGTGCGCCACCACCGCCCGGCTGGTGGCACACACTTTTAATCCCAGGGGGCAGAGGCAGGTGCATCTTGGTGAGTTTGAGGCCAGCCAGGTCTACAGAGTGAGTTCCAGGGCAGCCAGGGCTACGTGGTGAAATCCTGTCTACAAAAACAAACAAACAAAAAGGTTTGATGCCCCAGGGCGGAAGAGGCACTTTCTCATTCTCTGTAGTGTCACAAACACTGGTTCGGTGCCTGTGTTCCTGTAACCATTGCTGTGAAACGCAGTGGAACACAGGTATATCACTACACCCACACATACGCATGCCTACATACAAACATAGACATGAGGTTAGAAGAGGGGAGTACTCGTGGGGAAGAGGAAGGGATCAGTGGGAGTGAGGAGATTAGAGAAAGCAATGGGAGAGGAGGTGACTATGACCCAAGAAACCCATATTATATAACATATGCTATTAAACAACACAAAAAAAAATAATTCAGGGCAGAGAATCATGCTCGGGCAATTGGGACTTCTAGAAGATTCTTTCAACTAGGAAGGGAATAGCAGAGAAAGCATTAACATGACTGATGGGAGAAGTCAATGTCCCAAGGTGCTGGCCTTGGGTGAATTCTGTGATCAGCAGCGCCACCTGCTGGCCACAGGGGAGAATAGCTCTATGATTTAGGATGTAAACTCTCCCTGAGCCTTACAGTCAGAGGATGGCTGGAAACAAGGAAGCAAGTACAATCTGGAAAGACTGTCCTGTCTCACCCAAGGTGAAGGACTATGTGCGATGACTAGTAGGGGAGGTCTTTTTTTTTAAAATTTTATTTGAGACAGGGTCATACTACTCTAGCCTTGGATGGCCTAGAACTCATTGGTCAGACTGGTCTTGACTGCATAGAATCCTCCTGTTTCTGCCTCCTGAGGGCTGGGATTAAAGGTGTGTACCACCACACTCATTGCAGGAGGCCTTGTGGCATCCCAGCCCCTCTTGGCATCAACATATAGCCATGGAGTTCAGAGCCCCCACTTAGAGCAGACGATCTAATGCTCTCTGCTTGATACCAGGTCCACTTGTCCTGGGTTTGCCCTCAGCCTCGGGACAACCCTGTCACATCAGCATCTGCACGAGCCCACACGAGCACGCCTGGCCTCAGTGCCACCTCCACAGTGCCTGGGGACGCCTGGCTCAGACAGAAGAGGGAGGGCTGGAGGCCCAGAGGCCACAGTGGCACAGGAAGGCAGACTACTCAGTCCAGGTGAACACACAGGGTAGAGCACGAACCAAGAAGCTGTCAGATACAGAGGGCTAGATGGATCATGTGACCTCTCCAGGGCTCAAGGGCTGCCTGGGGGAGGAACCACTCTAAGGCAGGTCTGAAACCTCGGGCAGCAGCTTGGATCCCACACCCCCACAATCACGGCCCCCGCAGTCTCAAGGACTGAACACCAACCAGAGTAAGGCCTTCCCGGGAGGGTCTGGTAGCTGCATCCCTGCCTGCCCACCCACAAGGGGACCCCTTCCTACAGCCAGCTGCGGTGTTCCTCCTCATAGTGCTGGGGGTCAATGAAGGGGCGGTCAATGGAGCGGATCATTAGCTCCCCACAGTACACACACTCAGCAGCCACCAGTTCATCCAGGTCAGCCTTGAGCTGCTCCCGGCTGGGCCCCCCAGCTGAAGCCCCAGCTTCGGCCTCTTTGGCCTTCGCCGAGCCTTTGGTGGGAGGAGGGGCAGCCCCAAGCTTGCGCTGCAGCTCCTCAAGCTTGGCCTGCTTGTAGGCAGGAAGGCCAGGCCTCACGGCCTGCAGGAGACAGTCGGCATGGAACATGTGGCCACAGAGGAACAAGTAAAAGGGTCGGTTAAGCAGAGGGAAGTCACAGGTGGAACACTTGTCCTGAGGCTCCACAGTGCCATAGCGTCCCCGCAGCTCCTGCAAGTCTCGTCGGATCCTCTGGGCACTGGCTGTGGCTTCCTCCATCTCCCGCTGCAGCTCCTGGATGTGGTGGTTGTAGGCCTTCAGGGAGCTACAGATTGCCTCCTTGAAGTGGTCGATCGTGACGAAGTCAGGGAAGAAGGGCAGCACGTCCTCGATCTTGAGCAGGGGGCAGCTGGCCAAGCAGGCCATAGCCGTCTGCACATCCTCCTCCTCCTGCACCACGTGCCGAGCGATCTTGAGCCACAGCTTCTTGCGCAGTTCCTCATCCTCCTCGGGCAGGTCTGCACACTGCTTGGCCAGGTCCACATCCACCTGTGGAGAAACCATGGGCGTCAGGGTCAAGCCCTCTCCACCTAGGATCAGACTTCTGCAAAGACAGATGGCCACAGAAAACGGCCTGAGGAGAGGGCACAGGCGGGATTCTCTGTTCTCTGGGTAGCAAGAGGTACAACAGAAACCTCGACTGGTCTGTCCTGTCACAGCTACGGAAAGGCTATTTTTGGCAGCAGGCCTCCAATTGTAGTGAATTTAATGATGATAATGTGCAGAGCATGGTGCTGCATACCCATACCGCAGCACTCAAGAAGTGGAAACAGGAATGCTGCCAAGTTTGAAGCCAGCCTGAGCTATGGGAGACCTTGTCTTAAAAATCAAAAAAAGCCACATGGGAAACTATTTGAACTCTTGCTGCAATGTTCTAAATCCTGAGGCCAGCTGGGCTACACAATGATTTCTAGATTAGTTTGGGGTACATAAGGACACCTAAAGAGTGAGACTCTCGGGGGGGGGGAGGCTGGAGAGATGGTTCAGAGGTTAAGAGAACCTCCTACTGTTCCGGAGGTCCTGAGTTCAATTCCCAGCAACCACACGGTGGCTCACACCCATCTATAATGAGATCTGGTGCTCAGAACACTATATACATAAAAAATAAATTAAAAAAAAAAGAATGAGACTCTGGGAAGATAGCCCTGTTCAGATCCCAGCGACCACATTAACAAACTGGGCGTGGTCTTGCACAGACCTGTAACCTCAGAGTTAGAGGGAACGGAGGATATGTGTACAAGGGTGGATGGGGTTTGAGGGCTATCAGTGTTATAAAACACCAGACCATCTAGGTCCTGAGAGACCCTGCCTCGAAGGAACAAGGCAGAAAACAACGGATGAGGCCGCAGGTGCCCTCCCCTGGCATCCACACACACGTGCACCCACACAAACACACCAACTATAATTGTTCAGGATTTGAAAGATGTAAGTTAGCATCTTCTCTTTCTGCTAATGTGTGTATCGGGCAAAACATGCTTATTAGTGCTTATTTTAGTTTATTTACTTATTGGTACATGTAGTGGCCAGAAGAGGCCATCAGATCCTCTTGAACTGGAGTTACAGGAGGTTGGGAACCACATGGGTGCTGGGAACCAAACCCAGGTCCTCTGCAAGAGCAGCTACTGCTCTCAACCTCTGGACCATCTCTCCAGCCCCTACTGATTATTATTATTATTATTTTTTGAGACAGCAGTGGCTTACTATGTAGCCCAGGCTGGCCTAGAACTCACTGTGTAGCCACTATAATCAGCTCCTGAATGCTTTATTTATACAATACTAATTCATATCATAAGGTAAAAAATACTTTTAGCCGGGTGGTGGCGGAACACGCCTTTAATCCCAGCACTCAAAAGGCAGAGGCAAGAGGATCTGAGTTCAAGGCAAGCCTGGTCTACAGAGCAAGTTACAGAACAGCCAGGGCTACACAGATTTGTAGCTACAGGCTTATCTACACAGGCTTGTCTCAAAATACAAAACAAACAAAACAAAAATACTCTTAATATTACCTTCACAAATTCTTCATAATTTTTCTTTTATTATAATTATGGCGGGAGGGTGAATGTGTGCAGGCGGAGAACAACTTTGGCAGTCAGCTTTCTCCTTCAACTCAGGGTTCTGTGGGTAGAACTCGAGTGATCAGGTTTGTGCTGGCTCGTTACCACCATTTAACGGGTAATCTAAGGCAGAGCAGGGCTCAGAAACCAGCTCAAAATCACAGAGAAAGATGATGAAGTCAGAATTCAAACCCTGAGGTCGTAGTGTGTGTTCTTTCTTCCTTTTCCTACATGGGGTCTGGGGAGATGACTTCAGCAGTTAAGAGCACTGGCTGCTCTTCCAGAGGACCCACAAGGCACTCCAGTTCCAGGGGATATAGTTCTCTCATTCAGACATACATGCAGGCAAAACGCCAATGTGCGCTGAGTGGTGGTGGTGGTGCATGCCTTTAATCCCAGCACTCAGGAGACAGAGGAAGGCGGATCTCTGTGAGTTTGAGGCTAGTCTGATCTACAGAGTGAGTTCTAGGACAGCCAGGGCTACACAGAGAAACCCTATCTCAAAAACCAAAAAACCAAACCCCCAAAAACCAGGTACTCACTGTGTAGCCTAAACTGGCCTCAAACTCATGATTCTTCTGCCTTAACCTCCCAAGTGTAGGGATTACAGGCAACAAACACACACCTCAAACTCAGCTTTCAGTCTGAGTTTTAACTTCTACAATTTAGAACTGCTTCTATACAGCAGTTCTCTGGCTGAGAAGCCAATAAGCCTTACCTACCCCAGCCTTTCTGCCTCTTTAGGTTACTCCTCTCTAGGTCCCTCTCCTGGATGAGGTCAAGATTTACCTGCAGGGCCAGGTCCACAGCTTCTTCATATAGTTCCAACACCTTATAGACGTGAACACAAGCGCGGTGGTGACCATGTTCAGCACAGAGTCGAAGTGCGTATTTGAGGTCATAATGCACACGGTGCGGGCTGGCCCCAGCTTGCTCCAGGTAGGCCAGCAGCGAGGCTGGCTGGCCACGGGCATACAGCGACAGCAGGTAGTTGTGAATGGCTTGCTCAGTCTCGCCGAGGACATTCACACAGAATTCCATATAGCGGATGGCCTGGCTCACTTGCTGAGCCTCACCACCCTGGCTGTAGTTCACCAGGGCAGGGATGAGCTGCCGAGCATCCAGGCGGCTGCCCATCTCAATCCAGGCATCTACTAGCTGGCGTGGGATATGTCGGATGAGGATGGGTGAGAATTTGTAGAAGAGCTGGGGGTCACGGTGGCCGGCAAGGACAGCCAGGGCCTCCTCATAGGCCTCGTGCTGGCAGTGGTAGGCCACCACCCGTTCATAGTCCTGCATGATCACTGCGAAGTACACCATATGCTCTGTGTCCCCATGACTGGCGAGCAGCTCGTGGATAGAGGCCCGGCTGGCAAAGAGCCACTCCTTGTGCCGAGGGCTACTGAGAAAGGTACGGAAGCACTCCCGGGTATCCCGGTAGAGATTCAGAGCATCCGGGTCACCCTGCAGGGCACCAAGCCGGCTCAGGTAGAGCTCCGTCAGCCAAGTGGTTAGCAGTGTGGCCTGGGTACGCTCCGTTGGCTTCAAGCCGGCCAGTTTCCGCTGTAGAAACTCGGCCAGTGCCTCTTCTTGCCGGGCCTCCAAAAACTTGAGGGCAATCTCCTCAAAGTAGCTCTGAGTCAGAGCGTAACAGCGGGCGCTCTCCAGGTAGCGGTGCTGGCGGAAGCAGAAATCAGCCTCTCGGGCCAGGACTGTGTCCAGGCAGTCTGGCCGCTCTCGACAATACTCTTTGGCCAGGTCAAAACGGTTCATGTCCAGGTATGTGCGCCAGACATCCCGAGCTTCGCGCTGCACATGGTACCGGAAGACCGCACGCTCGGTGTAGGCCCATAGGTGACCTGTGGATGAGTCCTTCACCATGTGCCTCAGTGGTCCAAACTTCTCCAGGAAGTGATCCCGTAGTACCACCTGCCCTGTCAGTGTACACACAGCCTCCACCCGGTCTACCAGCAGCAGCAGAAAATGAAACTGAGTCAAGACAATGGCTAGGGGTGGACTGGCCCCAGGCCCAACCCCCGCTGGATACTCCCACACGCGCTCCTCGCTCAGCAGCGAATCAGGACGCCCACAGTCCAGTGAGCCATACAGCACACCGTCTCCCATCATCCAGGCGAAGGCACGAGGCGCAGAGCGTAACTTGGGGGTATAGAAAGCCAACTCACTATACCCCAAATTGCTAGGAAACTCACGGAATGGGGGCGGGTGGTCCGTATAGGCAGCAAATAGACCTGAGAAACCCTGGGCTTCAGCATCTTCTACCGCTCGGCCTATGAACTGGAAGAGGCGCTGTCGAGTGGTGGCGACGACAAAGCCTCGCCCATCAGGGCCGCGCTCAGCCTCAAGGGAGCACACAGGTGCAGGACCCCCTTCTTCATTTAACACATACAGTGGTCGGAAGTAGAGATCCGGGGCAGGGCCAAAAAGGCCACCTTCGCTAGCTGAGAGCTCTGCTTCAAAGATCTGTCCTTGAGCTGTGCCGACCAGGATGGGACCAGTGCTGCTCTCGTTGCCCAGTGCTTTGTTCCAGCCTACACTCTCCACCAACTGTCCCTTCCAGCGTGCCAATGGCCGGACCTTCTGCCCATTACGGTTCATATAGAGGACCTCGGTGCTACTCAGAGCAACCAGCAGGTGAGAGCCTGGAGCGGACGGAAAACGGTACCTGAGTGGATACTGTGTCTTCCTCCCTGTTCAGATCCCACCCCTCAGATCTCCAACACCACTTACCAGTGTGGTCCAGGAACATCTTGTGAACTTTGGCATCATCCTTGCGCCCCAGTTCCACACGGTTGGGTTCACTTGCCTTGCCCAGGTCAATGCTGTAAGGTCAAGGGTCACAGTGTCACTCTCAAACAGGGAAGTCCCCTTCTTTACATTTACATTATTTAGTTGGTGTATATATGTTGTGCATGAATGTGTGGAAGCCAGAAGAGGGTACTGGATCCCCTGGAACTGGAGTTGCAGATAGTTGTGAGCTGCCATGTGGGTGCTGGGAATCACTATTTCCTTATCAATGGGCATTTAGTTCTCAGGTCATTTTTCTTACTACAAATAATGCCATGATCAATATTCTTGAGTCAGTACTCTTCAAATGGCTATTCTTTTTATTTATATTCACTCAAATTATGACTGAAT
>JAQHUG010000051.1:9024391-9062793 GCA_028555095.1 Dicrostonyx torquatus
AGCTGACCTTGAGCTTCTGATGCTCCTAGCACTACATCTTTTATTATTTTTGAGACAGAGTCACACTATGTGGCCATGGCTGACCTGGGAGTCTATAAGTAGACCACACCGGCCTTAAACTCATAGAGATCAGCCTGCCTTTGATTCCCAAGTGCTGGGATTAAAGGTGTGTGCCACCATGCCCTGCTCTATCACTACTTTTTAAGCACCAGGATTACAGGAGTGTGCTTCACTACAGATTTATATCTTGCTGGGAATCAAACCCAGGATCTCATGTGTGATACCACTGTACTAACTCAGCTATATCACCAGTCCAATAAAGTTGTTATTAAAACTCAAGTAAAAGGACAAGAGTATTCCAAAGGGAGAGAGGAGAGTGTGTCCACATGTGTGTTGAGTAGTTTTGTCCCCAGGATTCCTGAATCACAGATAGCTATTACCAGAAGGGCTTTCAGAGATAAATACACCTTGCTTTTCAGTATATAGCACTAACGGTGAAGTGATTGATTCTGTAGGAGTCATCTTATGTTCTGAAGAACAGGGGAGACTGAGTCTAAAGTCCCCTCCCTTTCTAGGAGGACAAAATGAATGGCTTTTGGACTTTCTCGGGTGATGTAAGGGAAGGACAACACTTATGACACCTTTCAGTAACTCCATAAATAAATCTATGAAAATACGTCTGAGGATTTTGGGGTGGAGGTGGGTTGAGGCAACAATTAGGATCATTAACATCTTTAGACATGTAGATAAAGGGAGTGAGGAGGAAGACATTGGGATATAAAAGTGGGTACTGGGACAGCTACAGTTTTCCAAGCGTGGTCAAGTCAGCAACTTTTTAGACATTTCCACATCAAGATTTTTGTTTGTTTGTATTTTGTGATAGGGTCTTGAGTAGCCTTGGATGCCCTGGCACTGCCTCAGCCTCCTGAGCGCTGGGGTTACAGATGAATGCCACCACATCAGGCTAGATTTGTGGAATTCTGTACTAGTATACTAGGTGTCTCTTTAGTATCACCTCCTACTGATACTGATTGGTGTAGTATACTAGTACACCCCAAACTCATGAATGTCTGCCTGCTTGTGTGAAAGCATCTTTGTGATCTTTGTACAGACTGAGATAAAAGACTGCCTAGGGAAGCAGAGAAAGGGTACTGGGCCTAATGTCACTTGCTCTGACTTCTGTAGAAACTAAATTAGTATCAGGCTACTCTCTCACTGCTCTCTAGGTGACCTGGGAAGTCTTGTCAGAGTCTGTAAGTTCCTTTCAGGGTGAGGACTGTAGGTGGCCCAGGAACAACAGCTGCAGTAGGTAATTATAATGTGCTTTCATGCTAATGATAACATTAGGTACTGGGCTGGAGAGATGGCTCAGTAGTTAAAGGTGCATGCTGCCCTTTTAGAAAACCTGAGTTCGGTTCCCAGCACCCATTAGGCAGCTTCATAATTGTGTGTAACCCCAGCTTCAGGACTCTAAGGTTCTCTTTTGGTCTCCTCAGGGACTGTACTCATGTGCACACATCCATGTACAGACACACACTTACTAAAAATAAAAAATAAACTCTGTATTTAAAAAGGACAACAGTAGTTATTTTGGGAACTTTACAAATGTTCAAATGCACATAGGGGGGTGCTAAAGAAATGCCCAGGCAGCTAAGAGCACTTGTTGTACTTGTAAAGGATGTGAGTTTGGTTCTAAGCACCCTTATGGCTACTAACAACCATCTGTACTCCAGTTCCAGGGCATCTGACATCCTCTGCTGGCTTCCATGGGTGCTGTATGCATGTGGCACATAGACAGACATACATGCAGACAAAACACCTATACACGTTAGATCTTTAAAAAGTATTCAAAAATATATTTGATAGCGAAAATATAAAATCCAATGTGAAGCTTCACAACTTCTGTATTGAATGGCTGTTGTGGCGCACACCTTTAATCCCAGCACTCAGGAGGCAGAAATCCACCTGCCTCTGCCTCCTGAGTCTACAGAGTGAGTTCCAGGATAGGCTCCAAAGCTACAGAAAAACCCTGTCTTGAAAAACAAAAAACAAAACAAAAACAAAAAGAAAAGCAGAAGTTCATTCACCACTGAGCCATCTCTCCAGCCCTGTGTATTTTTTTTAAATGTGCTAGACATTAAATAGAGGGCCAAATGTGTGCTAGGCAAGCACACTTTACCCAGATTACATCACCTTTCCGTATAATGTATGCATATTATATTTTTGTTTGTTTGTTTTGAGACAGGGTTTCACTATGTAGTCATGACTGGTCTAGAACTTAACTATGTAGACCCAGCTGGCCTCAAACACACAGAGATCCTTCTGCCTCTGTGTCTGCCTCCCCACTGCTGGGAATAAAGGCATGGGGCAGCAACCATGCTAGGTTTTTTGCTTATTTCAGACAGGGTCTCATTGTAGCCCAGGCTGATCTGCACCTGTCTCTTTGCAACAGAGGATGGTCTTGAACTTCTGATCCTTCTATTTCTGGCTCCAGGGTGCTGGGATTAGAGGACTGCACCACCAGGCCAGTGGTACTGGGGATCAAACCTAAGGCTTTACACATGCTAGGCAGGCACTCTGGGCTGCAATCTCAGACTCACTCCCAGTAGCTTAAAAGAATACTTTATTAGTAAAATTACTATACTGATGCTTAATATACATACCAACGTATGTATAAAAAGCTTTTTTTTTTTTACTTAAAAAAGATTTAATGTGATGTGTTCAATTTGAACATGCTGTATTATGGATTCTGTAGTTCGTGTCTTCCTACTAACAATAAATCATGAATCTTCCAGATATCATATGCTGGGGTCTTTGTCCTTGTACCTTCGCGATGCCAGGTTTTCATATCCCTTTCTTTGGAAGCTTTGCTATCGCTGAGTGTTCTGCAGAGGGAGGTCCAGGTCGGTGGGCGGGGTCCAGGCCACTTGGGACATGCAGATGAGGTGGGCGGGACCCAACCTATATACCCTCTGCTAGCCTCTAGCGGGCGTGCCCAGCTTGGATAGATTGTCTCCGACCGCCTGCCGAACCTGCTTCCCTGAGCGCCGCGGAGCCTGGTCCGGGCTGGCCCCTTTGCTACCCCGGGAGCGGGCCATGCCGCCGCGGGAGCTGAGCGACGCCGAGCCACCGCCTCTCCCAGCCTCGACCCCTCCTCCGCGGCGGCGCAGCGTACCTCCGGAGCTGGGCATTAAGTGCGTATTAGTGGGCGATGGCGCGGTGGGCAAGAGCAGTCTCATCGTCAGCTACACCTGCAATGGGTACCCCACGCGCTACCGGCCCACTGCACTGGACACCTTCTCCGGTATGTTCTACTGTCCCGGGGCCCCTGAGGCTGGGGAGGGGTTGTAGTTGAGGGCCGGCGTGCTGGCGGGAGGGCACCGAAGACCCCCCAGAGCAGGCCCGGAGGCGGCGCTGTTGAGGCCTGCCTAGAAAGACAAGGATGCTGTGCCTAACTCATGCTTTCCCCTCCCTATCTCTGCAGTACAAGTCCTGGTAGATGGAGCCCCTGTGCGAATCGAGCTCTGGGATACTGCAGGGCAGGTGAGAAGCTGGGTGTAGCCTTCGTTGGGTGAGGGGTTGGAGAGGGTTGGAGGCTGGGAGGATACCTGCATGGAGTAGGAATGGAGAAGGCTTTGGGCTTTAGAAGTCTTAGGTCTCCACCCCCCAAGTAAGAAACAGACTCCCGGTCCAATAAGAAGGGAAAGATCTTGCTAACGACTGGCCTTACTACCCCCTAGGAGGACTTTGACCGGCTTCGCTCCCTCTGCTACCCAGATACTGATGTGTTTCTGGCTTGCTTCAGTGTGGTGCAGCCCAGCTCCTTCCAAAACATCACAGAAAAATGGCTGCCGGAGATCCGCACTCACAACCCCCAAGCACCTGTGTTGCTGGTGGGCACTCAGGCTGATCTGAGGGACGATGTCAATGTGCTAATTCAACTGGACCAGGGAGGCCGGGAGGGCCCAATACCCCAACCCCAGGCCCAGGGTCTGGCCGAGAAAATCAGGGCCTGCTGCTACCTTGAGTGCTCAGCCTTGACACAGAAGAACTTGAAGGAGGTGTTTGACTCAGCCATTCTCAGTGCCATTGAACACAAAGCCCGCCTAGAGAAGAAACTGAACGCAAAAGGTGTGCGCACGCTCTCTCGCTGCCGCTGGAAGAAGTTCTTCTGCTTTGTTTGAGCAGTTATGGCAGTGCAAGTGGTAGGCAGGTGGCCGGAGACTTCCGGACCCTGGGACCTCGGGTTCTATTGAACTCTGGGAATGTGGGCCTCTAGCTGCACACTCTGATAAGACAGGGTGAGCTCTCCTGTGCAAGGGGCTGACTCTGATTTGGATTGCATTGGTCAAGACTTGCAGGAAAATCCCAGCACTTTGATACTCATGGGATAATCGCAACAGTGTCGGTTTCTGAGCAGTTTGGGATGTAATTCCCAGTTTCTTACCGTGGGGCCGCAGGCCAGCTCGGCTGAATGCAGGCCCATTGTGGATGTCCTTACCCTCTCCTAGTACAGGTGTGACAAAGCAGAGAAAGCAGTGAGGCATCTTGAAGGGTTGGAAGATGGTCGGACTGAGACGGGAAACAGAATGTGAGGCTTGAAGTGGTGGACTGGAGGCGGACTAGAGGACTGGGCCTAAAAGGAGAAAGAGCAGGGGCGGACAGCTGTGGAGAAGGCTGACACCTGGGCTGCCCTCAGGCCCCAAGGCCAGGGAGGCTGGGGCTGTTCCCTGGGAAGAACTGGGTCTCTGGACTCCCTAGGCACTGCCCAAACTGGCTGGGCCAGCAGAGGGGCAGGAAGTGAGAGTCCAGGCCCAGCAAAGGGAGGGGGAGGAGCTGCAAGTAAGAGCCTGAAGGAGGAAGGGGCAGGGATTGTCCCTTTCCCCAAGGTCATAGCTTAGAAGGTGAGCAAAGCAATCTGCGAATAAAACCTTCTGTTTCTGAAGTTGGTGTCTCCGTGGTTTCCTGGATCATGCTCAATGCCCCTTCATAAACCTTTCTCAAGGCCCAGCAGCCTGGGCAGATGGACTGGGAACTGAGGCTGTGTTGAAGGGTGGGAGCTGGATCAGATGGGACAATGTGATGGGAACTGGACTAGGGGGAACAGGTGTGGGGCTCCCTGCTTGGGGCTTGGCTTAGTTGGTTCCCAGGAGAGCTAGCGTGGGAAGCAGCCTAGAAACGGGTTTCCCCAGGTGTCAGCGCCAGAGCTGCTTTCCCATGACCTCACCAGGTAGGTGGGGCCCTCCCCTCTCCCCCTCCTTTCTGGAGTGTGATACTCAGCACTGGGTCTCTAGGACAATCTCAGGCCCATCCTCCCATCCTCTGAACAGATTTCAGGACTCAGGGTCTGGCTGGGGAATGTTACCCCAGCTTAAATACCAAGGACAACCTATACAGCTTTAAACCTCCACCACTGGCCAAAGCTTGTAGCCTTGGGTTGGTTGGACCAGTCTTCAGCCTTGACACATAGGGATTATTGCAGGTCAGGGTTGCTGGCTGTGGAGGTTTGGTGACTAGAGGTTTGGTCCAGGAATCCTGTGCCCATGAGGGTTCACTGGCAGAGGCTTGGAGGGGAATAGGAATCTAAGGATTGGAACTGGGAGGAACTTTAAAGAGCATTTTTTTTTTGAGGAAAACAAAGCTTATTTTGCCTTAAGGACACCATGGTCTGTAGACAAGAGGACAGACACCATGGCCTATATGCCAAGTGAGATACTGTCACCAAGTGGTTAGAGGAGCAGCATAGAATTGGGTGTATGGGTGGCATTCTCTAGAAGTCTTTCTGAGGTACACCTGAGACACCTACTAGGCACCTGCTGGGCCAGGTGAGCACCCATACCTGTCCAAATCCACGGGGGCTCACCTACTAGGCACCTGCTGGACCAGGTGAGCACCCATACCTGTCCAAATCCACGGGGGCTCACCTACTAGGCACCTGCTGGACCAGGTGAGCACCCATACCCATCCGAATCCACGGGGGCTCAGGTCCCTTTCCAGGAAGTTATAGGTTGTGTGTGTGTGTTTGTGTGTGTGTGTGTGTGTTTGTGTGTGTGTGTGTGTGTGTGTGTGTGAGGGAGAGAGAAAGAGAAACACTGAGGGACAGAAATACTAGCCAAGTGAAGCCTAGGTAATCCCAAATTTAATTTTAGCCAACATTGCTTCCTATCTCCCAGAGCACCAGCCACCTTCTTTTGTTTTCTTATCTCCTTAGGTGGAAGTGATGAGCTACGTTATGATAGACACATCCATGGTCAGCTGTTACCCTAACCTAACATGGCACGCTCCTTTCTAGGACACAGAGAGACCCAGATTTCAGTTCAAACGTTCAAGTCCTGACATTCATCACCACAGGCAAATAATTTCTTTTTTTCTTCTTCTCCTTTCTCTCTCCCTCCCTCCCTCTCCCCCTTCCTCCCTCCCTTTATCCTTCCTTCCTTCCTTTTTTCTTCCTTCCTTCCTTTCTCTTCTTCTCAGACAGGACCTCACTTCACCGAGATCCCTCCCCTCCTCTGTTTCCCAAGTGCTGGGATTAAGAGCATGCCCTATCACCCAGCTCATTTCTCCTTTTGGTACCTCAGTTTCCACATTTGCAAAATGAAATACTCAGGACTCTTGACTGGTTTTCAAACCATTCCAAGGGGCCTTGGGACTGTGGGACAAAGAAGACTGATTAAGTGACCTTGGCTCCACCGCCACACACACAATTTCTGGTTTCTCTCACGGTACCAGCATCTCTGAGTCACTGAAGCTACAGCCTCCGTCCTCATGCTTCCTCTCATGACAGCCACTGAACCTGGTCAGGATCTCCATTGACTCACTCCGCATGCCTGCTACCTCCCACTGGCACCTCCCTGGCTCAACACTGCTCTCACTGAACTCCTAGCTCTTCACTTGGGTCCCTAAGGCCTCCCCAAATCTAACAGCGGTCTGAACCAATCTAGTTGATCAGTGACCCCTATTATCTCCTGTTTTTGACTCCAAGGTTTGACTTGCAATTTACAAGGTCTAGTTTAGAAAACATCCCCTGCTCCCTCCCAGGCACCCTGTTTCTCCTCTAGCCATCTTTCAGTACCTTCCTTCTCCAGAAAGTGTGGGGATGTCGTAGTGTCTTCACTGTGGCTCACACATGGAAGACATACTGAAGAGACTCCCACACTCTCCAAGGAGACCCCCACTTAGACCCCGTGGGCTTGGGCAGCATGTACCATTGTCCCTTAATTGTTTAGACTCATCAGGATTACGTTCAGTTCCAGGTGTGTGTCACTGAGACCCAGAAACTCAGGATTGGGACCAGGATTGTGCAGAGGATTTCCAGTGCCAAATCCCTCTAGTGCCCTCTCATTCCGTCTCTCTATAGTATGGCCTTTCTCTATTTCCTTTGACGGTTGTTCTTGTTGTTCTTGTTGTTTTCAGTCCTGAGGATAAAAATCAGGGCTTTGCTTAACCTAGGCAAGCACTCATTCGACAGAAATCTACACTTACAGGAATATTTATTTTTACTTGAATAAAATCATGTGCTACATACAAATATATGTACATGTGTGTGTGAATGTATATGTAAACAGAATGTCTGTGTCAATGTAAATTTTTTGAGACAGAGTCACGTAGGTTTTTCTATTTTTCATTGTATTTGCTTATTTTAACTTTTAATGTTTTGTCAGTATGTATTAACTGTACACAATAATTGGTTTCATTATGACGTTTGTTTGTTTCTTTTATATTTTGTTAGTTTGTTTGTTTTTCTTTTTTTTTTTTATGGTTTTTCGAGACAGGGTTTCTCTGTAGCTTTGGAGCCTGTCCTGGAACTAGCTCTTGTAGATCAGGCTGGTCTCGAACTCACAGAGATCCATTTGCCTCTCCCTCCCGAGTGCTGGGATTAAAGGTGTGTGCCACCACCGCCCGGCGGTTTGTTTTTCAAGACAGGGTCTCTCTCTGTAACCTTGGCTGTCCTCAAACTCACTCTATAGACAAGACTGGTCTAGAATTCAAGATTCATCTGTCTCTGCCTCCCAAGTGTTGGGATTAAAGGTGTGTGCTACCACTGCCTAGCTCATTATGACATTTTCGTGATGCACACATGGGTTTTTTTTTTACTGTATGTAACACACACACACACACACACACACACAAATACACTGCCCTTTCTTGTCCTCCTCCTCTACTTTGCCTCTCTTCTATTTTCCTCTGTGTGTGTGCGTGTGTTGTGTGTGCACATGAGTGCAGGTGCCCTCAGAAGCAGGCATCTGATCCCTCTGGAGCTGTAGTTACAATGACTGAGCCATCTCTGTGTTACAATAGAACCAGCCCCTATTTTGTTGTTGTCGTTTTGTTTGGGGTTTTTGTTTTAATTTTTGAAACAGGCTTTCTCTGTGTTCTGGAACTCATTTTGTAGACCAGGCTGGCCTGGAATTCACAGAGGTCCATCTGCCTCTGCCTCCTAAATGCTGGAATTAAAAGCATGCACCAAAACCCAGCTCTTTTGGGGTGTGTGTGTTGGTTTTTCTAGATAGAGTTTCTCTACATAACAGCCCTATCCTTTTTTTAAAAAAGAAAGAAAGAAAAAGAAAAACAAGGACTGTTTCACAGATTTGCATGTCATCCTTCACAGGAACCGAGCTAATCTCTGTATTGTATCGTTCCAATGTTAGTATATGCATTGCTGAAAAGAATACCATCTTTAAGCCAGGCGGCGGTGCTGCATGCCTTTAATCCTAGCACTCGGGAGGCAGAGGCAGGCAGTTTGAGTTTGAGGCCAGCCTGGTCTACAAGAGCTACTTCCAGGGCAGGCTCTAAAACTACAGTGAAACCCTGTCTCGAAAAACAAAAAACAAAAAAACAACAAAAAAAAAGAACATCAACTTTATCTTTTAATTGAAAAATTTTTTCATTCGATATATTCTGATCATACTTTCCCCTCTCCCAACTTCTTCTAGATCTTCCCCACTCACCCAACTCCATTCCCTTTCTTTCTTTAGAAAACAAACAGGCAAACAAACAACAACAACAAAAGAAAAACACAAGATACCCACATATGCACAGAAACAAAACTCATAAAAGCACAAAATCAGTAACCATGATATATAAGTAAAAGACCAATAAGACAGAAAATGCCCAAACAGTGCAATGTGAGACAAAAAGTCTACAAAAATGCCATTGAGTTTGTTTTTTGTTGGCCATCTACTGCTGGGCACGGGGCCTGCCCTCAAGTGTGGTTAGTATACCCAGTGAGACTCCCTTGGAGAAACTGATTTTCCTTTGTAAGCAGTTGTCAATTGGAGATAGGTTTTTGGTTAGGGATGGGAACGCGTGTCTAGTTCTTTCTCTCAGCAGGCTTGGACCTGTGCAGGCGCCGTGAGTCTCTCTGTGGGTTCTTATGTGTCAGTCCTATTGCATCTTGAAGACACCGCTTCCTTGGTGTCCATCCCCACTGGCTCTCACAGTCTTTCTCCCTCCTCTTCCTCAGAGCTCTCTGAGCCCTGAGGGGAAGGGTCTAATGAAGGGTTTGGTTTTAGGCTCCTCACTCATGTACATTGTCCTGTTATGGGTCACTGTGTTAGTTACTGTCTACTGCAAGAAGAAACTTCTTTGACGATGGCTGGGCAAGGAATGATCTGAATTCCAGTGTGTGCCAAGAAAGCACTCTGCCTACCGAGCTACAGTCCAACCATTTACTTACTTACTTATTTACTTATTATTTGCCTATTTATTTTTATTATACAGGCCAGGTCTGCCTGGAACACGAGAGCTTCTTGCTTCTGCCTCCAGAACATAAGTAGATTACTTCCACCATCCGTTTCTTCCTTGGCTGTACTTGGACTGAACTTGGATCTTGTGTGCACAGGGATCTACCATGGAGCTATTTCTTCCCTCCTACCTTCCTGCACACCACTCCCCTTTCTCCTCACTTTTCTATTTTTAGGACAGGTTCTTGTTCAATCTTTAGGACCTGCATGGTAGGAGAGATTCAACGGGAGCCAGCAAGTAGTCTTCTGACCTCCACACGACCCTGATTTCAGCATCAACAGCAGCTAGCTAGTTCCCCATCTAGGGACATTCAAGTTGTCTTCCTCTCCTAGTGTGAGTGATAATAAAGCTATGCTGGGTTTGTTGTTTCTTTGTTTGTTTTGTGTTCTCTTTTTTAGGTTGAGAGGGTCATTGACATAAGAAAAACATGTCCTCCATCTTTGGCTTGGTGATTGGGCCCCAGTACATCTGAAGTGAATCCTGTGGAAGCCAGAGTTTATATGTGTGGGGGAGGGAGGTTAATCTCTGTTGGAGGCTGAGTAATGGGTCATCAGTATTCAATAAATACTAAATGACAACAAGTGGGTATATAGTTTCACACATGCACCTTACTCCGCATGGCTGGTTTTGCTGTGTATTTGGACATTTTTTTTTCAGTGCAACAGTCTGAGTAATTACATACATGAATATCTATGTAAATGTGGACGGCCATCTTTTTCAATTTTTTAGATTATTTTTTAAGTATGAATTTTTGTCTGCATGTCTATCTGATGTGCCTGGTGTCCTCTAAGACCAGAAGGATATGTTGGATCCCCTAGAACTGGAGTTAATGACAGGTCTGAGCTGCCATGTGCTTGGTGCTGGGACCCTCTGAATATCAGTCAATGGTCTTATCAGCTGAGCCATCTCTCCAACTCTGGGTGGCCATCTTTGCCTAAAGTGTGCCTATGTCTGTGTTTGCATCAGGTCTGTCTATTCTCAGAAGTGTGTGTTGTGTAGAACTGCATCTGAGCTGGGAAAGCACAAGGGTCTCTGTGCTAGTGTCTAAGCATCTGTGTTGTCTGCTTTTCGGGGGCCTGAGTCTCTGTGCCTGAGCCCAATTCTATCTGTGTTGACTTCTGTGAGCCTCTTTGTGCTGGGTGTGCTTGCTCAGCCTGGACCGATGCGAACGAGAGTCCATGTCCATCCAAAGGAGCTATGCCCTTACTACTGCATAAGTACAGAATGGTGCCCAGAGCAGAGGTGACGCACCCTCCCTGGTCTCTCCATTCTCCTGGGAACCAGCTTAGGAGTGAGACCGTGAGACCGAGAGCAGACCGCGTCAGGAGCACCAGCCCCTTTTGCAACCAGCCCTGGCCCCAGGCTGTAACCACAGATCGTATTGCACAGGTCAGACCTGCCCACTGTGCCTGGCTGCCAGGAAACCCAGCTCTGCACAGGGCTGCGCCAGCAGTGCCCTCCTTGGGCTTGGGCCAGATCCCTGGTGAGGTGAGCAGGCTACAGTAGAGGGGCCTCGTGAGTCAGTGTGAACCGTAGGGAGTGACTTCCTGGGTCTAAGCACTGTTGCTTTCTGTCCCCATATGCAGCAGTACTTAGGCAACCTTATGTCTGTCGGGTGCCTGCTCTGGGTCTCCTGAACTTGAATCCAAGCCTCTTAGAGTTCTGCATGGGGGATTGAAGGGTCTGCTGTAGGGAATGGGTCTCACATTGAGCAGAGTGAAACACAACTCTAATCCCAGCACTTGGGAGGAGGAGGCAGGAGAATCTCTATGAGTTTGGGCCAGTTTGGTCTTTATAAATAGTTCCAGGATAACCTACATAAGAGAGTTCCCTGTCTCAAAAAGAAGTGGCGCGGGGGGTGGGGGAGGCGCGAGATAGGGAAAAATGGGTTTCTTTTCTTTCTTTCTTTTTTTTTTTTTTCGTTTTTCGAGACAGGGTTTTTCTGTGACTTTTGGAGCCTGTTCTGGAACTAGCTCTTGTAGACCAGGGTGGCCTTGAACTCATGGAGATCTGCCTGCCTCTACATCCGGAGTGCTGGGATTAAAGGCGTGTGCCACCATCGCCCAGCTAGGAAATGGGTTTCTTGAGAGCAAAGTTGAACAGGCTAGGGTGTCAGCTAAGAGTCTGGGTGTCCTAAACTGGGGAGTGAAGGGAGGGGAGACAGAGGTGGGGAAAGGGTGAGGACGCAGATGGTATCACTGAGCTCTCTCTCGCTCTGCTGCTGGAATATTTTTAGGGCTGACTTTTCAAACTGAGGCTGAAGGATAGGCCAACAACTAGGGTGACCGTGGGACTTATTTTTAGATTGTAGGGCCTAGGATAACAGTCTGGGTGTACAATAGCCTACCTTTCACCCCTCCCCCCCGCCGGAAGATGGACTCCGTCATCACCATCTCCAGCCTCTCTGACCCTTCCTCACCTGAAACAGTATGCCTATCTCCCCAGGTGTCTAGATTCCTCTGCTCCATCCCGGACCCCAGCACTGAGGGACATCAGGAAAGTATTTGGGTCCTGTGTGGGCTTAGGAATTCCCAGGGGCCTGTTGGAACTGGAAAGCAGGTAGCTGGACCCCACACAGGGACACCTGTCCGTTATTGCTTTCTCCTTCAGGCCTGTGCTCCCTGTGATTAGACTCCACTCTTTCTTCAGCCTGGATCAGCTATCACAGTGTTCCCAGTAGCAGCTGTCCCTCCGGCAGTGGTGATTTTGCTGTCCTTGTACAACAGGAGGCCCTTTATTCTGGAGACCATGTGCACAAGCCACCCACCCTCCTTTCCAGGCAGCAGGCTACATTCTTTGCTGATCCTTACCCTCACCAATAACACACACACACACACACACACACACACACACACACACACACACACAGCCAAGGAGATTTGGTCTCTAGTTCCAGCCCCATCCTTACTTGCTGGGTGACTTTGTGCAAATTACTGCCTTCGCTGTTGTCTGAGTTTCTAGCAGTTATGAAGTGGGGCTAACACTCTCTGCCCCTCCCTGGCTCCCAGGGGACCAGTGGGGATAAGAAAGATAATAGCCGAGAACTGATTTGGAGGAAGCTATTCAGTGCCAAGTAAGAGGTATCAGAGCTGGTCTGTGTTTACATGGGTGTGGAGCTTTGGTTCCCAGCCTCCTGGAGCTTGGGACCAGCCCTGACAGCTTCTTGGCTCTTGATTTCTTTGTCCCACTTCCAGAGAAAGGACAGAAACCAAAGCTGAACCCAGTTGTCTAAAGATGAAACTACCACAGAGCAGATTTTGGGGCTTCAGTTGGAACACTGACTTTCCAGCCTGGAAATAATCCCCAACACTGGCTGTGTGATCCCTGGTCTGTCACTGTCCCTTTCTGGGCTTTAGCTCCTCAGTGATGACAGCTTCGTGGTTCTGGACTGAGACAGGAGAGGATCCTAGAACCTGTAATTGGATGCTAATGTCCCTGATGTGGGACAGGAATATTTTTGTCATCTAAACCTACCTTCTTTATTTCCTGTATTCCTGTTGGGTCACACGCAAACCACATGGTTTGACCAACCCCAAAATCATAAATTATTTGCAAAGGGGTCCATGTGGAAGAAGTCACATGGGTAAGAGAGGTCTCAGGGAACACAACCCAAGTGAGTCTGGACTAACCAGGCCACCTTCTCTGCCAGTGTTTGCCTCTTCCTTCTGCCTGCAGGCTCTGACTGCACCTCTACCCTGCTGCCCTCAACCTGATGCTCATCCTGACATCCATCCCAGGCCTCTCCTTCACCTCCCGCAGCCACAGTAAGGACTTCTCTCATCCTCTTGGTCCCCAAAGACAGCCTTCAGCCATGACTCCTCCCCGTCCCTCTTCCAACCATCTATGATAGACAGTGACCTCCTTTGTTCCCAGCCTGGTAGGGTTTGAAGTCTGATTCCTTAGTCTTTGGCTATCATTCCTGCCAATCCATGCTTCCTGTTGCTCTCTGACCACCTTGTCCTTCTCCTCCATCCTCTCCCTCCTCCCAGCTTCTACCCAGCTGTCTGATTTTTCTCACAATCACCTCTTCTACTCCTGGGTTTCACCCTGACCATCCTGTAAAGGCCTCCACTGTCTCTGCCAAGTCTAGACCCCTCACCTCCAGAGTGGGCCTCGGTGGTATAAATATATATAGCAGAGTTACTCGGCTTCTCCATGTGACCCACAGACACAAAAACTCTAGTATTTTTGCCCCACTCCTGACCCTGTTTTATGTTCCTTCTGGTTTTTTGTTTGTTCATTTTGTCTTGTTTTTACTCCATACTCATAATTTACAAACCCTGTCGAGCTTCCTCGAGTCATACCCCTGTAAGGCTGGGTGGAAGTAAGTAGCTGATGGTAAAATCAAAGAAACATCTCCATTTGCTAACGGTCTGCCTGAGAGTTCTATCTGGCTTTGCCAAAACCACAACCCTACTCATCCATTTCTGTTGGTGGCACTGCCACACAGCCACACATCTGAAGACCCAGGGCTTATTCTGCGCATCCCAGAATCAAGTCTTGAGTGGCTCCCTTCCTGAGGCCTCCAGCAACTCAGCCTCTTCTTTTGTAGCTCAGGCTGCCCTTGAGTTTGCTATGCCACTGCCTCGGCCTCCCGAGTAACTGGATAACAGGTCCCTGTCGTTAGACCCAGCTCCAGCTCCCAGTTCTTTTCCATCTCCACACTCTCTCTACCCCAATTTGTTTCTTATCTATTTGAAAACTTTTGCTTATTACAAAAGTAATTGATTTTAGCCAGGTGTAGTGGTGTATTCCTATAATCCAAACATTTGGAAGACAGGGCCAGGAGGATCTGGAGTTCGAGGCCAGACTCAGCTACATAGTAAGATTTAGGCCAGCCTGAACTATGTGAGACCCTATCTCACTCCTCCCATGACACAAAAGTAATAGCTATTTATTGTAGATAATTTTGAAAATGCCAGCTGAATCCAGGTATAATGGTGTGTACCTATGTTATAGGACCACTAACTCAGAAGGTTGCTGAGACAGGAAGATTTCTTGAGTGCAGAAATTCAACTCCTGGGGAATTTACAGCTGGGTGTGGTGGTAAATGCCTTTAATCCCAGAACTCACAGAAGTCAGAGGCAGGCAGGTGTCTCAGTTTGAGGATGGTCTGATCTATGTGGCTAGCTCCAGGCCATCCTGGGCTACATACCTACATACACCCAGGCTCAGACCCTGTCTCAGATGACAAAGACTGAAGAGATGGCTCAATGGTTAAAAGCACTGGATTCTCTTCTAGAGAACCTGGATTTGATTCCTGCACCCACTTGGCAGCTCACAACTGCCTGTAACTCCAGTCCCAGGGATTCGATGTACTCTTCTGGCCTTAGAGATCACCGGGCATGTACATGGTGCACAGACATATATGCAGGCACAGCATCCACATACATGAAAGAAAAGGAAGAAAACCAGTAAAATGCAGAGTGACAGAAAAGCAAGTGGAAGCAAAGGACACGGTCAACAAGACAAAATGACAGCCTACAGAATGGGAAAAGATCTTCACAACCCCACATCAGACAGAGGGCTGATCTCCAAAATACACAAAGAACTCAAGAAATTGCTCACCAAAAGATCACATAATCCAATAAAAAAATGGAATACAGACCTAAACAGAAGACTCTCAACAGAGGAATCTAAAATGGCTGAAAGACACTTAAGGAAATGTTCAACATCCTTAGTCATCAGAGAAATGCAAATCAAAACAACTCTGAGATTCCATCTTACACCTGTAAGAATGGCCAAGATCAAAAGCACTGATGACAATTTATGCTGGAGAGGTTGTTGGGTAAAGGGAACACTTCTGCATTGCTTGTGGGAATATAAGCTGGTACAACCCCTTTGGATGTCAGTGTGGCGATTTCTCAGAAAATTAGGAAACAACCTTCCTCAAGACCCAATAATACCACTTTTAGGTATATATCCAAAGGATGCTCAATCGTGCCACAAAGACATGTGCTCAACTATGTTCATAGCAGCTTTGTTTGTCATAGCCAGAACCTGGAAACAACCTAAATGTCCCTTGATCAAAGAATGGATAAAAAAAAAAATGTGGTACATTTATACAATGGAGTACTACACAGCAGAAAAAATAATAACAGCTTGAATTTTGCAGGAAAATGGATGGAACTAGAAAACATTATTTTGAGTGAGGTAACCCAGACCCAGAAAGACAATTATCACATGTACTCACTCATAGGTGGTTTTTAAACATAAAGCAAAGAAAGCCAGCCTACAAACCACAATCCCAGAGAACATAGACAACAATATGGACACTAAGAGAGACTTACATAGATCTAATCTACATGGAAAGTAGAAAGTAGAAAAAGACAAGATCTCCTGAGTAAATTGGGAGCATGGGGACCTTGAGGGAGGGTTGAAGTGGGGAGGTGAGCAGAGAAAAATGTAGAGCTCAATAAATATCATGGAAAAAAAAAAAAGAAGAAAAGCAAGTGGAACAGACATTGTCTATCATCGTATCAGGGAGAGGTACTTTGTGGACATTCGAGTACATAGTTTTCAGGTTTTCTGTTTGTCTTCTAAAACAAGGAGCTACTTTCTTTCCTGGTCTTTATCTTGGTGATCTCCACTGATACAACCCCCCAGGGCTGCTGCAGGTGGAGAGGCTGCAGCTCTCAGAATTTGTGGAGGATTAGACACCCCCTCTCTCTGCCCCCCCACCCCCACCCCCTGGCTCAAGTCACACCTGGGTTCAAGACTTCCTGGTGTGGCTACTGACAGCCCCTCCTGGGGGAAGTACACCTTCTGGAGCCTTAGTCTTGGGGCTTGGGTGAGGACAGGAGTGGTCTTGTGCAACAGGACAAAACCAGTCCTTGTTCAGGGCTGTTTGCTCTAGTGATATGACTGGCTTGGGGAGGAGCAGGGGGGGGGGAAGGTTTTAAATTTTAATTGATTTATTTAGTTGTTTTGTTTTCAGATACGATCTCACGGAACCCAGGTTGACCTCAAACTTGAAGTGTAGCTGAAGCTGACCTTGAAATCCTGAATCCTCTGCCTCCACCTCTCGGGTGCTGGTGTAGCAGGAACTCACTTCCACACCAAGCAGCAATACCGGTTGTCATTATTTATTCAAACTTCTAGGACCAACAACTTCTGCAACTCAGTCCTCAATATGGAGGAGGCAGGGTGGGTTAGAAGAGAGGAAATTATGGAGGTTAAAGCTGAATGCTTAGGCTCTGGTTACTAGATTCCCCCCAAGAAGCTAGCAATGAATGTGTTTATGTGTTTAAGGAAATTTCCTGAGTCTATAACATTGACAGCTATTTAAAGAACTTAACTGTTTGGGGACATAGCACTAGCAGGCTGCCAATGTGTGACCTTCAGCTAGCCTTCATAGCATAGACACCTTGCCCTTCACACAGAATGCTATCTTTTTTTGTTTGTTTGTTTGTTTGTTTTGTTTTTTCGAGACAGGGTTTCTCTGTGGCTTTGGAGCCTGCGCTGGAACTAGCTCTTGTAGAGCAGGCTGGTCTCGAGCTCACAAAGATCCACCTGCCTCTGCCTCCGGAGTGCTGGCATTAAAGGCGTGCGCCACCGCCGCCCGGCCACAGAATGCTATCTTGATTGATTGACTTGGTTTTGCCTCTTCCCTCTCCTTGTGTGTCCTGAGACGTGGCCTCTATTCACTCCTTAAGGTCTGGCTCACTCCTTTCCCTGCTCAGTCCCCAAGTGCTTAGCAGTGGGGTCCCCATCTAAAAACTCCTGTGGTTTTGTTATGGTTGGAACTCCCCAGATCAACGCACACACACATTCAAATGCACCTGCTCACCTTTCTAATTATTTTTATTATGATAAAATTCAAAGGGCATAAAACTTTGTTTTTTGAGGCTGGGTCTTTATGTGCAGCCCAGGATGCCCTCAAATTCACAGTCTTTCTGCTTTTACCTCCTGAGTACTGGGATTTAGGAATGCGCCTTCCTGCCTGGCTTTAATTTTCCTTAGGGGTCTAGTTCAGTGGTATTAAGTGTAATCATACCGTTATGCAATTACATTATACATTCCTAGAATTCTTTCCACCTCACAAAACTTAAATAGTATACTCATTAAATCTCTCCCCACCTTCCTTACAACCACAACTGTGCTCTGCATCTCTGTGATTTTGAATACTCTAAGATGCCGCATACGATTGGAGTCATACAATATGCCTTTTAAAAAAAATACTGCCTTTCCCCCCACTTAACCTAATCTCAAAGTTCATCTGTGTTGTAACACATCACAATTGCCATTTGTTCTATTTTGCTCTCTGTTGCTGTGATCTAACACAAGACCAATTTACACCCCCCAGTGACAGTCACTGAGGGCAGGAACCATGGAGGAAGTCACTGACTGGCTTGCTCTGCTACTTTTCCTACATGCCACAGGCACCCGCCCAGGGATGGCACTGCCCACAGTGGGTTGAGCCTTCCTCCTCCATCAGTCTTTAAACAAGAAAATGCCCCCACAGACACATCTAGGGACCATGCTGATGGAGACTAGAGACAACCTCAGACAAGGTTCCCTGTTTCTGGGTGACTCTGATTTGTGATAGCTGACAAAAACAAAGCAGCACATTATTTAATATTTATCCATTTGTTATTATTTATTTATGGGGAACTGGGGACTGACTCTAGGGTTTTTTTGGGTTTTTTTTTTGGGTTTTTTTTTTTTGGTTTTTCAAGACATGGTTTCTTTGTGGCTTTGGAGCCTGCACTGGAACTAGCTTTTGTAGATCAGGCTGGTCTCGAACTCACAAAGATCCGCCTGCCTCTGCCTCCTGAGTGCTGAGATTAAAAGGCGTGCACCACCACTGCCCGGCTGACTCTAGGGTTTTTAACATGCTAGGCAAGTGCCTTCCCACCAGCCTACATCTGTTCTCAGTCCCTTTTTTACCTTTTGCTTTGAGACGGGGTCTCACCTAGTTATTCAGGCAGAGTTGGAGTCCCTATATAGCCCAACTTGTCTCTTCTTCCTTCCTTTTATATTTTATTTTATTTTCTGTGTCTTTTTTTTTTAAATATGGTCAAGCTTTCTCTGTTATGTAGCCCTGGCTGTCCTGGAACTCACTCTGTAAAGCAGGTCTGTCTCAAACTCACAGAGATCAACCTGTCTCTGCCTCTCTAGTACTGAGATCAAAGGTGTGTGCCATCACATCGTGCCCCAGACGGTGCTTCAGAATGAGAACTCTGCCTTAAGAAAAGCCAAAGCCGGGCTAGAGAAGTAGCTCAGTCTATAAAGTGCTTGTCACACAAGTTGAAGGAACTGAACTTGACCCCCAGGACCCATGTAAGAACAACAGGCATAGAGGTGCATAACTTTATATATGCCTATATATGCCTAGCGCTGGGAAGACAGGTAGGATCTGGGGCTCACTGGCCTGCCAGCAGAGCCTCATTGGTGAGCTCCTGACTAGAGAGAGAGGTGGTTTCAAATGAGTGCACAGAGCCTGAAGAACGAAACCCAAGGCTGTTCTCTGGCCTCTAAAGACACACATTTGTGCACATGCACAAGAGAATTAAAACCAAACCAAGCTAAACTCAAACATCTCTTTCGGATCTTTTCTTTTCTACTTAATGCCTATTCCATAAAACCTCCTTCCCTGAATTTCCCTTTTCGGAGACAGACTTTTGGTATTTTGTCCAGGCTCATCTTTATTTATTTATTTAAAAAAATGTTTTTCTTTTTCTTTTTTTCTTTTCTTTCTTTTATTTATTTTTTTAAAAGAGGGATTTTCTGTGTAGCTCTGTCTGTCCTGAAGTGCCTCCAACTTTTGGACATATACACCTACTCTTAATTAAAAAATAAATCTCAGCATTATCTTCTTATTAATTATTGTATGTGTGATATGAGCATGGGCATGAGAGCTGCCTTATTGCCGTGTGTGTGGTGTGCGCGTGGGCATGAGAGTGTCAGGGAGTCTGTGGCGATCAGAGGATTGCCTGCAGGAGTTGATTCTCTTCCTCCACATTTTTTTTTTTAAATTAAATGTATGTCACCCGGTTAGACTGGAACACACATATAGACCCACCTGCCTGGAGGGTATGCCACCATGCCTGGCTCTTCTCCCACTTTGGGGTCCCAGGATAAACAGTCACAGTCTCGTGGGAATGTCACTTTTGCCTGCCAAACCATCTCACTGTCTTACTTCTCCTTTTTTCCCCAGTGTTGGGAATCAAATCAAGGGCTCTGCATGCTGGGCAAGCATGCCACACGCCACACTGGAGCTGTCTCAGTCAATCTCCATCTTCTGAATCTTCACAACTGGATATTTAGTATACAGAACTGAACCTAGCATGGGGCACTGGCCTGAGGATTTCCAAACATATTAGGGCACACATAGGACAAGGACATACATGGTTCACCTGCATTAACAACAGAGCTTCTTGTAGCTTGAGTGAGGGCTACAATGAGCTGGATAGTTTGTGGAAGTTTTTTGAACCAAGCGCTGCATGGGTAAAGGTGCTTTTTGGAGGCACGGACAACTAACTGCTTACAGGCAACTGCCTGTGCCAAGCGCAGAGGCAGGAAGACATGACAAAGCATTATTTAGTGGAGGTTGAAACCCAGAGCAGAGTTCCCGAGATAAGGAGCAGGTTTGAGGAGCAAATGGTAAGCACGCCCCCTAGCGGCCTCTGTGAGATTCCATCTCCTTTCTCTAGCTGCGGCAGCCTGTTTAATAGTGAAGGTGTTTTGCCTACCATCCTCACCACCCACACCATGACAGACCAACACTTGCTAGGCACTCACTATGTTGATTAGTCTCCTAGGAATTGGGGTAGCCTTTGGGTCATTAATTATCAGCCCTGTAATTGCTTTATAAAGAATCAAGGAGGGAACATGTCTATCTTGAATCTCAAAGGCTGGCAGAATAGGGGGTTAGGTGGAAAAACTCTGTGCCAACTAAATGAAACAAGAGGAATGAACCACACCCCTGCCATGTACTCAACCTTCCCTGAGTGACTACCATTAGCTGAGGTCACAGAGGGAACATGACATGCTGGATATGGGGATGACTCAGATGCCACCTGTGACCCTGGGAGCTCACCACCTAGCCAGGAGACAGATAAACAAAAGGATGCCATGCGCTCAGGGTCCTGTTGGCAAACCCAGGGTGTGGAGCAGGGAGTGCCAGCCACCTGGGCCACTGCTCGAAGGTTCTATGTTTAGCTGAGCGATGAAAACGGGGAGATAGTCCAGGACAGCATAACAGGTACAAAAATAGAGGGGCCAAAGGGTGGCTCTCCTGGTGGGCAGAGAGGTGGAGCTATGCTCAGCTGGGGAGACCCTCACATCAATGTCTGTGTAGGTTGAGCTTGCTTACTAGTCCCCAACCTCTCTGGGAATATGGAAATTTTGGGCATCCCGCCAGGGTTCAGGTCTAGTCCTAACATACCAGCATCTGGGGAAGTCAGGCTTTGCTGTCAGCCCCCTGGCTTGGGAATGCCCTCAGCACTCACCAGAGGGCTGTGGACTGAGGCAACATGTAGCATTGCAGCAGTGCCTCCCCTGACAGTATCAACTGTGTAAGGACTGGCAGTGCCTGGCTGACAGCTCACTGCAATCCGTTGGACAAAGCCTGATACTTTTGGTACCTCCAAGTTGAGCCCTGAATGGGGGTGAGCTGGAGTGGTGTACCTCACCTAGTGGGTACTAGGCAGGAGCTAGGAGCCTGGGGGAGGGGCTGCATTCCTGTGAAGGAGCCAAGGGCTCTCGGGGGAGCAGGGAGGTAACTGATGGCCTGTGTCTGGTAACATGAAGTAATGGCCGGGGTTCAAGGCCCCAACCAGTTGAGAATCACCCCACCTGAAGGGCACCACCCTCCTCCCATGGTCCTCCACGCTGGTGGTCAAAGGTGACACTGCTCCACCCTGAGGGGCCAGAGCAGTTTCTGGAGAGGTGAGAAAACCTGTGGAACAGGGTGGCCAAAGGCTGAACCGGTTGGACAGGGCAGTTCAATCTCCCCCCACCCCCCAGCAACCCCACAAAGCAGGGCTGAGGAGACAGCTCATGGGTTTTACATCTCGGGCCTGGAAGCAACTAAGGGGTGGGGATGGGGGCAAAGGGAGAGAGGAACTCAACAAAAACACAACCCTTTACTTTTTAATTTAATGTCATTTTGTGGTGCTGTGGAGAGAACTCAGGGTACATGCTCTACCACTGAACTATGACCCTGGTCCCCCCAAAGCGATTATTTACAGCACGAACTACAAAGGGACATCCTTCAGTGTTGGACTGCGACGAGTGCAAGGTCAGCTGTGGAAGGCAGATTTGCAGCCTCCAGCTTTTGATGCCACTCCAGGTCCTAGCATCATTGGATGGGGATGGGCATCTCTGAACAGGACACAAAACACCAACTTCCTCTGGCTCCTGGGCAAGCAGGTCCTTTTATGTACAGTACTCCTGGCTCAAGGCTGCTCTGCTCCTCCCAGACTCTTGGGCCTTCTCCAGAACTGGCCTGAGTGAGTGTAGCTGAGCATCCTCTGAGACACCCAGAGACCTGGCTTCTGAGACAGAGCTAGTGAGCCCAGAAAGCAGGCAGGAAATGTCTGGTCCCCAAGTTTTCCCAGGTTCTAGCCTCTGTCTTGGCAGGCAGGACCTGGTGAGACTGGCAAGACTTCCAGGCTCAGAGGGGCCGGGTTGTATGATTATAGACCAGGTGCTCTGTGTCCTCAGTGGTGGAAACGGTGGAGCTGGCTGGTGTGGGAGGCGGGTGGTGGCGGCGGCGGTGACTGCGAAAGCCCTTTCTCTTACTCTTGAAGAAGAAATATCCCAGGATGGCTACGACCACAATGATGGAGATGACCAGGAGTACAGCAATGGCCACCTCCACAGAACCTGGGAGAGAACAGGCAGAATGAACTGTCTGGTTCTGACCCTCCACCCTCACTTCATCGGATGGACAAAGACCATGGATGTCACATGTAGAAGCAGATGAACACCCAACGTAGGCCTCCAAGGATAGCTGTTTCCAGAAGCCCAGAGAGGCTCTGACGGAAGACAATTAGCAGGCAATTCACTGTTTCTCCTTCCTTTACCTATGCCAGATCTCACTACTTAATGGCGCACTCTGGGTAACCTCAGGATCCCTCTCAACATGGCTCAGGCATTCATGAGCAGGTGTCTGTGGCAGTTCCTGAACTGACACACCTATGTATCCAGGCTGGTGACAAGACAGAGCAAGGCTTACTTACCTACACTGGGAACGGAGCTTTCCCTCCGCAGACCAAACACATCCTTCTCTGCAAAGTGACATGGAGAAACGGGTCAGCACTAAGTCCTCAGACTCAGCTGTTGGAGTGCTATAGCCCCTCTGTCGTCCTCTCCCACTGCCACTGAAGTCACTTAGTAGAGAAGTGATCAACCCAACCCAGACCTCACTAAATCGTCCCCTTCACCCTGCCACTGCCACTCCGCTCACTGGAGATGCCACGACAGGACTCAAGACACTGTTGCTCCTCCTCAAAGCTGTTCTTGTTGCCATAGCAACCACCATAGGTGAAGCGGGCACAGTGTTCACTGAATGGGTTGTAATACCAGCGTGGGATGTTCTCTTGGCAGGGCCCAGTGTCTGGCAGTTCTGCACAGAACCCTATAGGAGAGGAGCACGCAAAGGGACAAGTGAGTCCAAGGAGCTACCCCGCAGGTGGCGACTACAACTCACCCCCCCACCCCAGGATGAAGGCAGTGTGGCCTCACCAAAGGCCCATCTGTAGTACCATCACAGCAAGGAAGATGACTGGACAATCCTAGGCACCAAGGGAACTACTACTTGGACCCACATTTTAAAGATACACTCAGTCACATTATTTATTTATTTTCATGCATGTGCCATGGCACACAAGTGCACAAGGAGATCAGAGGACAGCTCCTGGGGTTGGCTTTCCCCTTCCAATACATTGAGTCCCAAGGGTCAAACTCAGGTCATCAAGTTTAGTAGCAAGTGCCTTTATCCCAGTGAACCATCCTGTTGGCCCCATAGCTTTGTTTTGCTTTTTATTTCATGCGTATGGGCGTTTTGTGTGCACGTATGGCTGTGCAAATCACGCATGCAGTGCTCTGGATGCCAGAAGATGCTGGATGCCCTGGAACTGGAGTTATAGATGGCTGTAAGCTGCCATCAGGGTGCCAGGAATGGAACAATGTCTTCTGCATGAACAAGTGCTCTTAATCACTGCACTGTCTCTCCATGTGCGCCTCCCCTTCCCCGTTTTCTTTTTCAGTGTAACTTTTCTGTGTCAAGGTTTCTGATTCCAACCACCAAAGGGATGGGCATTAGGCAAGAAGGAGTGAATAGCTAGCTTAAGCAGCAATTCTCAACCTGTAGGTCCTGGCTCCTGTTGTGGGGCAGTGGTGAGCAACCCTTCCACAGGGGTTGTGTAAGACCATCAGAAAACAGATATTTACATTACGATTTAGCAATGTAATAAGTAACAGGATTACAGTTATGAAGCAGCAACAAAGATAGCTTTGCTTGCTCTATTTAGCAGAAATTGACCTTGAACTTCTGATCCTCCTGGCAGAAGCCACCGTGGGATTTCTTTGTTTCCTCCCCTCCCTCAGTGGTGTTGGGACACAAACATAGTTCCTTGCAATGCTAGGTGGGAGCTCTGCTGCCAAGCCCAACCTCCGTCCCCAGGGCCCTCATTTTTAATAGTTTTCACCTTATCAAGCCATGGTGCTTCCCACGTATGACAACACTATGAAATTTCCCGAACACATGTGACTTAGTGATGTGTTCAGCGAGGCTATGGCATTGGAAGTAATCAGAGAGGGAGTGAGTGCCTAGTGGTATTGGAAAAGCCACGAGAGAGCTCAACAGGAGAGCTGGGGAGGCTCTCACCTCTGTCACTGCGGAAGTGGATTCTCTGAAGCTCATCAAAGCCACGGGTGTCTGCGGGGATGAAAGGTCAGAGGTTGGGGTCCAACATGGGCATCCCTCGGGCACAGGGAGAGCTGTTAGGATCTCCCCTCCGGCTCCCCACCTCGCTGTTCCCCTGCTCACATTTTTCACAGGTGGCCTCATCAGAGCCATCAGGGCAGTCAGGGGTGTCGTCACACTCCAGGAAGCCATCAATGCAGCAGCCATTGCTGCAGCGGAACTGGGAGGGGTGGCAGCTGCCCGAGCACACTGGATGGGGGTGAGGTGACACTCAGGCACAGAGCGGGTGCCAAGGGGCCCTCATCTACCCAGCCCTCTCTGTCACGAGCCCATTCTTCATCAAGCCCAGCTCCTCCCATACGTAAGCTGGGCAGATCCTGACGGGGAGCTGCTGGGCTGGAAGGGTCAGGTGTTTGTATGCGACTGGGGTGGTGGGAGTTAGTCAGGGGTATGGTCGTGGTATGGGCTGAAGACCAAGACACAGGGAGGAAATAGAGAAATAAAAGGAAGTAAAACCCACCTGGATGGTGCCTTTTGGGGGAGATTCCTGAGGGAGAAAACAGAAATAACAGGAGGTATGGTCAGGCACTGATGATGATGGGGATACCCCCAGCCCACTTCCCCAGTCAGTAAAACTACCCATCCTGGGCAGCATCACCTGAGCCCCAAAGGTGCCTCTCTGAGACGCACCCACCTTGCACATCCTTGCAGGCTAGCATGCACTCTTCTTCCCGAAGGTAATTGTTCTTATTGCCCAGGCAACCTCCATACGTGAAACTCTTGCAGATCTGCTCTGCGGGGTCATAGTACCAGCGAGGGAAGGAACCCCGGCAGCGGCCCACCTTGTAGGAGGCGAGGCAATAATCTAGATGGAGGAGAGCTTATGAATCAGGGCTGAAGGGTTATCGGTGGGCTGAGGGGCGCTCCAGGCACCTCGTGCCCCCTCCCAGTCACCTTCTGTCTGCTTGGCGGTTAGCACGGTGATGGTGAGGTTGGCTGTGTCCTCTGGCTGGTCTAAGTCAGTTCGTGTCAGCTGGAAGAGGTAGGTTCCTTCCTTAAGGTCCCACAGCTCCACTTCATCCGGACTGTTTCTCTATACACAAGACTGGTCATCAATCTTAGACAATCCCAGGTCCTCTCAGCCATATACCCATCCCCCAAGAGCACAGACTTGGGGGGGTCAAATGCACCTTGATCTTTTCTCTAGCCAACACCAAATGAGCCAGTAGTTGGACTACTGCCCAGGAAGGCATCCCAGGAGGCTGTGGGGAGGGCCAGGGATTCAGCCCAGTGTCTCACCTCTACTCTGACATCACTGTCACCCTGTAACAGGTGCCAATTTGTTGTGTCTGGATCTCTCAGCACCAGGGGGTTCTGCAGCTGTACCTTCAAGTCTATGCCCACCCAGGTTCGAGGGATTTGGGACCCTGAGAGAAAAGGAAATAAAATCAACTGTCAGCAGGTAGCCTAAGGCTTTCTTGGCAAACAAGAACGGTGTTGGCTAACCTAAGCCTCAGTAGCCTGCACAGGGCACAGGGAGAGTCCGCAACAAAGCCAGTTCCTTGCTCTCTATGGAGTCACATTATGAGGAGTATACTGTCTGAAGAAAATAACTGAATACTACATACCATCTGATCTCCTTCAGGAAAAAAGCCCGTGTGTGGGAGGATAAGTCTGTTCTTAGTTTCTACAATAAGCAGGTACTTCTGTTGACTACATTAAAAAGTAACAGTGTCTTGAAAAGCCAAATAAGAAAAGGCGTAATGAAAAAGTTATCAATCATTCCTCTAGGGCTGCAAATATAGCTCCATTGGTAGACTGCTTGCCTAGCACTGACGAACACCTGGGTTAGACTTCCTAGTGCTGATACAACCAGGGTGGTGGTACATGCCTGTGATCCCAGCACTCAGGAGGTGGAGGCAGGAGGATCAGAAGGTTATCTAGGATACACAGCAAGTTAAACTCAGCCTAGGATGCTTAAGTCCTGTCTTGAAAAACAAATAAACAAACCAAACAAATGGGTGCTTGGGAAGCGGGGATGGTCCCGGGGAGATGACTCAGTGGTTAAAAACACTGGTTCTTAACCACCAAGAACTCCAGTTGCAGGTTTTCTGATGCCCTCCATGGGCGCCAGGCACTCAAGCGGTACACCGACATACACTGGTGACAAATACACTCACACATGACAAGCAAACTAAATAAGCTCACTCCTCGCCACTCCTCAGTATGAGGAGCCAGTGTGGACAGAGACCCTCGGCAGAGTGCTAGGGGAAACAGACTGCCAGGGTGCTCCAGGGTGAGGGATCATGGGATAGGGTGTTTCTACCATCAGTTATAAGGGACTTCCAGGGCCACACCCTTCCTAGACCTGATAGCTTGACCGTGTGGTTTCCTTCCTCTGAGTGTCAGGGGTCATATCAGAGAGATAAGCAGAGCTGGATTCCTGTCAAAAATGGGTTGAATGATGGCCCCCATCCTTGCACCCACAGAAACCTCTAGAAGCCATGAATATGGCCTTATTTGGAAAGGGTCTTTGCATAAGTAATGGTGTAAAGGATTTCTGGGAGATTATCCAGGATGACTGTCATTGTAAGAAACAGAAGTGGAAAAGTGCTGAGCTCTTGACTAGTGTGAGAAAGGCCCTGGATTTCACGAGTTAGGGCACTGCCAAAAACAAACAAACAAAAACAACAGAGGCCAGGCGGTGGTGGAGCACGCCTTTAATCCCAGCACTTGCGCATGCGTGCACAAGTGTACATCCATGTGGAGGCAGAGATGGACATCCGATACCTTCCTCAATTAGTTTCTACTTTCTTGTTGTTTGTTTTGCTTTTTGAGATAACAGGGTCTCACTTTGTAGCCCAGGCTGGCCTCTAAACTGACTGAGATCCACCTGTCTCTGCCTCTGGAGTGCTGGGATTAAGGGCAATCCCAGTGCCTGCCCGACTCCACCTCATCTTTTGGGACAGGGTCTTTTTAGGAACTGCAGTGCACTGATTCTGCCGTGGCCATCGACTCCAGAGATCCTATTGTCTCTGCTTCTAGTGCTAGGATTACACCAGTGGAAAAGCCACTGGGCCTCGCTTTTCACATGGATGCTAAGGTTTGAACTCAGAACCTCCTGCTCGCATGGCAGACACTTTACTAACTGAGCCATCGTCCAGCACAGTTTGTGTTTTCTATCATAACTCCAAATTCCTCAAGTAAAGGCCTCACTGTGCTCTGAGCAATTTTATAAGTTGGGGATTTGTGACTTTCTCATGTGGATTCTCTCACAAACATCCCCAGTTCTTCCCCATGATCAAGTTTAAAAAATAAAACAGCAACTAAAAAAACCTGTCTTCCCTTGTGTTGAAAGCTTCCCTTTATCCGGTAGCCGGCCCTCTGCTACCTGCTCCTACTTCATATTACTTCACGATTGCTTATTTATATGACGTGTGATTGGCTCTTTTTTTTTTTAATTTTGCATAGTCAGGTGTGGTGGCACACACCCTTAATCCCAGCACACAGGAAATAGAGTCAGTCCTTTTCTGTGATTTCAAGGCCAGTCTACATAGTGAGTTCTAGGCTTGCCAGGGATACACAGTGACTCAAATAAACACGTGTGTCTCCAAGGCCAGCTTTTCTGTTTCTTGGGTTTTGGTGTGTGCCTAACTTGTGCATGAAGTGTGTTGTGAACGTGTGTGTGGAGGCTGGAGGACAACCTCGGGTGTCATTCCTCCGGTACCATCCATCTTTTATTCTTTGTCTGAGAACAGATCTCTTGCTGTTCTGGAACTCACTGAGTAGGCTGGGCTGGCCAGACAGTGAGCCCCAGAAAGCCTCCTGTCTCTGCCTCCCTAGCACTGGGATTGTAAATCCATGCCATTTCATCTGGCTTTCTGGGGGATTGAATTCAAGTCCATGTGCCTGAAAAGCGACATTTTATTAATAGAGCACTCTTCCCAGTTCTTGTTTTTATTGTTTTTTTTTGGTTTTGGTTGTTTTCTGGTTTTGTTTTTCAAGACAAGTTTTCTCTGTGTAGCTTTAGAGACTGTCCTGGAACTCTGTAGACCAGACTGGCCTCAAATTCACACACACACACACACATACACACACACATACACAATGAAGTAAGGAATAAACTGGGAAGAAATCAGGAAATTCCAAGTCTACTTCTGTGGACAGTAAGGAAGTGGCCAGTCTGAAACAAACCTCAGAGTTTGCTGGATGCCAGGTGCTTGGCGACACCAGGAGTGGCATTCAAACATAAACAAATAGTGGCACGGGAAGAAAGCAGACAGTGGCTGTAAGCAGTGGAGTGGAGCTATGGAAGCCTGGCTACCCTAGACCTTGACTTCTGTATGCATGACGAGGCCCAGGAGTCCTGTGGGAGGGGCTAGGGTACTCTTATTCTGGGCATCAGCATTTATCTGTTTGAAAGAGTTTCTATGGAGCTGGCAAGGGACTAGGGCAAGAGGTTCAGGAAAGATGTAACAGCAGGGGCCTAAGCCACAGGGCAGTCAAGGAAAGTAAAGAACAACTAGAGAAACACCTGTGGGCAGACACGTCCGCCTTCTCACGAAAGGCTCTGAAAAAGAGGAAGACCCAGTCTAAGCAGAAAAGAAACTGGATTAAAGACAGAACTTGTGGTTCATTCAGGGAAAAACTGGATTTGAGGCAAGTTACACGCGCGCGCGCGCACACACACTCGCACTCGCGTGTGCCCAGAATGAACAGGCAGTGCATGATGAGTGGTGTTCCAGAGAGGCTAGGGCTAGAGACAGACTTGGAGATACACTACCTAACAAAGCTGCTAACGTGGGGGATGCGGTAAGTGTGTACCGGACACCACAGCAGGCTCCATCAGGGGTTAGCATGGGTGAGCAGGGAATTCGGGCCACCCCTTTGTCCTATTTTTAAATGAATAAAGCGGGGAAGGAAGAAGAAAACCATCTTTTGCGAGATGTGGAAATTATACAGAATAGTGTCTGTGGGTCAGGAGGCATAGCTGAGTGGTAGGGTGCTCATCCAGCACGCAAAGGCCCTGGGCTTGCTCCCCGACAGAGCGGGCTGAGATCTGTTCTGTAGGTGGAACACAGCCTTGCCCCCGTGTTTATATGTTCCCGATGGCCGCTTTCCCACTGCCATGTTGGAGCGATCACTCACCCACTATGTGAATATGGCACAAAAAGCCTAAAATATTTAACATTTAGGCCACTCACACTCATAAGCACCCAGCTATGCCTGCACTGTCACTCCTATTGGATGAGAAAGTTGGCACCTGAGGACATGGCTCAGTTTTCATCCAACATGGGTCTCGGGAACTGAACTCTAGCCCCATGAGTCAGCTTTAAATGTTAGACGTGGGATTTGAACCCAGGTCTGTCTTCGTCCATTGCTCACATTCTATCTAAAATGCCACTTCTGAACCATTAAGATGACTCAAGCAGGGGAAAGTATCTGCCACCAAGCCTGACCCGAGTTTGATTCCAGTGGCGAGAACAGATTCCTAGACACTACCCTCTGACCCCCACGAGTAGACAGTACCCCCGACAAACAGAAATAAATATCAAAAAACAAACACAAAAAGCCCCAAAACAAAACCCAGGGTTCCTTAAAGTAAAGGCATATGTTTCCATTAGCGTGGGAAAGGGGTTGGGGAAAGAGAATCTATCAAAAGTAGTATTTTTTTCTCTTTGAGTTAGACAGGGTTTTGAAATGTAACCTGACTGGCCTGGAACTTACTGTGTAGCCCAGGCTGGCCCTCATACTTGAAAGTCACAGCCTCCCCAGTGCTGAGATTAGAGTCTGAGGCACCATGTCAGACTGAGGGAAAGTATTTAAATTCACTTCCTTCCTTCCTAAACCACACTGCCTTAGGGCTTATTATTTATGTGTCTGTTTATTTAGAACACATATGTGTGTGGGCATGGGCATGCTAAGGCACGTGTGTGGAGGTCAGAAGACAACCTATGGGGGGTCAATTCCCTCCCTCTACTGAGCGGACCCTGGCAATCAAACTAAACTTGCCAGGCTTGTTGGCAAGCACCTTTACCCATTGGGCCATCTTGCCAGCCTGGTTTTATTATTACAGTTGGGCGGTGGTGGTGCACACCTTTAGTTCAGTCCTTGGGAGGCAGAGACAGGCGGATCTCTGTGAGTTCGAGACCAGCCTGGTTTTATGATTATTAGAACAGCATCACAGTATCCAATTAAAAGATGTGTTGACATACACCAAAGTTGTTTCCAGTTCTTCATGACAGTAAATGTGAGCTGGCAAGCTTTTGCACACATATATGAGTTAAACAGAAGTGTGTCAAGGGTGGCACTACAGAGGGTTACGTATAGTACAAGAGTGTTCAAAGGGCACAGTGATAAGGACAGCTTTGGGGGCTGAGTCACAGAGATGAGAAAACTTCATGACAGGGTAATGAATGGGAGAGACAAGGTTTTACAGGGACCCATGCCAAACAGTACTGAGACCTACAATCTGAGAAATGAGAACTGGGTTCCAGGGACGTTGGCTGGGCCTAGTGTCACCGGTCTGTAATTGCAACTACTGGGAAGACAGGGGCAGAAGGATGTAAGTTCAAGAACTGCCTGGGCTCCAGAGCTAGTCCAATGCTGGCCTGATGAGACCCATCTCAAAGTTTTACAAAAAGGGCCAGGGTTGGAGCTTGGTGGTGGAAGCCTTGCTTAACACGCACGAGGCTCAAAATTAGATTTAGGGTAAAAGAAAATAGAGCAATTAGAAAGCGGGGGACATGAAGGACACAAAAAGGTAGGGGAGCAAGAAGGCAAAAGAGAAACAGAAAGTGGCTACCTGGAAACAACCCTGGCTAGGGGCTTGGTTGTCATCACCCGACCCTGAGGGACAAGCGCAGGCCAGGAGGAACTGTTCTCACTGTGCATAACTAGCAGCTGTGGTAATGGGGGAGCAGACAAAAAAGACACACCTATCCACTCCCCTAGCCCCACTCAGTGGAAGAGATGGGCAGGGTGATGCATCAGACCCTGGGCTGAATGAGGAGCTTCCCTCCTCCAGCCCTGCATATCTGCTCTCTCCAAGCCCCAAGACCAAGGGGCAAATGCCCTACCCTGCCAGCCTACCACTCCTTTTTACCTATCCTCAAGAGAGCAAAGGGCTGGAATGGCAATAAAACCAGTCCTCAGGATATATTCAGGAAATGCATACTCCACCCCCTGAGCCAGTGGGGGGCGGGGCACACCTACAAAGGGGAGACAAGTTACTGAACTGGAATCTGGCCTGGCATGGCCATAGCCTGGGAAAAAGATCAAAGCCATCCATCCTCGGAAGAATTCCTTCAACCGACACAGGAATCAATGGCCCAGATGTCCTAACACATCCTCTCTGGTCTACCAGGCAGACTTGGCAGGCAGTGGAGCCACCAACACCCTTGCTTCCCCTGCTTCCCAGAGTACTGCAGCACCGAGATGACCTAGAATGGCCTAACCCAGTTCCTTAAATATCCCAGGGAAGCCCCATCCTATCCTATCCTATTACTGGGGGTTTCTGAAAGAGGAAGGCTGGATCCAGAGGCTCAGGTTCTGGCCCTGAAGCAGGGCTCCTGCAAGCCTCTGTCAGAACAGAAAAGGCACCACAACCAATAGGAGCCAACACCACCCACACTAATGCACTTCCTTGTAGAACAGGCTCCAGCCCTGGCCTAGTGAGACTCCATCCCTGGCCTAGTGAGACTCCATGGGCCAGCCTAGCCCATGGACAGCATCCCCTGCTTTCCAGAACCCCACCTCAGTTGTCCCCAGAGACCAAGGAGAGCTGCTGGAAGGTTAGAGAGAAGAGCACACCCTGAGTCTGCAATAGGGACTAGCTCAGAAAAAAGGCCAGAGGGGAAGGGTCCTGCTGTACTGGCCCTGTCCCTGCACTCCTCATTCAGGTTCTTAGCTGCTGGGTGGAAAGACCCTAATGTTAAGGTCCTACTAAAAGGTGGTCCCATGCAAAACAAAACAGGACTTTTGGAGCAGACTCCTGAGCTGAGGCCTAGGCTTATTATTTAGGGATGTTAACTTGAGCAAATGACTTTCTTTCCTTCTTTCCTTCCTTCGTTTCTCAAGACAGGGTTTCTCTGTGTAGCCCTGTTTGTCCTAGAACTCACTCTGTAGACCAGGCTGGCCTAAGAGTCAGGGATCCACCTGCCTCTGCCTCCAGAGTGCTGGGATTAAAAGCGTGCACCACTATGCCAACTATGGGCAAAGAACACAGGAGGCTCAGTTTCATACTCTAAAAAGCAGATACTAGCAGCACCTTTTCCGGAGACTGGAAACTTGCACAATGAGGAAAATGTGAAGAGGTAGCAGAAGTAATGCCTTGTGACCCCCTCCTGTCCAGAACCGCCACTTGGCATTAAGAACAGGAAGAGAGAAGGGTGAAGCAGGCTGCTGCAGCCCTGTACACAGCGGACTGTTCAGTGGGTCCTAAGACAAAAGAAGAGGATCCTTGAACTTAGCATTCATCCTTGGAAGTAAACAAGGTGAACAGACAGCTAGGCTACCACATCCTAAGCAAGGACAGCCCTGCTTGGCTCACGTGGACAGGCACACACACCTGCCAGGACAGCTGACATCCTTCACCTACCAGATACACATACCGGCAGGTTGACTCATCCAGCAATCCTTCTCACCCCTCATGGGGAGCTTCTAGGGGACTGTACTCACAACACTGTCCCTCTTCCTCAGGACAAACTTGCCCGAGTTTGTTCTGTATTTTCTGGGGCCTGGCCGCGTCATTGTTCCACCTGCAACAAGTCAATCTAGTCCCAGGGCTGAGACACTAAGCTGTCCCTTATCCAACCACAGGAGGAGACTCTCTGGTCAGGCTCATTTGTCAAGGCCGCAAAGTGCTTAGGGCAATGCTTGCCCAGGGTGCCTTCCAAGTCTCTGGGCCTCATCAACATTCCCTGACTAAGTCTATCAGGGACAGAAGTAGGGAAACTTAGAGAGTCATCTCATTTCTCCCGTGGGCACAGGACGGGCCAGGCCTTCAGCCCATCTACAATCAACTCTGAACAACAGGAGCCAGAACCAGAACCGAGACGCGGCCCCTCTCCACTCACCCTCCCCTTTGTTTATAAATACCGGCTATTTAAAGGCAGTCGATGAAGGACTCTCTTCCCTCACTCCTTTTTATTGCTCTCTTAACCAAGACTCCATTACCTGCCCATCCCTTCAAGTCGGCAACCTTCCTCACCTCCAAAGCCCCGGGTCCGCAGCTCGCGGTAGGAGTGGTAAAGCTCCTGGGTAAGATAGTTGATGAAGCCCTCCTTCGGAGCGAACTTGCACACGAAGTTCTGCTCGTACAGGCAGTTCATGAGGAAGCAGGCAGAGATGGCGTCCTCGCCGCCGTCTGGCTGCAGCTCCACCAGCGCCAGATTGCAGCTCTGGGTGGTGCAGCAGGCACGCACGCAGTCCCAGCCGCGGCGCACCGTCGGGGAGCCCAGGAAGGTGGCCCCGTTGCTGACCGAAGCTTCTGTGTCGAGCACGAAAGCTGGCACCCCGCTGGTAAAGCGGGTCAAGCAGGCGGGTCCCCCGGGAAGTTCAGGGGGTGCGGACGGCAGCGCGGTCTCAGTGCCCTGGAGCCCAAGCGAGCAAAGGAGCCACACGCCGACCGTAGAGATGCTGGCCTGCGCCAGGGTCAGGCGGCGGCCCGCCATCATGCTCCTAGGGGCCGTCGCCCTCCTCCCCAGGGCGGGGGTCACCTTCACAGTGTGGGCCTCCGGGTTCCGAGGGTGCTTGTGACCTGAAGGGGAGGAGACAGAGGAGGCACACCTGATCAGCTCGGGTAGGGGCACGGAGCACTGGGAGCGAGGAGGCGCACGCTGGCCGATCCGCCCACGCACACTCCGTGGACCCGATCGCCGACGTCCAGATGAGCACTGCTCGGGAGCTCGCGAACCCGGACACAGCACGGACGGCCACCAAACATGCTCCGAGCCCGCTGGGCCTCCGCCTACCGTCCGCCCGGGCTACCTGCGCAGGTGAACGGGGTGGGGCCGCCAAAGATCCCGCCCGGCTTCCGTCCGGCTCAGGGTGCGCGGAAGATTTGCAGCCTCCTCCCTCTCTAGTTTCTGGTGAAACTGAGTCACAGTGGCCGGGGCGGGACGGACATTAACCCTTGTGCCGCCGGCCCCGCCTACACGGTTGCACTCCTCACTGCCCTGCCCAGCAGAACTTCCGGCTGGACCCGCCCGGCGACTCCACCACCCCAGGCCCAGCCGCAGCACTGGTGGTGTCCGGACAACCGATGGCGTGGGTGAGGCCCAATGCCCTGGAGGCGGCTCTACACTGGCTCCACGGAGTCCAGCCACTCGTAGGGTCCCAGAGGATCAGAGGTGCATCCCGAAAGCCCGAACTGGGCCACGACGCCACTGCGAGGTGGAGAGGGTGCGGCTGCCTCTGGCCTCCCTTTCCGGTTAGAGCTCGCGTTCCCTGCCCTTGGCTGGAGGCGTTTGGGAAGGGGTTGGAGGAGAAAAGTTGGGGAAACCTTATGCAAGCGATTTCGCTGCCTGTGGCCTACCCTCAGGACATCATTTCCAGTTTCCCACTAGGAAGAGAACCCCGAAGCTGGGTAGATTGCGTTCGTGAAAACCAGCCTCAGGGATGCGTGCTGCAGAGGTGCAGCTCTGGACAGCCCTCCTTTCTGGCGTGGTTGACGAACAGGTGGTTCCTGGTATCCTGGCTTCCCTGTTTTCAACCACAGGAGTTCATTCCCTTTTGTTTGAACATCTCCTTCGTTCTGTGTTGGCATTTCCTTTTGAACTCTTCACCTTTTGTTGGTAAGCGGGCCCCATTCCCTGAATTTCAGGTTTATTCTATCCCGAGAAGGGGAACTCCCAGTGAGTAGTTGACCACTCTTCTTCCCCATAAATTCGCTGCTTGGACATGTGGAGGCTCCAGCTCACTGAGGAGCTGAGATAATGCCTCTCACACAGCAGTGGACACCTCGGATGTTCTGTCGCAGAATTTGTTGGTCCTATCTATTTTCTTTCAAATTCATTTATTTCTGAGACAGGGTCTTGATAAGCGTCCCTGGTTCTGACCTCAAAGTCACGTTCCTCTGCCTCACTTCCTAGTGTTGGGATTACAAAGAGGAATCACTACATCTGGCAGGAGTTGTCCTGTTTACGCCCATCTGCCTCCAAAAAAGATCCGGAGTAGCTCAGCAGTTAAGTGCACTTGCTATTCTTGGAGAGAACCGGAGTTCAGTTCCCAGCATCCATATCTCACAGCCCCTGCAACTCCAGCTCCAGGGGCTCTGAAGTCCCCTTCTGGCCTCCTCAAGCACCTGCCCACGTGTGATATTTACATACAGAGACACACACATACCCATAAAAACGTGTGTGAGTGCTTGTATGTATGTGCACCACGTGTGTGCCTGGTGCCTGTTGAGACCAGAAGATAGTGGATCCACCTAAAACTGGAGTAACTGACAGATGTGAGCTTCCATATGGGTGCTGGGAACTGAACCAAGGTTCTTTTTTGTTGTTTTGTTTTTTGAGACTTCTCTGTTTATCCCTGGCTGTCCTGGAACTCACTCTGTAGACCAGGCTGGCCTCGAACTCACAGAGATCTGCCTGCCTCTGCCTTCCAAGTGCTGGGATTAAAGGTATGCACCATCACCGCCGAGATTCTCCTTTTCATGGTGTCTGAACCTCTCCCTACTATGGAAATTTCCATTTGCTCACCCAAAGTAGTTTCACATAGATCTTGGAACCAAGAATCATTTTTCCTTTACCAATTGCAAATCCTCTGGCCTCTCATGTTACAGATACTGGGAGCAAAAACTAGTGGATGCCAAATCCTCTCTGGATATTCTGGGGTTCCACAGCCCCTGGTGTAGTGATGCCCCTATGGTATACTGGGGGAGAAGCACCATGGTACAGTTTCTGGGAAGGGAGGAAGGGTTTTGTCAGTTTGATTCCTATGTTCCTTAAAGCTTATACAGAAGAGAATATCTTACCACAGGAGAACACATGATAATATACATTGCCAGAAGTTTATGATTACATTCATTATGTACATGTTATCAGAAATACCTATATTTAAAGCTGGGTGTGGTGGTACATGCTTATAATCCTAGCATCTGGTTGGAGGAGGCGGGAAAGATCAGGAGTTCAAGACCAATCTTGATGAAGAATCAAGTTTGAGGCCACCCTTGGCTATGTGAGACCCTGCTTCAGAAAAAATTAAACAAGGCAAAATGAAGCCAGACCCTTGTATTCGGGTTGGGAGATGCAACTCTCGATGGTAAATCACGTGCTTTCTATACACAAAACTAGAGTTTGGTTCTTCAGCATTACAAAAACAGAGCAAACACATCTATCAGGCACTGAAAATGTCCAAACCTTGTTCCTGAGCACTTCCCAGAAATTACCCCACGTAATCCGACCAAACCACAGAAGTAAGTTCTGTTTTATTTCCATGGTACTGTGGAACAAACACAGACAGGAGAGCCAGCGTGTTGGATCACAGCAGCTAAGTGGCAGAGCGGGCCTGGCTCAAGGCAGGCTAACTTCATTGCTTCTGCACCTCTGCCCTGGGCTTTATTGTGCTTGCCATTCTGGCTTCCTCTGGAAGTTCTGCTCTTAACTTCAGATTCACCTTGCCAGAAATAAAAAATCATTTTCAAGTGATGAGCAGGCAGTTTCTTTTGGGGTGCCTACTGCCAAGGTTTCAATACGGTTTGGTCCCTTGGGAGCTCGTGATGAAATTTGCTGTTGCGGTGCTGTCCAGAGGTGCGGCCTTTCAGTGGTAATTAGATCATTAAGAAGGAACTGGGTTAATTCTTGAAGGACTGGATGAGTTACCATGAGAACAGGTTGTGGAGTGGGGCTGCTCCTTGTGTTTGTCCTCTTCCGTACACGCCCGTCTGTTCTTCTGCTCTACCATCCTTGTTGTGACCGTGTGTCAGGCCCCTGCCAGATGTGAGTGTCAGATCTCGGAGTCTCTGGAAGCGTGTGTTAAAGGAACTATTACTTGGTTGTGGGCTTGAATTTGATGGTAGGAATCATCCGCCATTCCTCTTCCACTGTACTCATTGAGGCAAGGTTTCTTATCTTGCTAGCATCTGCCGTACCCATCAGGTACTTACGTGGATTTCTAGAGATCCAAACCCCGTGTTTTAAAGCAAGTGTTTTGTTTTGTTTTGATTTTTTTTGAGACAGGGTTTCTCTGTAGCTTTGGAGCCTGTCCTGGAACTAGCTCTTGTAGACCAGGCTGGCCTCGAACTCAGAGATCTGCCTGCCTCTGCCTCCCGAGTGCTGGGATTAAATGTGTGCGCCACCACCACCCAGTTTAAAACTGGGTGTTTTAACTGCTAAACCATCTCTTCATTGCTTGACCTTTTGTCTGTTTTTTGAGATAGTGTCTCATGCTGAACCTGGAGCTCACAGAGATTTGACTGGCTAACCAGCTCCAGGGACTCTCCTGTCTCCATCTTCCAACTGCTAGAATCACAGGCCTGTGCCATTATGCATGGCTTCTCTTCCTAGCTTTAAAAGTATTTCCCAGTTTCCCTTTAAAGAGCATGGATGTCCACATTAAAGGCAGGAGCACAGAACGCCATCCAGTCACTCCCTCTTTACGTTCTCTCCCGGTCCCTCTGTACTAGTCTCTTTGCAACTGTCTAAGCCCCTATTGCCCTCATCTGCACGCTCCAGGGATTTATCCAACCAGAAAGGATGTCAGTAATTCCTGAAACAGAAGACTAGCCTAATCACAAAGTAAAACTGACCTCTTTTGTTGTTTTGAAACAGGGTCTTAT
>JAQHUG010000051.1:9083288-9094198 GCA_028555095.1 Dicrostonyx torquatus
TTTTTTTTTTTTTTTGAGACTAGTCTTTCTACATAACCCTGGCTGTCACAGAACTCTTGTAGACCAGGCTGGCTGGCATCACACTCACAGAGATCCACTTGCCTCTGCCTCCCGAGTGCTGGAATTAAAAGTGTGTACCACTCAGAAAGTATCTTATTAGTATAGATATTTAGCCTGCATGTGTATTTGTTCTCCAAATGCTTGGTATTCAAGGGACTACAGAAAAAGGTACAGGAAACCCTAGAACTGGAGTTGCGCAGTTGCAGCCTCCATGTGGGTGCTGAAAATCTAATTCAGCTTCTCTGGGAGAGCAGCTAGTGCTTTTACCTGCTGAGATGTCTCCCCAGAGCCATCCCCTCCTGAGACAAGGACTCACTCGGAAGTCTAAGCTGAGCCATCTCCTGGGAGCCATCTCTTTCCTGAGACGAGGTCTCACTCTGAAGTCTAGGTTGCTCTGGAACTCATGATCCGCTTTCCTCCACCTAGTTCTGACATCACAGGCCTGGGTAAAGATCCTCTTCCTGAGTAACTCTTAACACTTTCACGTAGAACATAGTCGGTGTTTAGCAAATGCTTATTGGATGGAATAACCAATGGGCATTCTGAGTAAGCTGAGGAGGGGGATCAATATGGAAGATGAGCAGTTGAAGGCAGAGTTGGGGGCGTCCTTGGCGGGAACTGCCATTCTTACACCAGGGGGTCAAATCTCTCTGCTACTCTCAACTAGGGTCAAGAAGCTCCTTCAGAGCTTGAAATTGATCTGGAAGCTCTCATGGAACTATCCACAGAGGAGCAGAGGACTCAGTTGGAGGTAGGATGGAAACTGGGGACTGAAGTTGGGCTGGGAACTTAGGGCCTGTTTCCCTGGGTGTCCTGAGTACCAACTCACAGTGCCACACTAACCAACCAAGCTAACTGCCAGCTGCAAAGAATCAAGTTACAGGGGAGGGGTCTTGGAGACTGACAGGCACTTGTGGGGAGTCATATGTCTCAGTTCACCGTGCTCTCTTTCAGGCCATCCTCCGAGACTGCCCCTGTGACACAGAGGTAAGGCATATTCTGTTTCCACAGCGGGAGAGGCCAAACAGGGAGGCTAGGATGAATAAAGAGGAACATTTGAAAGGGAAGCTTGGCCCTTGATAATTCTTTCCTTTTCTTGCTCTGGGGGACATTTGAAGACAGATTAGCAAGGGCAGATGATGACTGTGACTTCTTGTTTGATCTCATTGCTCTTTCTCCCACAGTCTTTTATCTCTGAGCTGCTCAGTCAACTCAAGAAACTTCGGAGACTCAGCAGGCCGTCGAAATAATACTGGAGAGAGCATATTCTGCAGCCTCAGCCCTGATCTGGATACTGGCTAAAAGGTCTTTACTATAGACAAGGATGCAGAAGACAAGGAGAGACAATTGTATAGCCCAAGTGTGTGTGCAGACACAGCAGGGCTCTCTCTGCTGGGCTCTCTGGGAGTCAGTTGTGCCTGTTGCCTAATGCTTTCCTTGGCAGCCAGGATAAAAACTTTAGGAAACTAGCTAAGTGTGTGGAGTGTGGTGTGTATCTATGCTGGGGGATGGGAGAGGGGAAGTGATATCTTGGAAGACCAACATCCTAAGTCCCTTGGCTGTGCCCACACCATCCATCCATCATCCTCATCCCCAGTCCCAGCCAACAGGTGTTGGGAATTCAAAGATGGCGATCACAGCTTGGCTTTGAAGAGGCTGGAGTAGTGAGGCCTAGAGGCCATGTGGCTAAAGCACACAGCACGCTGGCATTACCAACAAGAGGAGCCCAAGTGGTAAAGATAAGTTTTGAATTTCACCAAGGAGGCAACAGGAGGTTGATCCCTCCTCCACTCAGTGTAGCAGGGATCCCTAGGTGGTACTGTAATCTTGGACTGAGCACCCATTTCAGTCTCTGGTGAATTGAGGAAAAGGAAAAAAGAAGAGGATATGTGGAGTGGAAGGGAGTGCCAGTTCCAACAGTACCAAGTTGTTGGAAGACAGATATTGGATCTTTAAGGCAGACAGGATGGGACAGGAGCCAGGTCGGTCTTCTGTGAGTGAAGCAGGAAGCAGGGCATGTATGCAGTGCTCCTACATTCACTGTTAAAGTACTAGAGGGGCAGATATCCAACATGGAAGGGATCTTATGGCTAAGTTGAACTGTCCTAAATAGAAGGCACAATTCAGATGAATAGTTATACATACTTGGAATGAGACCACCAGGACTCATGGTGGGACTGTCCTTGCTGGGAGCTTACAGCATAGTGGAACCTTTTTGTGAATTCCACAGGAGTCTGCTTCTACCCTACTGTGTTCTCAGGGCCACAGGGTTCTGGACATAGATGGTGTTGGGTGCCTGGAGGTATAGGTCAGTGGTAGAGCACATGTAGCATGTATGAGGTATAGGTTCAATCCCCAGTACTGCCAGAAACAAACTCACAAATAAAAAGAGTCTAGGGCTAAGGATGTAGCTCAGTGGTAGAGTCTTTGTCCAGCAAGTACAAGCCCATGGATACAATCCCCAGTACAGACAAAAAATTCTGGGGCCAATGACTCAATAACGTATTTTATTAGATTCACTACAGGCCAGGGCTGGGCCCTAGAACCAGGTTTCAGGGCTCATCCTTAGGTTCAGCCTGGTCTTCCCCATCTGCCTCTCGATTTCAGGTCAGTCTCTTGGAGGACCCTTACTCCTCCTTTCCTCTGACTCCTCTAAGACTCATTCTCTTCAATGGACTCTTTCTTCCTTACAGGGACTGTGAAGCTCAAAACACAGTGTGTTTACCATCAGTAGAGTTGGATCTGCTATCCCACTGGCTGGCCTGAGACCAGGCCCAGGTGGCTGTCCCAGCCTACTGGCTGCCTGTGGCACTGCCACCTCAGGAGGTCATCAGGTTTTTTCTTAGTATTCTTGGCCAGGAGTTCGGGGGTGGTATGCAGAAGTCTGATGCTCTTTAAGATCAAAGTTATCGTGACCCTCCCTGGGGAGCAAAGGATGAATGGCAGAGATCTTGGCCGCCCTCAAGTCAAGATCAGTCTACCCCCAGAACACTCTAGCCACACCCACCGGAAGCACCGGGCACAGTAGAGGTCTCCATCGCAGCCAGCACAGCGCAGGATGGCATCCTCATTGCATATGCAGCACCAGGGGAGCTCCTCCTCATCACCCTGGGGCCCAGGAAGCAGAGCCTGGGTCTTCAGGAAGAGAGGAAAGGGGAAAGTTAGGTACAGCTGGAGCAGTGAGCAAGGTCCAAGGCTGTGTGTGGCAAGTGTGGGGATGCCTGTGTGGGGCTTTTCTCACCTCAGTCTTTGCCCTGCAGGGTTGGGCCTGGGGTCTGGGAGCTGGTTCCACAGGGATGTTAAAGCCACTTGCCTCATCCAGGGCAGCTTCTTCAGTGAGCTGTGAACAGGAGGAAAGAGAACTACTTCCTGCTAGGCCCAGGTTTCCCTCCCAGTGTTCTCTGTGGCCTAACTTCTCAACTTTACCCTTTACTTCCTGCTGCATCTTCCTGGTTTCTTGAGGTAGGAAATGGATCCTAACTAAAATCGGAGCTGTGGAGCAACCACTCATGTGGCGCTAGAGGCCAGGGAGTGAGAGCAGACAGCTGGGGCAACAATGAGGCAGCGGCAGAACAAAAGTGATAGGTGGGTAACAAGGCTACCTGCTGCAGGATTCTCTGGATGGCTGTCTCTTCATCCTCCTCCTCATCACTGTCTGGTAGGCGATAGTCCTGGAGGCTCACTTGAATGAGGGGGCAGGAACAGAGGACAGAGGGAGGTGAGATATTTCACCAGATGGCCGCCCTCTTGTCTTCTAGAAATGTTGGTTCCCTGGGGCACCTATTTCGGAGCTGAGAATCAACCTCCCATGCCTCCCTACCCTAGCCCTGCAAGGCTAGGCCGTCAGCCATGAGAGTGGAGGGCAGTAGGGGAGCATTAGCACCTGAAGAGACTGAAAGTCCCACTGCCTCGTTATGGCCGCCTCAGAGCCCTCATTCCTTGCTCTGCCCCATTCTATCTCATGGCTCTGGACAGGACACAGATCCTCTGGCACGGGGACCCTGAGTACCAGCTTTAGTACTGGCAGGGAAAGTGTAATCTGAGGTAGCAGTAGGTCTTGGCCAGGGTACCTGAATAAGGAGGCTGGCTGGAGCCTTTACCTCTGCTGGGGTCCTGTCCCTGAAGTACAGCCAATCTTTTGGCCAGAGCCAGGATCCGTTCCTGCCTGGTGTTCTCCTCCCGTAGTTCAACTGCTGCCTCAGCCAGCAACCTGCTCTTCTCCTCCTCCAGGGATGAGCTGACCTGACCCGGGGAATTTGTGTGCTCCTTCCTTGTACCTCCCTTGTTGAGGTCATTCTGGAGGGGGGTCACTGGGAGGGGTAATACAGTTAGGAAGGCATAAAAATTCCAAGATCTCGCTCCAGAAGCCACTGAACCCATTTCTCAACTAATTTTTAACCATATGTTATCATTTTTTTTTTGCTCAGTACTAGGCTTATAGTATAGACAAAATTACTATTTCTTCCAAATATAAAATAATTTTTTTTTTTTGGTTTTTTCGAGACAGAGTTTCTTTGTGGCTTTGGAGCCTGCCCTGGAACTATCTCTTGTAGACCTCGAACTCACAGAGATCCACCTGCCTCTGCCTCCTGACTGCTGGGATTAAAGACAATTGCCACCACCACCCGGTTTGGCCTGGAACTCTTGATCTTCTTTCCTCTGCCTCACAATACCTAGGAATACAGATGTGTACCATCATGCCTGGCAAAACTAGTAATTTTAATCATGTCTTTTTCAAATGCATCAGCCTCCACCCATCTAGAAGGTGGCTATCCTATGGCTTGAGATTCACTGCCTTAAAGGATCAGGATATGGGAGGCTAAGGTTTAGCTAGTCTATGTCTTTCAGGGCTGGAATTAGCATTCTCTGGGAGCAACAGCGAGAGGTCCTGAAGGAAGCAGCATTCTTAGACAATGGGCAAGAAGAAATTTTATCAGAGTGGATGTGGCCCTGATGTGGTCACCTTTAGTCTGGAGTCTCAGAGCAAGAGCTTTAAAACCAAGTTGGCCATGACAGTGCACTCCTGTAACGACAGCGGTTGGGAGGTGGAAGCAGGAAGATCAGGGGGTCATGGTCATGGCAAGTTTAAGGCCCTCTACACGAGGGCTACATGAGGCCCTATCTCATAAAATGAAACAAACAAAAACAAAAATAGCTTTATGTAGAAGGCTCGTCCTTGCCAGTTAAGGGCTATGTGCCCTTAACTTACCAAGTCTGCTTCTTCAGTTACACATAAGGATAACAGTCCTCTGTCAGATCAGTGAAGGCACCCACTGAGACTATGTCTATAAAACAGTTTATCAATCTTAGTTCTTTTGATACATCTAAGGGGGTGGGAAGCTGACAACTGCACGATCGGGTGCCCAGCAGCATTCCTGTCTCCCACCTACTAGATGGCAGTAGTACCTGTGAACTATGATAATGGAAATGTCTTTAAACATTCCAAAAGTGCCCTAAAGGTAAAACTCATCCTTAGTGGGAATACTGCTCTAGAGTCTCCATATACCACTGTCTATCACTCCTGTGATGTGGGAGCACTCCATAGCATGACCTACACTTATGCTGTCCATGATGTTTGTGCAAGCTCACGTGGGTAACCAGTGGTTGAAATGTGGCTGGCAGTAGGAGGCAACTGAAATGTAACTCTTTTAGTTTAAGCCTCTTCCCCATTACAGTGCCTTCACTGCAGACAGCACTCACTAAGCGCCCACCATGAGCTAGGCATCCCAAGCACTTCCTGTATTACTCCATTTATTCCTCATGGCTTCTACCAAGAGACAGGTCTTTATCACATACAGCTTGAGTTTACAGAGTAGAGAGATTTAGACAGGTGAAGGAACTCATGTAGGGTGGTGGGATTGGAATTCCCCATCTCTAGATTGGATTCTAGGGGCCTACACTGGCTCCCTTTGGAGCAAGCCTCAGTACACAGAAGTTCTTTAGTGTTGACCATTTTCTAACTCATATTCGTCCCCCAAGAGGGTAGGCAGAAGAGGCAGGGCATAACTTTGGAGAAGCCAAGTGGCAGGTTACCTGGGCCTCTTTGTTCCCAGTTGTCTTCAATAGCCACCTCAGCTGCCAGCTGTGTGAGCAGATCCTGTGTCTGCTGAGCCTGGGTCCTGGTATCTGGTGCCTGGTGTGCCTGTGCAGAGGAGGGAACCTCAGTGGGGAATAGCAGTACGGGGAAGGCCACACCAGAAGTCCAGAAGAAGTCTGAATCAGGGGTGGAGGCCGAAGAATTTTCAAAGCCCATGGAAAGGGATGGATTCAAGGTCCGCACAGGTGAGCAGGTCTGGCAGCTCCCAACGGGACTGAGCATCCACTTTGCTGCCACACTCAGTCCTGCTGCTTGGCACTTGTTCTCTGGCTTGAGAGCAGGCCTAAGGCTCAGGAGGTAGGGGTGGGAGGCTTTACTAACTCCTGCAAAGCACATGACCATAAATGTATCTGGGCTTCTGTAGGGTGCTTGCCCTAGGAAACCCTTCTCTCCGAAGCCATAACACTCACGGGTCTCACATGAGAAGGTGGCGCTCTGCCCTGTAATGCTGCAAGCCGATTCTCCATCTCCTGTGTGGAAGGGATGGAACCCTGGACTTCATCCTTCAGTGCAGCTAGCCGTGCCTCTATCTCTGCTTGTGAGGGTACTGACTCTGCAATTGGCAAGCAGAGGATCTGTAAGGGCCAGAGGCAGCTCAGTCCCAAGCCCTTGTACCATGCCTTTTAGGTCTCTTGCTCCCTTAAACTCACTGGGTTTATTTTCCTGACGGAGCCGTGCTAGGCGATCAGCGATGGCTTGGTCTTGTTGGGTCAGGCCCTGGCTCTGGAAAGTGCTGGGCTTTTTCTTGGCTTCCAGGGCTGCCACACGCCTGGCAAGATATGAGACAGACACTCTTAAGGCAAAGGGAAGACTGAAGGCACCCATCCAAATCAATGGGGGCCTCCAGAGGCCGTCTTCTGTGGCCTCTATTTGTGTGGTACTGCCTGACGGGGAAAGAGCTCCAATGAGCTGCTTTCAGAATCTAAGAGGGACACCAGGAGCCTGGAGTTGGGCATTCTCTTTATCCTGCACCCATCTGATCTGGAGACTGGAAGGAGAGTCCTGCTACTTGTGTCCTTGTCCTTGGCCATTCCCACTGGTCCTCTTTTCAGTACTTACTTCTTGTAGTTCTGAGGTGGCGACCACTTGGAGGTATTGTCAGAAGGTCCTCTAGAGAGGGAATTTGGTGTGAGAAAAGGCCATCACCCCACATCAGTGATTTCTACCCCAAATACTTCTCCTACACAGACCTGTGGCCACAAGGCCTGCTCAGATGCTGTTATGTCTGTCTGAACCCTTGCCCGTGCCCATCTCTCACCTGGTCAGAACTGTGTGGCATTGCTTGCAGACTTTCTGTTGAGTGTTGCCAGCCCGAGGTACCAGAGCACTGAAGCTAAGACAACCATTACAGAAGGCCCGGCCACAGTTCTTACAACCGTACTGGAAGAAACAAAAAGCAGGAGGATCCATCTCTCACCCGCCCCTGTTGGCTCTTCTCTGGGACTCTCTAAGCACTCACAGAAAGAAACTGAAGTTGTGACCAGATGTTGGAGGGAGGGAGGGAGAGAAATGACATCCCTGGGTCCAAGGACAGATAGGGTAAAGCAACCCCTTGGTTCCCAGACTTGTTCAAATCGGATAAAACTTCAGGCAAGGCTCACATGCTTTCTACCACTTTCGATTCTTACCACGGGGTGAAGAACAAGGTCACACAAAGCCCTGGGAGTCAGGGCACTGGCTAGTCAACAAAAGAGAGCCAGACAGAGTGCAGATGCCATGCTTTCTCTGCTCTGGCAAGATGGTGGGTGGGTTGGCTCAGGATAGGGTGGTAACAATAGCTTCATTTACCAAGTATTTAGTGTGTGCCAGGCACACAGCATGGACCTAACCATCATAATTTATACACATTATCATATTTGATCCATTAGCATCTCTATTTTAACAGAGGCCAGAGAAATTACAAGACTTGCTCAATGTAGGTCTTTCTGTGCATAAGACAGGGCAGCTGAAATTTGAACATTGACTCCAAAATTCATGCTCCTGAAGTCCTGCATGCCACGAATTCACCCCATTTATTTCCCACTATCTCCCCGGAAGCTTACACGGAGAACCTGGTAAGTGTGTGCTGGGAACAAGAAAGCCTTTCCATTGTACCCTGGGGGGAAGCGGAAGCATTGAAATCTAACCTGGAGAAGGGCGGGCTGCCATAGTGCAGGTTTCAGAACAGAGAGTAACGGGCATGGTATGACCCACAGCGGTCATAGGATATTAAAGACTGAGATGGAGAAAGGAGGGCAGGGAGAAGCAGGAGGCAGATACTCGACTTGGCGGTAAAGAAGGGGAAAAAAGTATAGCTTTTGGAAACTGACACATTATAATTTATAGGGTACTTTCAGCTCCAGCGCCTCATCAAAGCCCCTTAGAAATTTTATTTTAATTACATTATTTCTTTGTGTGTGTGTGTGTGTGTGTGTTAACATGTGCATGCCATGCACGTGTGTGGAGATCAGAGAATAACTTGCGGGAGTTCTCTCCTCCTTGGGGTTCGAACCGAGGTCATCAGGCTTAGCGACAAGTGCGTTTACCCACAGAGCCAGACCATCATCTTAACCCCGAAAACGAGTGGGCTTTCGTCCCACTTGACAGAACTGAGTTAGTTCGTCAAAACCACGCCACTTGAAAGAAACCGTCAAACTGGGTCTTGGGCCTGCAAGTCCAGTGCTCTTCCCTTTGCCCGCGTCCTCCCTTGGCCCTCCAGCTCTCCAGGAGAACACTCGCCTCCTTCTTGAAGAGGGTGAACTTGACAGCACAGCCGTAGCACCTGCTCTCCATGGCGTCTCGGCGCCGCAGATCCGGAGGCCAGCCCTCACCACCGCAGGGCAGGCCGCTCAGACCCTCAGCTTCTGCAGCCCAGCCCTACACGCCCACCTGCGCCAGGCAGCGGCCGCCTAGGGCGGGGAATTCTGACTCTCCGCTCACCCCCGCGCGGGCGGCCGCGGAGTGTGGGATTCTGGGAGTCGTAGTTCATTTTCCGCGGCGCGCTCCTCCACAGTCAGTCAAACCTACACTAGATTGCGCCGATTCCCAGGGGGCTTAGCGCCGTTGACCGGCTCCAAGCCGGTATCCTTCCCTGCGCGCGCTCAGACTCCTGGGAATTGTAGTATCAATTCGGACGGGGCTAGAACTATGGCGGTGACTAAAGAGCTCTTACAGATGGATCTGTACGCGCTGCTTGGCATTGAGGAGAAGGCGGCAGATAAAGAGGTGAGAACCTGAGATGCATGGCGGCTCTTCGGTCCTCGCGCCCGGCCAGCGCCAGTCAGGTCCCGGCTCTCTAGGCTCCGCCTTATCCCGGCCTGGGAGTCCCGGCCTAATGCCTACAAAGGGGGGGCGAGGGGAGGGAGGAGGTTCTGGGCATTTCCTGAAAGGCTTAAGGACGTCGTTAGGAAGGGTGGCACTGAGGACTCGGAACTGCGTGAATGCGCTGTCCTGAAGCCGCCAATGTGTGTGGAGGCTGGTTCGAATATGAGAGCCAGGACTGCTATTTTGCGCCTGCGCAACAGCAGTTGCACAGTGTGTATGGAGGTGTTCAGTTTCTAAACTAGCTGTTTCAACTTCAGGTGGAGCCTGGGAGGGAAGAAAAGACAGTTCTCTAGACTCTTCGCTCCCTCCTCAGCCCCTTCTGAGATTTGGTGTTGAGACCTAGGACCCAGAGAGCTCTGCTTTCTTTTCTGCTTTGTAATTATCAGATGTTCCAGTGTTGCTCTTCTCGTGTGCTACTTAGCGGGTTAAACAAGAGGATCAGAAGGTTAAAGCAGGCAGTGTGGAGCTCCACTTATTTGAAGTGCTGGTCAAGGTGCCCTGGGTGAGACAGATCAAGATGTACTTAAGGTTTCTCTTACTCCTGGATTGTGGTGGTAATTCTAACAGTATAGGCAAGGGAGTTCATCGAATAAACATAGGCTGGGATGGTGGTGCGAGCCTGTAATGCTATCACTTGGGAGCTGGAGAGAGTTTAAGGCCAACGTCAGCTTGTAGAGTTGAAGCTCAGCAAGAACAACAAGGGCTCTTAATTGCTAAGCCATCTCTCCAACTCCTGGTTTATTACTTTTAATTTGTGTATGTGTGTGAGCATGTGAGAGAGATCTAGAATTACAGTTATGAGTTGCCTGATGTGGATGCTGGGAACAGAACTTGAGTCCCCTGGAAGAACAATATATTCTTTTACGTGCTGTGCCATTCTTCGGCCCCCAAAGACTGTGTTTTTAGTGGGTATGTACTCAGGATAGTTTTTACATGTTGAAAGTATTGTAACAAGCAAGGAAACAAAACAACAAAACATCCCAATCAACTTAACTTAAATTTTATTTATGTCAAAGTGAGGCAGAGAGGTGGCTCAGTAGTTAAGAATGCAGAGGACCTGAATTTGGTCCCATTGTGGCTTCAGCTCCAGGGGGAGCAGATGCCCTTGGCCTCCTTGGGTATCCACAGTTCTGTGTACATATCCACACTCAGATACACACAGGTGACATTGGTAAAGCGAGGACCTGAGCTCAGTCCCTAGCACATATATAAAATCCAAATGTGCCAGTGCATACCTGTAATCCTAGTGCTGGGAGGGGCAGAGAGAGGATCCTGGGAGCTTGCTGGCTTGCCAGCCTAGCCAAATCAGTGAGCTCCAGGTTAAGTGAGACCTTGTCTCAAAAAGTAACTGGGTTGGGTATGGTGGGGTAGGTCTTTAATTCTAGCACTTGAGAGACTGAGGCAGGTGGATTTCTGTAAGTAGACTTTTTCTTTCTTTCTTTTTTTTTTT
>JAQHUG010000051.1:9120954-9137130 GCA_028555095.1 Dicrostonyx torquatus
AGGCTAGTGTCCACTGTCTCAGTCCTCCCAACTCCACAGAGACTAGTGTCCACTGTCTCAGTCCTCCCAACTCCACAGAGGCTAGTGTCCACTGTATCTTTGATGGCCCAGTTTTTCAGCCTGACTGCAGAGGTTGGGGCATAGGCTCACGGTCACTCGTGTTGGAGAGCTGAGTGCTTTGGGGACAGGAGCTCCTGGCAGTTCTCTTCTCTGAAACAGCCTGGGTTTCTGCTGGCATGTCCACAGCCTCTCAGAGTTATCAGGGTCTCTGGCTACTTGTCTCTGTCCTGCCTGAGAGATTGGGAATTCTGGGGAGTGTGTCTGTGTTAGTTACTTTTCTACTGCCATGACAGTTTTGTCACCATAACCAAGGCAACTTATAAAGGAAAGCATTTAATTTGGGGTCTCATGGCTCCAGAGGTTATAGAGTCCATGATCATTAGGGTAGGGGTATGGCAGTAGGCAGGATGCTGGAGCAGTAGCGGAGAGCTTATATGCTGAGGTAACGACCACAAGGTAGAGAGAGCGCTAACTGGGAATGGCATGGGCTTTTGAAACCTCAAAGCCCACCCCCAGGGACACCCCCTCCAACAAGGCTGTACCTGCTAATTCTTCCCAAACAGTTCCACTGGGCACCAAGCATTCAAACACATGAGTCTTTGGGGGCCATTCTCATTCATACCACCACAGTGTCCCAGACCCTGGATAGAGGAGAGACATGAAGTGGTCTAGGCCAGCTCAGGATCTTGACTTAAAAGAAGCCTTGCTCCTCCAGGATTCACTTTCAGCGTTCCACATCCAGGTCCCTCTCTGTAGGCTGCATTAGAAAACCTTTATTCATTGCCTCCTGTATCCAGAGGCCCTCTCAGCTGGGCACCTCTGCACAGATGCCAGAGAGAGAGACGTCACAGGATGTGCCCTGGCTTCCCTCTACCCTTCTTTCACATTCGGAGTAGCCTGGGGGCCAGACCCATGTGGTCCAGTGCTTCTGAGTTCTGGATTCATTGTGGCCGAGCCACCGACTTGGGTAGTAACAACAGGTGGCAACCTTGGCCTGTTTTGAGCAGGGCTGAACTCCGCAGGCCTGGTGGAGGATTCTGGAGCTGCTTGGTGCATTGTTCTTTCCCTGATCAAGTCATCCACTCTGCTGGGAAGGAAGGCTGCCTTCTGTACAGCCTTTTCCAGAGGCCACCATACATAACACTGTGGGAGTTCCCAGAGCACTCCTCACAGGATTACATAGGATCTGTGAGCAGCTTGAGTCTCACACTCTTTGTTTTGGTAATGATTGTTGGGCATCCCCTGCCTTTTCCTCCACCTGCCTCTCCTGCTCTGTCAGCCCCTCCTGCATTTGCACCCCAGGTGGCATCTTTTTTTCCTTAGCCTACCTCTAATGTTTCCATACTAGTGTCTGGCCAGCACTGTCCAGTGGACTGCGGTCTAACAGTGCCGGTGTTTATGCTGTGTTGTCCAGTGTGGCAGCCATGAGTCAGGTGCGTCTGTTGATTTAAAATATGGCTAGTTGGGCTGGAAAGATGGCTCATCAGTTAAGAAGAGACACTACTCTTCCAGAGGACCTGAGTTCAATTCCTAGCAGCCATATCAGGTGGCTCACTACTGCCTGTAACTCTAGCTCCAGGGGCATCTCACATCTTTGGCCTCTGCAGGCACCTGTGTACACTTGTGTGCATGCACACACACACACACACACAATTAAAAATAATTTGTAAAAACATCTTTAAAATATGGCTAGAGGGCTGGCATGTGTCTCGTTGTGGTAGAGTACCTGCTTAGCATGCATGAAGCTCTGGGTTTGGTTCCCAGCGCCACCTAAACAACTGGGTGTGGTGGCACATGCCTGCAATCTCAGGAGCATCAAGCTTAAGGCCACCCTTACTACATAAGAGACCTTGTCTCAAAAACAAACAAAAATTGGCTAAGGGGAAAAGGAACTGAGTTTTTCTTTCGTGTTTGTGTCTATATAGTGTGTGTGTGTGTGTGCGCGCGTGTGCGTGCGTACACACATATGCACATGCACGTACAAGTGGAGGTCAGAGGTTGATGTCAGTTATTGTCTTCAATTGCTTCTTCACTTTTCATTACTGATACAGTGGCTCTTGCTGGACCTGGAGTCTGCCAATCTAACTAGTCTAGCTAGCCTGCCTGCCCCTGGGATCCCTGGTGCCTGCATCCTGAATGCTGGAATTCCAGGCAGGCTGTCACACCTGCCCAGCTTTTTTCATGTGGGTACTAGAAGTCTGAACTCAGGCCTTCCTGCCTGCATACAAACACTCTATCCTCTGAGCCATTTCTTCAGCCTCTGGAACCGAACTTGCTATTACTTCAATTAAACAGTCATAGGAAGTGAGCGGTGGCTTTTCTACCTCTGCCCTCTCTGACCTTCCTCTTAATCTCAGTTAGACTGCTTCTTCCTAGATGTAGCCTATGATTTCTCTGTTGACAGTGGTCCTAGAGGCTGGTGCAGGGCACTGTGTGTCCTGCCCAGTCTGAGTCCTACTTCCTGACTCGCCCTGTGCCACCCTGTCTCTCCCCTGACCTCTGACCAGTTCCTGTGGTTGTAGGTGTGACTTCCTTTTCCTGACCTCTCCAGCTTCCTTCAGGGCTCCTGCCAGAAAGTGACCCCCATACTTTCCCAGCTGGCTTCTGTCCCTTCACTCTGGGTGCCTTGGAGTATTGCTCAGCAGCCAGGGGGCCGGCTGAACTGTGGCTCATGTCTCAACCTGCTTCATAATCCACACTTTACCTTCCTAGGTGTCTCCCAGGCTCCAGTCACCCCAGTTCTCTCTGCCCTCACTGGGGTCAAAAGTGGAGCTCACTAGGAAACTGTTCCTTCAGCATCTGCAGAACTTCCTCCAGAAGTGAAATCCCCAGGTCCACTTTGAAGGAAAAGAAAGGGTCATTAAGGTCCGGAGTAGATGTCCTCGGGAAATGGGGAGTATCCAAAAGGTCCTCTTGTGAGCATTGGTGGAGAGGGCCTGTCAGGGAGATTGCTGAAGGCAGGGTGGCTGAGTAGGCAGCAGTATAGGTTGCTGAGGGCTCCAGAATATTGGGGCAACTGGAGCTCTCTCGGTAGAGACGTGGGGGCTTGGGTGGGGCCAGCAGAGTGGCTCGGGGCTGCTCATCCCCCCACAAGGGTAGACGCCGGCCATCTGGCCTCCCTTGAAGTTCCCGGATGACTTCTCTGTTGCTGTACTCCTCATGGTCACCACCAGCAGTGCTGGCCTGACTGAGTGTGCTGCCCTGCCGCCGCAGTCGCCGTGGCCGCCCCAGGGTCATTCTCTTGAAGAAGGAGGCATTGCGGAAGGAGCCTTTCCGCCAAGTCTCCATGGAGCTCCTAAGTCAGCCAACAGGTCCAGCATCTGAGAAACCCCACAGGGGCTCAGCAGCAGGTTGTGACCATTTGCTAGTGGACTGAAGGCCAGAAACTGAGGAGACACCGCTCAAGGGCTAGGAACAGAGGCTGTGCGCTTCTGCTCGGTGTGGTCCTGTGTCTTGTTGCATCTTGGATGGTGAGACAAGACTGGCAGGAGGGAGAGTTTGTCCGGGAGATCAGAGTGCTGGTAGTCCCCACCTAGATAGAGTGGCCTGGTTTCTTGATGGGCATGTAGGAAAAAACAAAGGAGGCAGCAGTACTTACAGAGCAGAGCAGGAGTCAAACAAGGCTGAGGGCTTGGTGGGCAGGGTGGGACCTCCGGAGGGGAGCATGCACTTCTTCAGGCAGTGGCACCCTCTCTCTGGTAGTTCATGGCATGTGCCGATCTCCTGGCCAGTGTGGGACTGTGCTCTCTCTGCCAGCATCTGGAGACTCTGATTAGTGGCTTGGCTGTTTGTGCCAGCGTGTGGTAGAGATGTGTTTTGTTTTCAGCTGACTAAGTCAGGTGGGAAGCTAGTTTCATGCTCTGAGGTAATTGCAGCATCCACAGGCTGGGACTGGGGCAGCTGTGACCAACACCCCAGGGCAGTAGGACGCTTCAGATTCCTCTGGGGAGTGGTCTGGGGACAGCCCTGCCTGGTGTGTCACCAGGTTACTTCCTTTCCAGTCAAAGCTCTGCAGCCACTGTGACCCCAGCAGGCCTACCTGGCTCCCTAGCCCCAGCTGTCTATGGGAAGAGCCCAGGGAGGTAGTGCTAATTGAAAGGCAACTTTTGGAACAGTTGTTGGAGAAGGAAGAGAGGAGACCTGCCGGTGTGGGTGACTCAGCCCTTGGGCTGGTTGACAGGCCCTCATTAGGCAGGCCACAGGAATGGTGGGGAAGGATGTGGAGGGTGTGTTAACAGGGAACAGCCCCATGCCTGTAAAGGGCTTACTCCTCCCAGGGTTCTGGGGGCATGCCAGGGGTGACTTGAAGTTTTCTTGGTAGACAGTATGAACTTCAGGAAGGAGCAGCGCCCTCCCCACAGCCAGGACATCAGTATGGCCTCTCAGCTTTTACTCTCTTCACCCAGAAGGCCAGTGCCCGGCCAGCTGCTGCTCTGATGCCCAGTCCTTTCCCTCTGGCTTGTGGGCCTCATTTGGGGACCCTCTTGTAGAGGGGGCCAGTACGTGTGAAGCTGCCATGAATTGCCAGTGGTTGGGGGAAGGGTGGCTGAGAAGAGGTATTCCTAGGGGTGGGGGAGGTATAAGGACAGAGGGACCAGATTGTCACTTCCTGTTTATCTGTACCCCTGACTCCAAACAAGTTAGCCAGAGCCTGGCTATTATTCCATGTTATTCCCTGGGTCACTGACTCCCAAGCCTTCTACTGTGGGAGGGCATCAGCATGGGGTTCCCCCGGCAGGACCCCACAACTCTTTTGTTACAGTTGGGCCACCACACTTTCTATGGTTGTCCTGGCTTGGCTCTGTGCCACCGCTGGTGGGTTTCCCACCCCTCTATCTGCTGTAGAATCATATAAGTGGTATCACAGCTCCAGTGGTGCCAAGGGAGGAAACTGATTCATACCGTTGGCCTGACAGGCTTGGCCGCACAGTGCTCTGCTGTAAGGCTGCTTCCCTTCCACAGCTTTGGCCCATTGGTGGCTGGCTGTTGTTCTTGGGTTATCAAAGTGTACCCCCTCCTCAGTCCCCTGCATGGCTAGCAAGGTCGTAAAAGAAAGCCAAGGACCTTACCTATAGTAGCCTGGTCCTGTGTCTTTATGAGGCAAGCTGGGCTCATGTTTGTGGAGAGGGCAAGGCCCCATTTTGTGTTCTCAGCAGGCCAGACCACAGGGGATGAGCTCTGCTGGGATCCCTGCACCTCAGACCGCCTCTTGTGTTGGAAACCTGCCAGGCAGAAGCCATGGGCAGAGGGAAGGAGAGGCAGATAAAGGGCTGAGGAAATGAAGTGGGAGGGAAGTGGCTCACAAGGAAGGCCTGAACCAGAGCAGGATGGAGAGAAATGTGATATCCTGGGGACAGGGAGGCCAGGGGAGCTGATGAGGAGCTAATGGAGAAGCAGCCTGGGGAGCACGGGCCTGCTCTCTCTTGGCTCCTGGAGGAATCGGAATCCAAGATGTCTGGGTCCTTCCTCTGCCCCTTCTTCCCCTTCAGCTTTCAGACTTGGTTCTGTATAGGCCCGACACTGAATCTGTAATCTGTGGGCTGTGCCTGCTAGCCTGACTTCTCTGTCCCTTCTGTCCCCAGGGCTCAGTGCGGTCAGAAAGGGACTATGAGAGTCTTGTCATGATGCGCATGCGCCAGGCAGCTGAGCGCCAGCAGCTGATCGCCCAGATGCAGCAGGAAGATGAGGGGCAGCCCACGTAGCCCCAGCACCAGCTCTCCCACCCCATATACTTTTGTGCATCATCACTAATAAACTTTTTTTTTAAATAAAATGGTCTACTTTTCTTTGTCTTGAGCTGGACTTTATCTGAGAGGGCTCCATCCATGGACAGGGACAGACCAGGAAAGAATGTTGCATCTCAAGAGTCACTGTACAACAAAGCTAAGGAGAGCCTTTTATTGGCTTGGACTAGCTGTGCAGGATCCAGGGAGTGTCCTCTAGGTAGCCTCCTCTCAGCACATGGCCTAGAGCAAGAGCCAGGGTCAGGCACCTAGCTGGGGGAGCTGAAAATACCAGGGCAAGGCCTGCTGTGCCCAAGGAACTGGAGCAAGGCTCCTTAGGCTGCTCACAGCCATCAGTGTTGGGCAAGGAACCTGACAGTTTGGAAAGAGATAGTCAGGGCAGACAGTGTTGCAAGGATTGGGGGTCAGGGCACAAGACAGGCCCTCTGAAGAATAGGTGTTCTGTCCACAGGTCATTCCTTGTACAGGCACCACACCAGCGTCTGGCCCACCCCTGTCATGCTCAACACACGGAAGCCCCTGAGTTCCAGCTTGTCCAGGACTATGCGAGGAGGGTCGTTGACATAGTATTCATAGCTGTGAAGAAACCAGGAGAGCAACGTGAGGACAAGCAGAGCGGGCACGGCCAGAGCCAGGTGATAGGCTAAGTGCACACCCTCCGTTCTGTCCCTTGCTACACACTGCTTTATTCTCCCCAGTCTGAAGGTGCCATCGGTGTTGTGCGGTTACATGAGAAAACAGGCTGGTTAGCTCTGCCTGTCGTGAATAGCAGACCCCATGGTAGCCTTACGGCTGCTGTGTGTGTTAGTCTAAGCACCCCACTAGGTAATCTCCCCTCCTCAGGGCAATCTCCCCTCTCTAGCTGTCCTGCAACCCTGGAGAAGCAAATAAGGTTAGCACCTGGATCCATGTGCCCTTTTCTGGCACAAAGTTTGATTTCCCATGAGTTGTAGAGAGCATGAAGCAGATAGGGCCCTAAACCCCAAGCTTAGCATCTTGAAGCAAATGCCTTGTGGCAAGGGATGGGATTGGCTCCTCCCTGCCTTGGTCAAGGGCTGGGATCTGTTTGTCTTCCCTCCCTTCCTTGCACATGGGACTCTGGCGTTTCTGAGGATCCCAGAACCAGCTTGGGTTCATAATAGGGAGGCTGTGTTGGTTTGAATGAGAATGGCCCCCACTGGCTTGTATAATCGACTGTTTGGTCTCCAGCTGGTGGACCTGTTTTGGGAAGCATTGGAAACTGGTCATGGAGGAGGTGTCTCACTGGAGGTGGGTCACTCAGGCCTAGTGTCTCTCTGCCTTCTGCTCATGGCTCAGATGTGTCAGCTACTGCTCCAGTGCCATGCCTGCCTGCCTGCCTGCCTGCTGCCATGCTCCTTGCCATTTTGGTTATGGGTTCACTCACTCAATGCAAGTCTTTCATAAGTTGCTGTGGTGGCTTGAATGAAAGGAGTCCTCAAAGGCTCATCTATTTGAATGCTTGGTTTCCAGGGAGTGGAACTGCTTGAGAAGGAGTAGAAGGATTGGAAGGTGTGGCCTTGGAGGAAGTTTGTTCCTGGGTGTAGGCTTTGACATTTCCAAAGCCCATACCAGGCCCAGTCTCTGTCTCTCTCTGCCTGCAAATTAGGATGCAAAGCTCTCAGCTACTGCTCCAGCACCTGCCTTCATGTTGCCATGCTCCCCACCATGATCAGCATGGATTAACCCTTTAAAACTGTAAGCAAGTCCCCAATTAAATGCTTCCTAAGAGTTGCCTTTGGTCATGGTGTCTGTGAAAATAGAAACTAAGACGGGGCAAGAAATCAGAAAGGGAAGCAGTGGCATTCAGACAGGGATGATGTAAAATATGCTGTGGGAAATGGCCAAATGCCATGCAGCCAAGAGCTGGAAAGGCCCCAGGTGTCCTGCTCTGTTTTTGGGACTGGGCCCTGGTACTCCGCCAGCCCTTAAAGGCAAAGTTTGTCTTTGCTGATGGGATCCAGTTTAGAGCAGAGAGGAGAGGACACGGAAAGGAACAGTTCATTTCCAGAGCCCCAGACTCAGGACAGGCTGTGCTAGACTTCCACTAAAGATGAGCTACCTTGTGAAGGAAGACTGGAGGTTTGTGGGAAACTCTCCCTGTGGGGATTACAGATGAAAGCACGTCGTGCAGTGGCCTGTTGGTTGTGTAAAGGGAGAGGCAGGAGGAGACACTGACAGGGAGAAAGAAGGCGCTGAAGGACGCCACTACTCACAAGTTGTTTCCCAGGACGCGTCTCTTTGTGGCCCCCAGGTGCTGCATTAGCTCGGGATCTGAATGCTCATCGCCCACCATGGTGGGGCCCACCTCCTGCAAGGGAAGCCACAGTAGCTGCTTAGCTGGCTGCTGGGCAGAAGTGGGCAGTCCTCCTCCTGCCCGCTGGCCCTGAGGAAGCTATAGGGAAAGGGGAAACAGTGCTGAAGGTCAATGGAGGAGGAGCACAAGCTAAGAGGGAGGCAGGGTGGGTCCTCCCTGGCTTCCTAAACTCTGCCTGTCCACACTTTCAGGCCAGATGCTACCAACCATGTTTCCTGTGTATTGGCATCACCTGGACAATGAAAGAAATGAAAACACAGGTCCCCATGAAAATTTACACATAGGCATGTAAACTTCCCAAATGAAAAACAACAAAAATGACAAAAACCTATTATATGCTGCTGGCAGAACTACCCATAACAGCCAAAAGCTGGAAACAGCCTTGCAGTGCTGCTCAGTGGATGAGCACAGAAGTAAAATGTGGCAACAAGTCTTAGCCAGGTCGTGGTGGTGCACACCTTAATCCCAGCACTCTGAAGGCAGAGGCAGGGGGATTTCTGTGAGCTCGAGGCCAGCCTGGTCTACAGAGTGAGTTCCAGGACAGCCAGAGCCATCAGAGAGAAACCCTGACAGACAAAAAAAGGCAAGCCTGTAGTTCTAGTAGGAAAAAGGCAATGGGCTTGCTTGGAGGGCAGCGTGGGCTACAGCTGCAAGATCAGACTATTTGGGGGGGAAAAGGTGGTGTAACCTTCCTATAGAATCTTCTTTGGCAGGAATGATATCCTGACACATGCGACAATATGAACAGACTTTGAAAACATGAACAGGAAAGCAGCCAGGCCCAGGAGAACACACAGGCAAACATAACATTAGCAGCTAGAACTCAGAGACACATATTAAAATTGGTTCTAGTGATGGTACCCAGCTCTGAATATACTAAAACCAAAACCCCTCACAGAACTCACAGACATTAAACTGTATGTTTTCTACCAGTGAATGTTTTGGTTGCATTGCATATCAGTAAAACTATAAGACAGCCAAGCCTAGTGGGACATGCCTGCAATCCCAGCACTTGGGAAACAAGGCCAGCCCCTAACACATAACAAATTTGAGGACAGCCTGGGCTATGTGAGGAAAAAAAAAAGAATTAAAGGAATAATTATTATTTGAGGGAGACATTTCCAAGCTTGGATTCCCACATTCTCCAGAGTTTCTGAAGGTCTTAGGAAAGTGTCCAGCAATCTGTATTTTAACAACTGTACAGGTTCTCAGACCTCTGCCCTGAGCACTGTGCACATCTCTCCTGCCCCGTGATGAAGCCCACACTTCCTGCTTCATTCTGCGGGAGTTGGGTTTGCACCCACTGCTGGAACGTTGGAAGAGAATGAGAGTGCGCCCTGCTGTTCAGCTGGAGGGGGGGTGGGGCATCGCGTATCCTTTGAAAGTTACAAAGTTACAAAGGGGCTTCCGAAGCATCCAGTACACTACGCCCCCCACCCATCACTCCCAGCTGATATGACTGCACCTAGAGAAGGGTGACCACAGATTCCCGCGTGGTGCCCTCCCCAGGCCGCTTGCAGCCCCCTCCTTGCTCTCAAGCCCCGAGTTCTTAGTGCATCAGGATTAACCCTTCCTTGAAGGAGCTACAGGTGCGGCCGCTGTGCGTGAGGTTTAGCCTTTGTGCGGGCCCTGGCTGCAGCACTTGCGAAGTGGGTCGTGGGTGTCCCCGCGGAACTCCCCGCCCACCTGGCCGCCTGACCCTGCTCAGTGTCCTCGCCGCGGGGGTGTGGCGGGCGGATTGCGGGGACCATCAGGGAAGTCCCGCAGAGTAGTTGTCGCAGTCACCCACGCCGGGTACTCACCATGCGGATCTGGGTGCTGATGAGCAGGTAGGGCATGGTGCGTGGCTGGGGCTGCCCGCGACCAGAGTCCCGTTACTCTCTTCTCTGTCTGCGGACGGCGCTTGGTGGCGGTGCTGCCACCGCGCGGGCCAATCAGGAGCGCGTGCCGCGGTCCCGCCGCCCGGGAGACCAGGAGGCGGGCGTGTCCCTGCAGACTCCACTAGCAGCTGTGGCCGTGGCCGCCAGCGCTCCTTTCGCCCCTTTGCCCTCTTCCTGCAACACCTCCATGCCCAGGCTCCAAAGTCCTGTTGCTTCCCGCCTGTCCCTACAGCGTTACAGGGCAAAAACTGCGCTGTGGACCTGGCTGCAGCCAAAGGGACGTGGGGACTGCGTACCTTCACCAGGATGCGTCCCCGGAGAACTTTAAGTGCTCGACGCTAGGCTAAACGGGAGTGTCAGGTCCCTGCGCAGTCCCGCGTCCTGGGCTCTGGCGTTTTCAGTGTTGCTGAGGGTCCTCGCACATTTTCAGTGTGGCTGAGTGTTCTTGCACGCCTTCGGCCTTGCACGTTAAATCTGGGAAGCACCTGCGCGCTTGACTGGATGCCAGCCTGCCAGTCCTTTAGGCGCGGAACCCGGTCCTCCTGAGGGGAGCCTCGGGAGCACGCGCGAATCATAGGGTAGCACTTGGGGCAGAGAAACATCGATCCCTGAACCCAATACCCTAGAGAGGGCGGCGAGTTCACAGCCAGCTGTTCCACGCCCTCATCTAGATGCACCAGAAGCTGACAGTTCAACATTCTTCAATCAACACGTTGTGATTGGTTCCCTAAAAAGCAAAGCAGAGCAAAACACCCTGGAACACCCTCGCCCATGGCCTGGAAACCTGCACTTCTTACCTAGCTGGTCTGATTTATTTACATCGCCCTTCCTGCTCAGGACCAGCTCTCTCCCCCAATGATTTAGCTAGAGAAATAAGGCACATCCATGTTTAGAGCTAATCCCCAGTATTGGGAGGGAAAAACACAAACCTCATCCTAGGACCTATAAAGAACTCCTATAGGGAGCTAAATTGGCCCAGTGGTTCAGTGAGTTTGATCCTCACACAAGGCAGGCAGACCCCCTCTTTTTTTTTTTTCTTTATTGATATTTATTGCGCTCTACATTTTTCTCTGCTCCCCTCCCAAGGCAGGCAGACTTAACACCCCGCCTTGGTGAACTGTTGAGCTAGAATCTTTGTACCCTAAGCTGTGTTTGTCAGAGTATTTCATCAGCAGCAGGAAGGAAACTGGGGTGGGGGTATGAATTTGTCTCAAAAACCACAAACCAAAACCAAATAAGCAAAAATAAACAACAGCAAACAAGCCTACACATCAACAAGGCGGGCACTGCCTTGACTAGGCACTTCACGAGAGAATAAATGGAAACACCACACCCTCCAAACCTTTAGGAGTCCGAGAAGTGTGATGTAGATATGTGTCTGTGTGTTCACGTACTGTCATGGCTCACTCAGCAAGGTCAGAAGACGATTTTCAGGAGCTGGTTCTCTCCTCCCACACTGTGGGTCCCAGGAATCCCACGCAGGTTGTCAGGCTTGCCAGCAGTGCCTTACCTACTCAGCCATCTTGATGGCCCCTAAACGTCCATTTTAAGCCACCAGATACTGCTGTACAGCTAAGAAAGAAAAAGGAAAAGAATTTGTTAAGATTGGCAGGTGTGTGGCAAACGGCTGTGGTTCCAGCTACTTCAGAGACCGATACAGGAGAAACAATGGTAATTGAAGGTGAAACACTAACCCTGTGACATAGTCAGATTGGGGCGGGGAGATGGGGGGTCATGGTGGCTCACATCCTAAGCCTACTACTCAGGACACAGGATCGCATCAAGTTCAAGACCAGCCTGTGGTGCAATGCCTCACAGGACTAGAGAGAGGGCTCAGAAGTCAAGAACACTTGCTGCTTTTCTAGGGGACTCTAGTTCAGGTCCCAGCACCCCTATCAAGAGGCTCACAACTGCTGTAAGTCCAGATCCAGGAGAGCCTCCACAGGCACCTGTACACTCACATACACATAAAAATGAACCTTAAAAGAAAGCCTTTTCTCCCCCCCCAAAAAAAAAAAACCTGAATGGGAAGAAAAGACTGTAAAAACCAGAGTTGGCTAAAGTGTTGAAGGTTGGGACAGCCTGACAGCTGAAACACTTCCGTTGAGATCACAGACTGTGACTGATAACAATCAAATTTCACCCCTTGTGACAAAGCCAAACCTCCCTAGATAAACCTTAGAGCCGGGGTGATGATCCTCTATGATCCCCACACTTGGCAGGCTGAGTCCAAGATGGCATCTGAGAGCAGTCTAGATCTCATCTCAGAAGCTAATCAGTCCAGTCTGCTTAATGCTTGCATGGGAGTGTTGGAGTACAGCCTGGGCTACATAGTGAGAACCTAACTAAAAACAGAACAAAATTTATAGAAAGTTCAGAGACATGTAAAACTAAACAATATTTTGTTTTGTGATTTGAGACAGACAAAAATGTCACTTTAAGCTTAGAAAGTGGAAACATAAAGGAGCCTTATTTGGGAGTCTTGGGAACTGCAATTTGGGAGAGATAGGTTTAGGTAGGCTCTGAGTTAGTGCTCCAAAGCAAGTAGGGAAAGTGAGGCTCGTGATGAGAAAAATGTCTTAACTCATTACAAGATCATCGTATTAGTCAGCTTCCTGTTAGCGTAATGAAGCACCTGCGACATTTATAAAGGCAAAGGTCCTGCAGTCAGGAGATAGACGGATGAAGGTTCGGGAATTGAGGCTAGCCTGGACTACATAGAAAGAATGTCTCCAAAAAACAAACCAAACAACAACAAAAACACCCCAGCTCAGCAGTGAAGGCATGAGGTTGCTGTGTGGTCATGAGAACCTTAGTTTGAATCCCAGAGCCTTTGTAAGGAGCTAGATGTTTCTACCACTGCCTGCAGTCCAGTTTCATGGAAGGCAGAGGCAGGAGGACCACTGGTCTTTGCTGGCTTCCAGTCTAGATGAGAAAACATAAGCTCCAGGTTTAGGGAGAGACTGGTTCAAAGAAACAGGTGACTCACGATAGAGGACACTCAGTGCCCTCCTCTGACCCCATGAGTGCACACACACACACACACACACGCACACGCACACGCACACACACATGCACGCATACACACGCGCATGCACACACACACAGCCTAACTAACTAAAGAGATCATTTTGATTGGTGTTATGGAGTCCCGCCTCAGCATCACGTAGCTCCATCATTCTTAGCTTCAGGTGAGGACTGAGGAACCTCGGCAGGAACATATGGGCAGGATGAAGTGCTCCGGATCCAGGCAGCAGGAGACAGGCTGGGGCCTTCTGGTCCACAAGGGCTTATCCCCAATAACTAAAGACCTTCCCTAGGCCTCACCTTCTAAAGTGTCGCCACTTCCCAGTAATGCCACCCTCTAGATCAAGTCATTGACACATAAACATTTGAGGTACACTCAACCAAATTGTAGCTGTAACTGAAATTATTTATCTTCTCAGCACTTAGCAAGAGAATCACTTTGAGTTCAAGGTCAGCCTAGGCTACAAAGTGAGATTCTATCTTAAAAATAGCAGCACAGAAGATAAATAGATAGGTAAATTAGTAACTACTTAAAGAGAAATTACTCCTGAAGCTGAGAAAGAATGCAGAAGTTGTTTGACATGGACCTCCTGACCCACAGAACTGATGGCACTGTCCCTGAAGCAGGAGTCCAGCTGCCTCCTGATAAACATCGTGAATCTCTGGGCACTCTTTAATTATCTGGATGTCTCAGAGGCCTGCAGTTGAAGGGTGGGGTTCACGTTCTTAAGCAGAAGCCTGAGACGTGCCTAAATCCTGAACCCTTAATGGCATCCTGAATCCATTTTGAAAGCCTCCTCCTTCCCTGGCCCTCCTCTTCCCTCTCATTCCTCCATCCCTCTATCCCTTTTTCTCCCCCTCTCTCCCCTCTCTCTTTCTCTGTACAGGCCATCCCCCTAGGTAGCCCCTAAGATGTCCCAGACCTTGCAATCTTCCTGTCTCAGCCTCTGGTGCTAAGATTATAGTTATGTGTCCAAAGAGTCTGGCTTGAAAGGGTCCTTCAGTGTCGCTTCCATAGTGGCATTCCTTTTATTTTCCTCAAATATGTGCTCAAATTAAAAGAGAGAGAGAGAGAGAGAGAGAGAGAGAGAGAGAGAGAGAGAGAGAGAGAGAGAGAGAGAGAGAGAACAGACAGGAGAGTTAAGTATACTTCCAGGGAGCCACTGCCTCTGAGAGAGATAAGGGACCTGGGTGAGGTAAGGTGGGTACAGGGAGGGGATTTATAGATGCTTTCCTTTTCTTTTTTCTTTTCTTTTTGGCAAGATCTCACTTTGTAGCTTAGGAAGGCCTGGAGCTCATTATGCAGTCAGGCTGGCTATGAAGTCTCAGCAATCCTCTGCCTCAGGCTCCCAAATCCTGAGTGAGCCACTACAGATGGTTCAGTAATGCTGGAGATGAAACTCAGGGCTACCTAAGGAGCTCATCTAAGGCCTAAAAATAAGAATATGGGGTGTGTGTGTGTGTGTGTGTGTGTGTGTGTGTGTGTGTGTGATTACACATGAGTTTAGAGGCTAGAGGCCGACGCTGGATATCTGGGGTTATGGGTGTGCTTGGGATGCTGGCTTGTCAGGGGAGGTGTTCTGGCATCCAAACGCCCCTCCCCATGATTGTACTGCAGGCACTTTACCCATGGGCTACCTTTCCAGTTTGTCCACCCTATCCGACTAGCCAATGACTCCAGGGATCTGCCTTCACACCCCATCCTCCCTGTCAGTTCTAGGTCACCTTGCCTGGCTTTTACTTGGGTTCAGGGGATCCAGACTCAGGTCCTTGTACTTGCACAATAGATACTTAACTGAATCATCTCTCCAGCCCCACCACGACCTTCTTTTTATGTGTGTGTGCACGCATGTATGTGTGCATGTGTGTGTGTGTGTGTGTGTGTGTGTGTGTGTGTGTGTGTGCATGTGTGTGTCTGCTAAGAACCTTGGAAGTTAGAACTCAGGTAAGGCTACCGGCACAAGGCGCTACAGTGTTACTTTTTAGGTGGAGTCAGATGAAGCGGATGTTCTGGACTGAGCAGGAGTGTAAGGTCTGCTCTGTTTGCCTTTCTTGGCTAATCTGTGCAGGGGTGAGAAGGAGACTAGAATGGTGCCAGGACTAGCTTTATTGCGTTCGCAGAACTGGTATGCAGATGCACCGGGAGATAGAGCCCAGTCTGCAGCAGCCCATCTCAGCGCCGGCTGCCCAGTCAGGTTTCCTCCTGCCTGATAACATCTTTAATATCCAGGAGGAAATGAATTCCCGTCCTGCGCTGCCTGTGGGGCCTCCCTGTCCTCTTTTTCCTGTCGGCTTTTATGGATTGCTTCTGCAGGGGGGAACAGGGGTGCTGAAGCTGACTGAGTCCAGCATATGAACCCACTCTCCTCTCCCATCTCCGTGCTGCTCACTTCCTTTGTCTTCTTGAGATAGGGTCTCACTATGTAGGCCAGGCTGGCCTTGAATGTGGGTTGAATTCCCCTGCTTGTGCCCAGGTATGAGCCATCATGTTCAGCCCTAGCAGGGCACAGACAAAACTTGCGGACAACATCTGAGATACGTTTTAGGAGTCAGTTCTGTCCACTGGGTGGTTTCCAGGAATCAGACTCAGATGAACTCAGGTGGTCATCCTCAGTGCCAGCATCCTGACTGCTGAACATCTCACTGGTCCTCATTTAATTTTTGAAATAGGGTCTTGTGTTACATTGCATCCCATAAATATGTACAATCACTATGTGCCAATTTTTGTTTATCTTACTTACTTTTTATTTGTTTGTCTGTTGTTGTTTTCCAGACAGGTTTTCCTGGCTGTCCTCGAACTTTCTCTGTAGACCAGGCTGGCCTCAAACTCACATATATCCTCCTGCCTCTGCTTCCTGAGTCCTGGAATTAAACGTGTGTACTGTGATATCCAGACTTTATTTACTTATTTTTTATGTTTGTCAATTTTTCTTCCAGAGTCATGCCTTTCACAGTATTTTATTCTAATAAGAGTTTCCTCACATTTAGAATGTAGGAATGATGATGACCCTTGTATATGAAAACCACAAGGATTTCTTCCATCAAGATTATTTGTGAGGGGCTGGAGAGATGGCTCAGTGGTTAAGAGCATTGACTGTTCTTCCAGAGGACCTGAGTTCAATTCCCACCA
>JAQHUG010000051.1:9141636-9180373 GCA_028555095.1 Dicrostonyx torquatus
CAGATCTTATCACAGATGTTTGTGAGCCACCATGTGGTTAGTGGGAATTGATCCAGGACCTTTGGAAAAGCAGCCAGTTCTCTTAACCACTGAGCCATCTCCAGCCCCAACAATATCTTAATTAGTGATTGACAGGGGAGGTCCAGCCCATTGTGGATGGGGACTTGGGTGGTCCTGGGTTCTGTAAGAAAGCAGGCTGAGGAAGCTATAAGGAGCAAGCCAGTAAGCAGTACTCCTCCCTGGCCTCTGCATCAGCTCCTCCTCCAGATACCAGCCCTGAATGAGTTCCTGCTCTCACTGCTTTTGATGATGAACAGTGACATGGAAGTGTGGATGAAATAAGCCCTCCCCTCCCCAGATTGCTTTGATAATGGCATTTCATCATAGCTATGGTAACTAACAAAGACACCTGTCTCAAAAAAATAAAAACAAAAAAACACAAGAACAACAACAACAAAACCAAACAGATGGACAAAAAAACCCTGAGTCCGATAAATAAATGAATTTATTTGTTTTTCTATTCTGGATTCAAGTTGAGCGCAGCTCACCATTGATTTACACCAGCAACCGATGATATGAGGGATTAAATAATCTTTCTAATTTTGCTTTTATATGTATGTATTTTTTTTTCCCAAGACAGGGTTTCTCTGCCTAGTCCTGACTGTCTTGGAACTTGCTCTGGAGACCAGGCTGGCTTCGAACTCAGAGAGATCCGTTTTCCTCTGCCTCCTGAGTGCTGGAATTATGAGTGCATCACCCCCGCCCGGATTTTCAAAAATTTTTTGAGACAGGGATTCACTATGTAATCCTGGCTAGCTCTGAACTCCCAGTTATCCTCCTGCTGCAGCCTCCATGGCCTGAGACTGGTTTTTGTCAGCTGGTAGAAGTCAAGTCCCAGCGACTTACGCATAACCAGCAACTGACCTGTTCAAATTTCATCTGGCAATGGCGCTGTTGTTTAGGTTTTAGCAAATGGTTTGAATAGAAAATCCGTAAACAACTAAATCAGCCCGAAATAAAGACAGTGTTAGGGGGCGGTGTAGGGCGGCATCTCCCAGGTGTGGGCTGAGGAGCACATTCTGGGCGCAGCACCGAGGGACCACCCAGGACACTCCCGCAATCCCTAGCCCCACCAGCCTCCGGCTCCCGCACAAGTGCACAGACCGACCACAGCTATGGCACCGCCCCTCGAGCCCGGGTGGGAGGCGGAGCCTGCGTCATCTTCACGCGCATTTGCCCAGCGCGCCGAGCAGGTGTCGCTGGTTAAGGACGTCACGATCATTGACAGCGTGAGGCCGGTTTGGCTGCTGCTGCTATGGTGGCTGGCGGCCGGGTAAGGGTCTGAGTTGGTCTCCAGAGTGACTTCGGGGGGCGCCGGGAGGCTGCCACGTGCAGTGCAGGGAGGAGCTGTGCCAGGGGCACGTCGGACCGGAGCTGCTGCCCCCTGGCAGGGCGTCTGTCTGCGCCGGGGAGCTGCGGCACCGGAGGGGCCAGACTTGGCTGAGGCTGTGGGCAACGGGTTCTGCCTCCGGGGTAGAGAACCAGGCTAATGACTCTCTCCCTCTCGGTTCGCTCTCCCCCACCCCACACTCTTCTCCTCCCCCCCCCTTAATTTTTACGCCGGCTGCAGGTGCATTATGTCTAGACTGGGAGCCCTGGGTGGCACCCGCGCCGGGTTGGGACTGTTATTTGGTACTGCCGCCGGCCTTGGATTCCTGTGCATCCTTTACAGCCAGCGATGGAAAAGGGCCCAGAGCCGTGGCCGGAGCCACAGTCTGCCCAATTCCCTGGACTATGCGCAGGCTTCAGAGCGCGGACGCCAGGGTAAGAGTACACAGGTCATTACTTACTGATGACTCTGGGGCCCGGGCTATCGTTGACAGAGCAGGTGGACCGGGCAGTGGAAGGGCTGAGTTTCACTCTTTTAGGAAAGCCTTACTCTTTCCTCTGACGGTGTGTAGCTTTCACTTTTAGTTCTGGTCACACTCATGAATGTGTACCAAGGGCTTTTGCATAGTGTTGGGTGAGGGGTGGGATAGACGGAGGAAAAGTCTGAAAGAAGGAAGAGGGAATCCTTTCGTAGGAAAGAAAGCTCTGAAAGCTTGACAATCAAATTATGGATTCAAATGTGAAGGACATGAGGAAAATAATCCAAGTTTTTAAAATTATTTTTATGGAGGAAAATTCAGAGAGATTGTGTAACTTTCCCAAGGTTGTTACAAAGTAAGTGGAAAAGCTGGACCTCGTCATCTGGTCCAGCATACTTTCCACAGCGTGGTCTGGAGCACACTCGTGCAACCGAAGCTGAGTGGCTGAAAGCCAGCAGTAACAGATGAAACGTGTTCCATTTTGTAAAAACCTTCAGGTTAACTCATTTGAGTGAAGCATTTAGGGCTTCACATCTCTGCCCCTTATTTGGGTAAGAGAAGCTTAGATCTTTTCATTTCGTGTTGATTGAAAATGTTTTTCTCTGACCACCAGTGTAGTCACAGATCCTTTCTTCCCTGCTAGCTGGAAATGTCAGTTCTGCAAGAGTGGTCCCCGACTTATCACCCTAGATTGCAGCTGTCAGCGTTTGATAGCGTGGTGGTAATGCGGCGTGGCCAGTGCCCTGTCTTTTGCCCATGTGCTTGCCTCATTTGTAATTCCTTAGTAGTGGTCTGTTCTCCCCTGAGGTTGGGAGGAAGCAGACACATTCTAGATGTCTGCCTTGCTGTGCCTTGAGCACTGCTGGCCTAGGTTGCTACTAGATTCCCTTTACCAAGGGATATATGCATGTCTGCTCTGTGAGCCCTCCTTGAGTTCTTCCCCAATGCATAATCCAGTCCAGCTGCTTTAAATGGCTACCGGATTCCTAAATTTCACTGAACTCAGTTCAGTGTGAGCAGATTGAGCTTGGTAACAGTGTTTTTCTCATGGGGTTTGGCCAGTTTTTTTTCCCATGGACTTTTTCTTGGTGACTGCCCATTTTCTTTTTGCTCCTCTCTGATATCACTAATTATGGCCTCAAGAGATGCAGTTTACTGTTCTTTGTGTGATCAGAATTTGAACAAACCCAATTTTTGTTTTACTGTGTAATTGATATTGACTGCTTGGTATTTGGCACTATAAGGCCAGAGACAATGTTTTTCTTTTTGTATTTTTTAGATAGGGCTTCACATAGCTCAGGCTAGCCTCAAACACTTTGTAGCTGAGGCTGGTATTGAACCCCTGATCCTTCTGCCTCCACTTCTGAAGCGCAACCACTCCTGGCTGAAGGGTTTTTCTTTGATTCTAGCGGAGCAGTTGTCCTGCCTTCTAAGTACCACACCCTTGCAGGCATTTGACATTATCTGCTGCATTCTAAAAGTTCTCAGTCCCTCACCATGTGGGACTTGGGCATTGAACTTAAGTCGTCAGCCTTTCTAGTAGGTACTTTTACCCGTGAGTCATCTTGTTGGTCTAGACTTTCATGTTTTCTCTTCCTTCCTTCCTTCCTTCTTTCTTTCTTTCTGATAGTGACTTGAAACTTGTACTGTGACTTAGCTGTGAAATGTATACTCTCAGAGGTCCAAATTCTTCTCTGTAAATTGCCAGGAGAAGCAAATGGTCCAGCATAGTGTTGCATGCTTTTAGACTCAGAGGTTGGGAGGCAGAGGCAGGTAGATCTCTGCCTGGTCTACATAGTGAGTTCCAGGACAGCTGGAACTGCATGGACCCTATCTGAAAACAAAACAGGGCAAGAGAAGCAAATGCTCTAGAATTCTAGGTTTGAGGGTTTTTGTTTGTTTTTGTTTTTTACCCCCCCCCCCACACTGTGTGTTTCTGTCTCCTGTTCTGCTTGCTCCAGTAATGCAGTTGCGGGCCGTCCCAGGTGAAGCTGGAGATGCTGTGGCGCTGCCCAGCATCCCACAGGAGGGACAGGAGAAGGTGCTGGACCGCCTGGACTTTGTGCTGACCAGTCTTATGGCACTGCGGCGGGAGGTAGAGGATCTTCGGAGCAGCCTACAAGGGCTAGCTGGGGAGATTGTTGGGGAGGTCCGGTGAGTGACCTGTCTTCTCTTGTCATGCCCAAGCCCTCATCTTTTCCTGGCAACTACAACTTTTTCAGCTGGAGTGTGTTCAGCCTTTTCTGGTCTCTCTAAGGAACAAGCCCATTTTATAGTTGCTAACCGATGTGGAAGAAGCTGCACATCTGGTTCCTTCCCTTTGCCAAGTGCCCTGCTGCCTGTGCGCCCTTTGGTCTATGGTAGCAGTGCAGCCTCTTTGTTCTTCCCAATTTGGTCTGCCAAACAGGTGGCCCCTTTGTTCTCCTGAGAGTAAAGACCCAGAATTTTCTCCTTCCTTGGTCCTTCAGTGAGGGAGGAGTGAGGGAAAGACAGGCTGTATGGGTCCTGATGTGCCTTCTGGGACGTGGCCTGCTTTCCAGATCGCATATAGAAGAGAACCAGAGAGTGGCTCGGCGGCGCCGGTTCCCTTTTGCCAGGGAGAGGAGCGACTCCACCGGCTCCAGCTCCATCTACTTCACCGCCTCCTCGGGGGCTGCACTCACAGACGCCGAGAGTGAAGGAGGGTGAGTGTCTCTCCTGGAGGCAGCGACTGCTGCAGCTACATTGTGCTTGTCAAAAGATTGTTTATCACAATCCAAACCAACGTACCATAAATAATTTTTCAATAAAAATAGGGGTATGACTGAATGGAAACAGCTTCCCTGTTTACACCACTCAGACAAATAGGAATTTGTTCTGATGTACATCTGGTTTTTTTTTCTGAGTTGACTTTTTTATATTATTTTAAAAAGTATTTTATGTATATATTTTCCTTTATGTGCACTACTTACGTGCCTGGGGCCTGCAGAGGTCAGAATTGGGCACCAGATCTCCCTAGAACCAGAGTTACAAATGGTTGTTAAGCAGCCATGTATGCTCTGAGAACCGAACTTGGGTCCTTCGTAAGAGCAGCAAGTGCTCTTCCTTACTAAGCCATCTCTCCAGCCCAGGGCTTTTTTCTTTTTACATTATTTTTATGGGTATTTTTGTATGTCGTCACTAGGGCTTGCTAAGCATTATTTTATAACTTCACTTCTTCCCTGGACTGGCTGAGCAGGGTGTGGCCAGTCTGTAGGCTGTCATGCCATCCCTTGCCCTTGGTGCCACTTTCCTCACAGGACAGTCTGGCCCACGCTCCCTTTCATTCATCAGTACAGCGGGGAGGTGACTCTCAAGTGCTCAGCAGATCTGATGATAGGATTTACCATGAGGTGACAGAGCAGCAGGCAGGACAGTCTCTTTCAAGCTAGTCACAGCTCCATTGGGAAACTTTGGCCCCAAGGATAGAGTGATGCTGTTGGTGGCAGCCTTTTCCTTTATGCACTGCTGGTGCCAGTGATGCAGCTGGCCTGTGAGACGCAGAGGCTGATGTTTCTCCTGACTAGACCATGCTCATGGCAGCTAGAGGTTAACATCAGCCATTCAGGGTCCTCCTGAGCAGATTCGTCTCTTTCGCAGGCGCACCTTGTAACACTAGGTACCATTTATTTCCTTCCTCTGATACCGTGCTAAGCACCTTAGCGGTGTTTTCTTACCTAATCCTCATGATAATCCTGTGACCTAGGTTCTGATTCTCAGATGGAGAACTTGAGCTTATTGAGGCTTGACACTCAGACCAGGGTTCTAAAACTTCCAAGGGCAGACTTAGAGTGTTGGCTGCCATCCCATTGTCCTGGCAGTCTGGTTCATCTGCAGCCGTGTTGAGTCTATGATCTGAGGAGGGGCTTGGTCTTCAGGACAGACACATAGGGCTATCATTGGCACATCTGTGGAATGAGAGTGCTTCCCATTGACTTGAGATGACACAGCTCACTTCCCAGGAAGGGCCCACGGTGCAGTAGTAGTTTTCTCTTACTTTAGTTTTGTTTATTTTGGGGGTTGTTGTTTTCTCCTGCTTCTTCCTGCTGGGGATCAACCCCAGGACCTCCCATGTGCTAGCAAATGCTCTGCCATGGGGTTACATCCCTAGTCTCTCATTTGGTTTTCCTACAAAAATTAAGAATAAAATTACTGTCCTTTTTTATGTTCCTGCCATTGGCCTTTAATGGCAAATTGGTTTGTTTGTTTTTTCAAGACAGGGTTTCTCTGTGTAACAGCCCTGGCTATTCTGGAACTAATTCTGTAGACCAGGCTGGCCTCGAACTCAGAAATTCACCTGTTTGCCTCCCGAGTGCTGGGATTAAAGGTGTCCTGTCCTGGAACTAGTTTTTCAGTTTACCCAACAGTGTTCTGTCAAGAGGTGCTTCCTGATGGTAGAGACGGAAATGACATACATTTGGGTTGCAAAGAAAGAAGTGATAGCGAGCACTGGGACTAAGGAGCTGTGAAACCTGATGAACTGGGTCACTTGAATGCGAGACTGATGGTTGAGTCGTTCTCATGTGTATTACCTATGTCTGTGTGTGCCTGGAGGCTAGAGGGCTATGGATATTCTGTTATATGAGTCTTCACTTTCACTGAACCTGGGGCTAGGCTAGAGGCTAGTAAACCCCCAGCAAGCTTCCGGTCTCTGCCTCCCATAGCTATGAGGTTACAGGTACACAAACATCATCTCACTTCTGGGGATTTGAACTCAGGTCCTCATGATTGTACAGCAAGAGCTCTTATCAGTTGAGCCATTCCTCCAGCCCTGTTGAGTCTTTATTGAGGACTTGGTATTTATTTATGTGTATGTATTTGTGGCTGTCTAAATTTACATGCTCCACACACATGCAAGAGCCTGTGTAAATCAGAAGCGGGGCACTGGATCCATTGGAACTGGAGTTATAGGAGATTGTGAGCTGCTGGGCACTGAGCCAAGGTCAGCAAATGAAGGTCAGAGTTCTCAGCTGCTGAGCCATCTCTCCAGCTGTTTAGCTTGAAATTTTTAAAGATTTATTTTATGTGTATGAATATTTTGTTTGCATGTATTTATGTATACCATTTGTGTGCCTGGTGTTTTAAGAGGGCATAGATCTCCTTGAACAGAAGTTAATGGATGGTGATGAGCCATCTTGCGGGTGCCGGGAACAAACCCAGGTTTCCTGCGTGAGCAACAAGTACTCTTAGCCACTGAGCCATCACTAGAGTCCCTGGGACACAGGCCACACAGTGGTGGTGCACACCTTCAATTCCAGTACTCAGGAGATATAGGCAGGTGGGGTTCTGAGTTCGGGGCCAGCCTCTGGTCTACAGAGTGAGCTCCAGGACAGCCAGTGCTGCACAGAGAACCCTAAAGAACAGAAGGAGAGCTTTCCTCAAGTTCATAGTGTAAAATTTAGATTGTTCATGATGTTTTGTTTGCTTTTATCTATTTTTACTTTTTGAGACAGGGTTTGTGTAGTACTGGTTGTCCTGGAACTCACTCTGTAGGCCAGGCTGGCCTTGAATCTACAGAGAGCCACCTGCTTCTGCCTCCTGAGTTCTGGGATTAAAGGCATGTGCCACCAGCACCTGACTTGCTTTTATTATTATTATTTTTTCTTAAAGAAAAGTTCAGCACAGAAGACTGGGCAGTAACACCAACAGCACTATTTAATTGATGACTTAAAGAAATTATACAGACCTGTGGGGTCAGCCAAGTATGGTGGTACACGCACCTGAACTCAGGAGTTTGATTAGAAGTACAAAGCCAGCCTAGAGTTAAAATAGTAAGTTTGAGGCTAACTTACGCTGCTTTATAAGATCTGTGTCTTAACAGGTGACATAAACAGGTTCATCTCCTGGTGTCAGTGGGCCAGAGTAGGTGCCTTACTACATGGGTGCTCAGTGGAGCAGGGTAAGGGCAGCAGAGAGATGGATGGCTTTCTTTTTTTCTTTTTCTTTCTTTCTTTTTTTTTAAAGATTTATTTATTATGTATACAACATTCCTTCCATGTATGCTTGTATGCCAGAAAAGGGCACCAGATTTCATTATAGATGACTGTGAGCCACCATGTGGTTGCTGGGAATTGAACTCAGGACCTCTGGAAGAGCAGTCAGTGCTCTTAACCTCTGAGCCATCTCTCCAGCCCCCATGGATGGCTTTCTTAATTATAGCTTCACCAGGCTCAGCCCTATGACTGACCCTGTGGCACGTGAAAGCTGGTGGTGGTGCAAGACTCTGTGGCTTAGCTGTCTGCTATCTGGGGCAGTGGCCATGGTGAATAATTTTTTTCATCATGGGAGGTGCCATATAGTTCAAGGGGAAATTCTGGGAGGAGGTCATACACTCTGAAATGGCTTTAAGCATGTGTACCTTAGGGAGGACAGAGCCTTGCAGGATGGTTCTGCAGGCTCTTCCATTGAGAGCTGCAGGACCCCCAGTCCTTGGCCTTTGATGACGTCACTAGAACCTCTCCTTGCCTGCTTCTGACTGAGCCTGTCACATGTGCTGGCTGCTCACTGGCCTCAGATGGGCCACCTTCTGCTTCTTGCTCCATGCCTTTGCTTATTTTGTTTGCTTTGCTTTTTCGAGACAAGGTTTCTCTGTGTAGCTCTGGCTGTCCTGGAACTTTGTAGACCAGGCTGGCCTCAAACTCATAGAAATCACCTGCTTCTGCCTCTCGATTGCTGGGATTAAAGGAGTGTGCCGCCACAGCTCAGCTGCAGTCTTTCTAAAATTTAATTGTATTACAAGTCCTTTTACATTTATTTAATGTCTTGTGTGTGTGCATGCACAGGTAGAGGTCAGATGACAGTTTTCAGTAATTGGTTCTCTTGTTTCATCATGAGGGGCCTGGGCTCAAACTCAGGTCAGTATGCTCAGTAAGCTGTGTCTTTCCTTGCCAAACTGGCTCACCTACCCTATATTCCTTCTTTCTTCCAAATAACAAATTTGAGCTTCTTGCTGTTGATTGGCAGTGGCAGGAGCAGAATCATTGTACAGGTTTGTGAGTTTATTCCCTGGGCACTGTACCAAACACAGCTCAATATTTTCCCTGAAGAATGCAACATGCCTTTAAATACCAGCTTCCCGGGCTTCCCAGCCAAGCCGTTTCATCTTTACTCCGTGAGCACTTGTCTCCATTACTTCAGGTTTTATGTGGTTTATCTCTACTATAAGAGCCTCCTAGGCTTAGGACACAGGCTTGGCCACGTCCGAATGTTCCAGGCTCAGTGCTCTAATGGGAACTAGGTGGTCAAAGGAAACCGTCAGCAGCAGGAATAGACCTGTGGGAAACTGAATCTTTAATTTCTAGTTCATCAGCTCTGTTAGGAACAGAGCAGGGTGGCTTTGTCTCCTGTCTAACACTGTAGGAACTCTGTGTTTCTCTTGAGTACTGATCTCAAAAGCCTGGGGGCATGGCAACCAGATGAAACCTTCTCTGGTACATTTTCACAATGGTTGGAGGTAGAAGGTAAGGGAATGTTGTAAATGGAGTACCCGTGGCCCTTAAGCGCAGGGTTGTGGCCATGATGTGCGGCTTCAGCTTGGTGTGACAGAACTTGCGGTAGAACTGAGGGGCAAAGCTGTCCGCTAACCCTCCTGGTTCACAAGGCCCTATTAGCTTTCACCGAGGTGGCATCAAGGCCCCCTCTCACCTCTGCAGCTCCTTGGCTATGTGAGTTCTGGCCTTTAAGCCAGAGCAGTGCACCTGGGAGTGCTGGAGGCACAATCTCCTATTGGGATTTCCCCAGTGTGTGGTCTCCCTTCTCAAGCAAAGAGTACCACTAGGATTTCAGCCTCTCCACACCAGTTAAATTCCTTTACTTTGGCCCTAGCTGAATCTTTTCATTCAGGCAGGTTATTGTCCAACCTCTGCAGGAGTTTCTCTAACTTGCCCTTGTGTGGTCTCATTTACCAGTGCTCATTGGTTATGAAGTTTGGTACTTTTCTTTATCCCTTTAATCTCTAAATTTCTTCTTTTTTTTTAAAAGATTTATTTAGTTCGAGGCCAGCCTGGTCTACAAGAGCTAGTTCCAGGACAGGCTCCAAAGCCACAGAGAAACCCTGTCTTGAAAAACAAAAAACAAAAGATTTATTTATTTTTATGTGTATGCTGCTCTGTCTGCATGTACACATGCACATCAGAAGAGGGCATCAGATCCCATTATAGATGACTATGAGCCACCATGTGGTTGTTGGAAATTGAACTGGGGACCTCTGGAAGAGCTGCCAATGCTCTTAACTGTTGAGCCACCTCCCCAGCCCTAATCTTTAAGTTCTTTTTGTAAACTGCTGGAAGGGGAAGATACTAGGGTGATCTCTAAATATCATTGCTATAATGCCATCTGCCCCCATCCCCACTTTACAGAGTTTCTCTGTGTAATTCAGGCTGCCCTGGAACTTGCTATACAGGGCAGGCTAGCCTCGAAACTCACAGAGACCCACCCGCCTTTGCCTCCCAAGTGCTGGGATTAAAGGAGTTGCCGCCATGCCTGGCTCCTGCAGGTTCTTGTAGCTGATGCTCTGGTTTTCTTTTCAAATAGAACAGAAGCTGTTCTAAGTAACAGCAATCAACTGTTTAGACCGAGGCACCAGCTCTGCTTACTCATTTGGTGCCTTCTGGACCTCACCCATGTGGCTTTCTAGATGACAACGCTTTTCTCTACAGAATTCAGCCAGATGTTGGGTGTCTCCTAGGGCAGTGACTGTCTTGTTTGGTTGTTTTGTGTTGGCCGTGGGAGCTTGCCTTTATATTCTTCACTCCAGGAAGGAAGAAGGTTTGCTCCCAAATGAAATGTAAAATCTTCTCTGTGCTTCTCAAGGGTTCTCTGGCATCTTGTTTCTGGCCCCTGGAAATCCTACTTTGTCCCAGGCCCATTTCTTCTCTGATTTAACTAGCAGTTAGAGAAGTACCCTCATCAGCTGCTGGTGGACAGAAAACTAAGATGCTTGGCTTTCTCTGTAGTGTTGGTGCCTAGAAACTCCTGGCTTGTAGCAGTCTCCGAGACGTTATCCTGGAGGGGCTGTTAGCTGCTGGAAAGTGACCTCTGCTACTATTCCACATTCCCAAGGCTGCTTCTACTGTCCATGAGGTTTGGTTGACTTGGTCACAGGTACAAGTTTGAGAAAGAGATTGGGAAATGTGTGGCTGTTGCTCCTGCCTCAGAGGCTGGCACCCACTCAGGTGGGTTCTGGCAGATGTCTTTGGCTGATATGCATGACTACCAAAATTAGCTCATCAGCATAGCTTTGATCAGTTCCAACTGTGTTTGTAAGGTCAGTCCCTCCCATCTCTTCCAGCCTTTCTGTTGTTTCAGTGCTGGGGATTGATCCCAGGGCTTTATATGCATGGCCGGCAGGCAAGTAATCTAGCAAGAACACAATCCCCACCCCGGCAGCCCTAGTTTTTTTGTTATTAAAAGCATTTTTTAAGGGCCACAATAGTTTATTTACAATTGAACTCTTTATATTTATAAGACAGCCAACTTTACACATCAGAAATGGTATCAAAAGTATGAATTACAGCACAGACAGTGATATGAAATGGGCGTAAAGCAATGCTGAGGTGGAGAGACAAGAATTTCTCTTTTAATTTATTAACACTAGCTTACACTTTGTCAAAGAAAGAAATAAGGAACTATCTTTTAGGAGAACTGCAGGGCCTGTCTTTCTGCTGAAGACTGAATTTCACAGTGCTGGATCCCACGTAGGGAAAATAAGACTCATTTTCCCCACACTTAACACGCTGTAATCTCACTCCTGGAACTTTGCTTCAACCTCCTTCTCAACAGACCTCAACACACCCAAACCAGAGGAAATCGAGGAGAGGACATCAAAAATAGTAGGCCCTCAGGGAAAGAAGAACCAAAGCAATAGAATCCACTTATGTCCTGCCAGATAGCATCTCCTGGATTCCTCTCAGTCTAGCAAAAACAGATCTGAGGACTCCTCTGTGAGAGGCTAGGTCTGCTCACCCATATCCAAAGTAGGAACCTGACACATCACAGTAGCAAGAGGACGCTGAGAGGATCAGAAACAAAAGAGACACCTGACTGAGGTCATTCCTTTGGGAGGAGCACATGATAAGGAAACATAACACAGGACAGGGCAGGAGCACTGACCAGTTTGCCTCACTAAAAAAAAAAAAAAAAAACAAAAAAAAACCAAACCACAAAAATCTGGCCCAATTTTTCTAGATCTATCCTCATTCTTAAGGTGTGAGATGAAAGCCTATAGAACAAGTCCTCTTTCTCTCCACATCCTTGCTACAATGAAGTTTACGGCAGCTCCAACAGAGAGCACACTCCTAAGCAGATGGAGTCACAGTGACCACACTCCTAAGTAGACGGGGTTACAGGTGAAAACCCACAAACACACACAGAATTGAGAGAGCAAGATCATCCAAGAATACTACATGCGCTGCTGGAATAACCCAGGGAGCACAGATAACATCGCAAAAAAGCTTTAGCAGTGGTAGGCCCTGAGGAACTTCTATTCCCACAGTCCCATTCATTCTCACGCTCAGCTGATGGGCCAGCCTCACACCTTGGCTTCTCCGCTAAACGTGCGAATGATCCGGGACATACTCTCTTCAAGGATAAAAGCCCCTACCTCCTAGATTAGACCCCTACTTGTTTGTTAAAAACATTTTATTGTGTGTGTGTATGAATGTGGGCATGTACATGCCACATGTGGTGGTCAGAGGACAACTAGGATAAGTTGGTCCTCTTGGTTCACCAGACACGTACAGCAAGCATTTTTACCCACCCAGTGATCTCACCAGTCCTGTTTTGGAGATACTCTTTTTGTTTGGTCTTATATAGCCCACGCTGGCTTCAAATGTGCCAAAGATTACCTTGAATTCCTGATCTTCTTGCCTTTACTTCCCAAGGGATTATAGATGTGTGTCACAACACTCAGACTGCAGCCTAATTTTTTAAAATGACTTATTTATGTACTTTATGTTTATGGGTGTTTCATTGGCATGTATGTCCATACACCAGAAGATGGTATCAGATTCCATGGGATTACAGTTAGACTTGTGGAAACTGGGAACTTCTGGAAGAGCAGCCAGTGCTCTTAACCTCTGAGCCATCCCTCCAGTCCCATGCAGTCTAATTCTTAAACATTTCTTCCCTTTTTGCTTTGTAGTTTGAGTGGTAGCTAAACAGAAGGGATCTTATATTTGACTCTGGCCAGCACACATCCCCTGACTGACTGAATACTTCTTTTTTCCTTGATCATTCCCTAGCTAATAGTTCAAACTTTCTCTTGAAGACTAGTTTCTGCCTTTATGTGAGAAACAATCTGGCTCAGTGGACAACAGTGTTGTATGGTCCCTCGTCTGTGGTTGGAGAACAAACCCTAGTTCTGAGCTAAATAATCCCCTTCCTTACCTGTCTCTCAATCCTCTGCCAGCTATACAACAGCCAATGCCGAATCTGACTACGAGCGGGACTCCGACAGGGAGAGCGAGGACGGCGAGGATGAAGTGAGCTGTGAGACTGTGAAGATGGGGAGGAAGGATTCCCTGGACCTTGATGTGGAGGTGGCTTCAGGCCCAGCAGCTGCTGCCATGGAGGCTGTTGGCTCCTCGGGACCTGAGGATGTGCTGCTGGTCCTGCAGCAGGCAGACGAGCTGCACAGGGGCAGTGAGCAGAACAAGCGGGAAGGCTTCCAGCTGCTGCTCAACAATAAGCTGGCGGTGAGACTCCACGCGCCTACTCCCTGTCTCCGGGAATGAAACCAACCAACCAACCAACCAAAAAAACAAAAAACAAAAAACCCCATGTGGTGCAAAGCCACATGGGAAAGCAGATAGGGTCCTGAGCCTACCCAACAGCTCCCTGCCCCTGAGAACGGGCCATGGCTTTCTTCCTCCGGTAGAACTCTGAGGAGCCCTACCTCTCTGCAAAGGACCCAATGCTTGTACCTTCCCCGACCGTTTCTCGTTTTTCTTGAGGCAGAGCCTAAATCTGCCTGCCCTACTTGAAATTCCTATTATAAGTGACATTGTGTAGGTCATTCAACATTTCCCTCGGGCTCACGAACCAAATTTACTTTGTAAATTCCTCTTGAAATTAGAAACCACCCTTTACCTCTTGAGGCAGGTCTCACTGAGTAGCCCTGGCTGGCCTCAAACTAATACAGACCCACCTTCCTCAGCCTCCAGAGTGCTGGCATTAATGGTACAGGCCACCGTGCCCAGCAGAAGTCTCCCTTCTCACGAGCAGTTTCATATGTCAGTCAAAGACTTCTGATGTGTCTCATGTCTTCTTGGAGCTGACCTTCCACCCTGACAATGTTAGGAGGCCAAAATGTTCTTATCCAGCGATTGTGCAAGCTATCAACTGGAGATAATGTCTCCAGTTAACTGTGCATGGCCAGCTGTGGAGTGGGAAGGCTGTGCACAGAGACTGCCAGATGTCAGTGATCGTACCACTGCCTTGGAACAAACATACAGTGTGGGGGAAAGACCAGGGCCCCCATTCTTCATGGATGAGGAGACTCATTTATTCCTCTTTGGTCTATAGTATGGAAGCCGACAAGACTTTCTGTGGCGTCTGGCCCGGGCCTACGGTGACATGTATGAACTTACTGAGGAGGAGAGCGAGAAGAAGTCCTATGCCCTAAATGGTAAATACTGATAGGTACCTGATGGCAATGTAACCAACTGTGCAGGTACAGCTCGCCCAGATGCTGTCAAGGCAGAAATAGTATAGTTACTCAGTGGAGACAAACTGGCTTCCAAGGCCTCTTGCACCCTTATGACCCAGTAGCATAGGTGTTGGTTGTTTTTAATGTCTGTGTTGTGGTTATACTGTTCTTTGCTTTGACTTTCCAACCAGAAAGAAGGGGCAGCCTATCTTAACCAGAGAAGGTTTTACCTCCTATGTAAGAATCTGGAGCCAGCAGCACAGAGGTTCTGAGACTGGGTGTAGTATGTATGTGTGTACCTAGGAGAAATAGTTTAGAGATTGTTGCTGGCTTATTTGTCTGTCTGCTAAGTTTCCACTTTGGAAGGCAGAATGCAAATGCACCGTACTGCTCTTAGGACTTGACAGTCCTGAAGTAAGAGAATCTGGGAACTTTCAAAGTGACAACTGGGGTGATGGATCACACCTGTAATCTCAGGACTTGGGGCAGAGGCAGGAAGACTGCAGTGACTCTGAGGCCAGACCAAGTTATGTTGTGAGTTTCAGGTTCAATTATTATTTTGGTTTTCTCTTCAGAGGTTTCTGATTTCAGGTAGATGTTGGTGGCATATATTCAGCATTTAGGAAGATTGAATTTGAGGTCATAATGAGACCTCTGAAGTATATAATGAGACCCTATCTTAAAAATAAATAGAACTGCTGGGCCATGGTGGTGCATACCTTTAATCCCAGCACTCAGGAGGCAAAGACAGGCAGATCTTCTAAGTTTGAGGCCAGCCTGGTCTTAGAGCAAGTTCTAGAACATCCAGGGTTACATGGAGAAACTGAAAAAACAAAAAACAAAATAAATAAGTAAAAATAAAATAAAAAAGCAAATCTTGGAGACAGGGTTTTACTACATAGCTTTATGCTATACTGGAACTGGCTACACAGACTGGGCCTGGGCTGTCTCCAACTTTCAGCAATCCTCTTTTTACAGACAGGGTTTCTCTGTAGCTTTAGGGCCTGTCCTGGAACTAGCTCTTGTAGACCTGGCTGGCCTCGAACTCACAGAGATTTGTCTGTCTCTGTCTTCTGAGTGCTGGGATTAAAGGTATGCACCACCGCCCGGCTCAGCAATCCTTTTACCACTACACTCAGGGAAAAGAAAAATGTGTGGGGGCTGGAGAGATGGCTCAGCAGTTAAGATGGCTGCTGCTCTTCCAGAGGACTGGGATGGTTCACAACCAGTACAGTTCTAGGGAGTCTTATGGCCTTTGTGGGACAGACATTAAGAAGTTTGTGTTATTTTTGGTGATGGTTGTGATCAGTATTTGTGCTGTTTTGATCTCCTGGTACCAACAACCAAAAAAGATTTCCTCTGACCATTTCTTACTTCCCCTCCATAGGACTTTATTATTCTTTGTTTGTTTTTTCTTTTCTTTCTTTCTTTTTTTTTTTCTTTTTTGGTTTTTCGAGACAGGGTTTCTCCGTAGCTTTGGAGCCTGTCCTGGAACTAGTTCTTGTAGACCAGGTTGGCCTCGAACTCACAGAGATCTGCCTGCCTCCGCCTAGTGTTGAGATTTAAGGCATGTCCCACCACCCAGCTGATAAAATTCTTGGAAATCAGTTGTGGCAGTAAAAGCATTGGACCATATAGTCCCAACATTCAGAGGCTGAGGCAGGAAAGAATGTTATGAGTTTGAGGTTACCCTGGGCTACACAATGAGACTATCTTTAAAAAAAAAGTCTGGAAGATCTGCAGGGGGCAGAACTGGTGGCTCAGTGGAGAAAGTGCTTACTGTGCAAGTGTGAGGACCATAGATTGTGTCCCCAGCATCTGTGTCCTGGGTGGACACAGTGGTCTGCCTGTAATCCCAGCACTTGGGATCCCTGGGCCAGCCAGATCTTTGTGAGTTCAAGTCCACCCTGGTCAACAAAATGAGTTCCAGGAGAGCCAGGACTATGCAGAGAAACCCTGCCTCGAAAACCAAACAAACGATTTTTAAAAATAAAATCATGAACACTTTCCAAATAAAATACAAACATAACTAAGTTAATATACAATCTTAGTGATATATGAGCGTCCTTAAGCGTACAGACCTTTCGGAGTGAGATCTGTTGGAAATAGTTTCTGATGGTTCCTTTGTCATATTGAATCGCTAAAATTTACTTCAAGAACATGAGGCGGGCATAAAGAGATGGTAGGACGGAGCCAGGCACAGCACTACTTGTACTCTCAGTACTTGAGAGGTGCAGGCAGGATCTTAAGTTCAGGGCTAGTCTGAGCTACATGGGGAGCCCATATCTCAAAACAAAACAGGTAGCTCGAGCTGCTGCTGCTGGAGGCGGGGAAGCTGTGTGGCAGAGCTGGAGTGTGCGCGGGAGCCTGTGCTAACGCTGGGTCTACCTCTGTCTTCCAGGAAAAGAAGAAGCGGAGGCTGCTCTGGAGAAGGGAGACGAGAGTGCTGAAAGTCACCAGTGGTAATAATATCCTGCTGGCCCTTAAGACCTTTATCCTGGCCAGAGGCATTTGCTTGAGGAACTAGGAGGGCACAAGTCTGAGTCCCTACATGCCTCACCACACCCCAGTTAGGCAGGAAAGTGTGCTTTGGAGGGTAAGGCCAGGGAAAACATAAGCTTGGCTCAGCTGGGGCTAAGAGGACTGAGAATCTTTCCCAGAGTCACTCTGGCCACACACTTGGTTTGGAGTTCTTCAGGGAAGCTGGGAGAACCTGCAATACCTGTCCTGCAAAAGCTCTTTTCCCCAGCTGTAATCCCTGGCTGGTAGTAGACCTTGGCTTCTTTGGTTTGCATGAGAAAAAGATGTGAGCTTACATCCAGGAAATTCAAGGACCATCTTAAAAGAACTTAATAGCTTCCTGGGCTGAGGGTACAGTACAGTGGTAGAGTGCTTACCTAGTACACACAGGTGGAGCCTCGGGGCCGCACTCAGCACCACACAAAAGTGAGGCCTTTGTGGTCTTTTGGGAGACAAGTTTTGCCAACTGGCTTGTGCCAAGGCCAGTTCATGTCCTGGGCCCTGATTCCACCATCTGTTTTAGTTATAAAAAAAAAAAAAAAAAAAAAAGTTCTTCCACTGTCCTTTGCTTTTTAAATCTCTACCCTCAGATTGTAAGCTGAGAGGCTGTGTTTTTCCATCTATGGCTGAAACTTTCCGTGCAAAGGTTCTACCCAGAAGCCAGGTAACTTTCTAGGTGTCATTGCTCTCCCTGGGCTCTCAAGGATGAAAACAGCAGTTTTTTGTTTTTGTTTTAAAATTCCTCCTAAGAAACAGCTATTTGGATTGAACATGGAAATGAACCCAAGTATCTGATACAAGCCTACCCCCCACACCCTTGCAAGCTATTTATAGCAAATATGTGAAAAAGAAACTTGGGCATGGGAGGACATCGTTGTCAATTTTGCTTCGAGTAATGGGTGGTTCAGTCTCCTGGTTTCTATGTGTGTGGTGCTGGGAACTGAAGTCAGGGGCTTGTATCGTGCACTCTACCACTGAACTAAATTGCCCACACTGCCCTAAGTTTGTGTTGAGGGTGGGTGGGGTGGTGAGATAGATGACTCAAGTAAGCAGGACAAGTCTGGAGACCTGAGTTTGAGCCCCAGAATATACGTAAAGGTGCAAGGAGAGAACTGACTCCGCAGTTGTTTTCAGACCTTCACATTGTGTGGCATGGAAGAAATGTCTTTATAAACACACACATTAAGCTTAAACTTTTTATAGTTCAGTGGTTAGGAGCACACACTGCTCTTCCAGAAGACTCAAGTTCAGTTTCCAGCTCCCAAGTCAAGTGGCTCACGACTGACACTGACTGCAGCGCAGACACTCTGATGCTCTCTGACCTCAGCTCTTATGCACATTGTTAGACACAGACATAAAATCTTAATATATACATCTTTTAAAAAGCTTGGATTCTCCTGGCTTCTCAAATGGCATTAAACAAAGACCTTACACATGCTAGGCAAGTACTTTACCACTGTAGTACTGTGCCCCTGGCTACATTTCCCAGCCCCTATAAGACAAAGATTAATTTGTTCCACTGGAAATGAGGATGTGAGGGAAGGGCTAAAATAGATCTTTCTTCTTCTGTTCCATTAGTTCCCAAGTTAACCATGTCAAAAACGATTCCTCCTGTCTAATGATATATTACACTGTATGTTAATCTAAAGAGACCTAATATACAGTCAGAAGCTAATAATAAGAACATACTTAGATATCTCTTGTAGTTTGATGCTGATTTTTCAGATGGTTTGCAGTATTGAAGTCAAACCCAGAGTGCCACATGATAGCAGGTCACTAAACTGCAATTTAACTACTCTAAGTGTCCATGATATTGTGACTGTATTCTAGGATCAAAGGGACATCTAAAGATCTAGGTTGAGCCAGGCAGTGGTGGGGCACGCCTTTAATCCCAGCACTTGGGAGGCAGAGGCAGGTGGATCTCTGTGAGTTTGAGACCAGCCTGGTCTACAGAGTGAGTCCAGGACAGGCTCCAAAGATACACAGAGAAACCCTGTCTCAGAAAACAGAAATGAAACCAGAATCTGGGTTGAGATCTTGTCTGTTTTTGTTTTACACAGGGTTTTGCTATGGCAGTCTGGTACTTGCTATATAGCTCAAGCTGGCTTCAAACTTGAGACAAGCCTCCTACTCAGCCTTGTGAGTGATGCAACTACTGAAATGTGCCATCACACCTGGCTAAATGATCTAAAGTATAAAGGAGAGATTTGCTCTTTGTGTCTGTGTGTGGGGCATGTCCAGCAGGGAGAGAAAGGGCTAAAAAATGAACCAAACCTAGTATTACTCTGGAGAATTACTGTAGGCCTACTACTAAGTATTAACTGGGACCATGATGAGTCTAAGAGGAAAGTACTATTTACAGATGAAAAGCACCGTTTCAATTCTGCAGAAGTAGAGGGGACTGTAACTACTCGATGCACACATTCCCTGCACTCAGTCCGGTCCTCTTCCCTGAGCTTGCTGCTTCCCCCCCTTAGGTATGCAGTGCTTTGTGGTCAGCTGGCTGAGCATGAGGGCATCTCGAAGCGTATCCAGAGTGGCTTTAGCTTCAAGGTGAGGACAGGCTTCTCTTTGCCTTGTGTTGCCCCCAGTCCAGCTTCCTTGCTCCCTTAGACTGGCTTCCCTGCAGACCTGGTGCTTTGCAGCTCTTTTGGATCAAATCTGGGCTTGATTTTAGTTTGTATTTTCTCCTCAGGAACATGTGGACAAAGCCATTGCACTTCAGCCAGAAGACCCCAGGAGTCACTTTCTTCTTGGAAGGTGGTGCTACCAGGTAAGTTCCTGTCACACCTGTCTCCAGCAAGGTCCTCAATGTTTGTCCTGGTCTTATTTCCTCAGAATTGTTCATGTATTGGTAGATGACCCTGTTGTATGTAGCCCAGGCTGGCCTCAGACTAATCTTTCTGCCTCAGCCTCCTAAGTGCTGGGTGTAACGATGTGTGGTGTCTAACACCATGTCTAGATACTGCTTTTAATGCAGAACATTGTGTATTTACCATTCCCATAGAAGCTTTGGCAGTGCTGGTGATTGACTACAGGAATCACACTCTGCTACAAAAAGCTGTGTCCTAACCCAAGAAACTTCAAAAGTCTGTGCGCCGAGCAATGGTGGCGCACACCTTTAATTCCAGCATTTGGGAGGCAGAGACAAGCAAATCTCAGTGAGTTGGAGGCCAGGCTGGTCAAAAGTGAGTTTCAGGACAGCCAGAGCTGTTACACAGAGAAACCCCTCTGTGCTTGTGTATATGTGGGTACACATATGACATGGGAGTGTGTGGAGGTCAGAGGACAACCTGAGGAAGTTGGTTCTTTTCTTCATTTGAGTGCTGCTTAGGTCTACAGTTGGCATCCAGTGACCTTACATTGCTGAGCCTGAAACTTGTTTTTTTGAAAATGGGATTTCATGTAGCCCCAGACTGTCTTTGAACCAATTCTCTTGTATCGATAGTGTTGGGATTATAGGCACATGACATCATGCTTGGCCCAAAAAAGCTTTGTTTTTGTTTTTTTCTCTGTGTAGCCCTGGCTGTCCTGGAACTCTGAGAGAGCCGCCTGCCTCTGCTTCCCAAGTGCTGGGGATTAAAGGCATGCGCCATTACACCTGGCTCAAAAAAGTCTTAAAACCTATTTCACACCTTCATTTTTTTTGGTGGCAGGTCTCTCACTTGAGCTGGTTGGAAAAAAAAACAGCTACAGCCTTGTTCGAAAGTCCTCTTACTGCCACTGTGCAGGATGCGCTTCAGAGCTTCCTAAAGGTATCAAGAAGGGAAGTGTGGGTGGAAGCCACAGTGCTGTTCTTGGGACCCTTGCTGTCGAAGGTGTTTCCTAGTTGGGGATCATTTTCTATTTTCTACCTTATTTTAAGGGAAAATGAGAACGACTTGGAGTTTATAAAAATGGTAATCTCCAGACCCAATGAATAAATTTTGTGATTATTTAGAACTTTCTAGTACAGCTTGAATTGAATTTATGAACCTCTTAATAAAGTGATTTTCTTTTTTTTTTCCAGGTTGAAGAACTACAGCCAGGATTTTCAAAAGCTGGACGGGTGTATATTTCTAAGGTAAATTTACCTTCAACATAGGTGGAAATACTTAAAATTGTATTTTTGGTATCTTTTAGTGCGGGGATTAAACATGTCTCTGCTCGGCCACTGAGCCCCTATTTTTTGAGAGTTATACTGGAGGGTGTATTAGTAACAAGAATATCAGTAGGTAATGTTGTGAGCTATTGCATCTCTCTCCCTACCCCATGGTTTCTCAAGACAGGGTTTCTTTGTGTAACAGCCCAGGTTGGCCTTGAACTCACAGAGAACAGCCTACCTCTTCCTCCTGAGTGCTGGGATTAAGGGCACACACTGTCACCCTCAGCTTCTGTGTATACATGAGTCTTTCTGATTTCCTTATATTTTTAAGTTTTCATTGTTCTTTCTTCTCAGTGCTATAGAGAATTAGGAAAAAACTCTGAAGCTAGAAGGTGGATAAAGTTGGCTCAGGAGCTGCCAGATGTCACTAATGAGGTAAAATAATAATTTTTGTAAAGACAGCATGTCAAACTGTAACTTTCGGCCGGCTTCCATCTGACCGTTTTGTCCGAGCTTCCCAAGTATTTAGGATTGCAGCAGTATACCACAACTTAGCTTGGCAATGCTCTGTGCATGCCATGACTCTCATACATGGTCAGGACAGCACTCAGGTGTCAGTCCTCACCTTCCACCTCAAGCTGGGACAGTGTCTCTTTGTTCTTTGCCACTGTGCATGCTTAGCTAGCTGGCCAGAGAGCTTCAGGGTCTTGATTCTCCATCGTCTTCTCTCATCCCCTTTAAGAACACTGGCTACACCAGCTGTTACTGCACTCACATCCTAACACTAAAATGGCAAATGCTTTACTTACTGCCCACCTTCCCCTCAGGCCCAAGTAAAATTTTTCAAAAGAGCCTTTAATACTGCTATCTGCCAGAGTTACCATGGAGCCGCCTACATGCTATGCAGTATGTGAGGTGCATAGACTCAAACTGTCGTGGGGAAAGCTAGGAAGACTGGTAACAGCGCAGTATAGAAGCAAAGAGCCCCTGTCAGGTTCTAGCAATTAGGGAAAAGCTTAATTCTGATTCTGTACTGGATTTGTTTTGTCTCCTAGGATTCAGCTTTCCAAAAAGACTTGGAAGAATTGGAAGTAATTTTAGGAAAATAATCACATTTCAATGACTTGGGGGCTACTACTTAAATGGAGAAAAGAAAATCAAGTTGCGTTCCCCCCCCCCAATATCACTGAGTTCTGGAAACCCAGCAAGACTGGTTTAGGGTATGTCCCTCAACTTTCTATGTTACCAGTTAATTTATTATAATCTTTTAATGTAAAACTGGGGATGGACTTGTAGCTTAGGTTCCTGCTTTCTTCCTCTTAAGTGAATTCTGGAAAATCAAGACAGTATAGCCACAGGGGTAAGTGTGGAGACAACCCAGAAGGCCAAGAGCTGGACGAATAGCAGAACTACAGAACAAAAAGAGCCATGGCAACAAAGCATAGGACTTGCAATCTTCTTTGCTAATATTCAGCACATATTTATTGTCCTACCTATGAAGACAGGAGTGCCAGCACAGCCTCCTTCCTGCCCTGTGGCCACCCATCATGTAAACTCTACCTGTATTCTTGGGGTGAGGGGCTGGACCATGTGAGCCCTTGCAGTTTTGGGGATGACAGCACTGACAAAGGGTTTAAAAATATATTTTGAAAATGACCTGAAGAGAAGCCTGGAATATTTTTTTGGTACAAATTTGAAATAAACTAAATTTGATTAGAAGGATGTTGTATGTTTCCATTATTTGACAACTTCAGAGTTGTTTTTCCTTCCACAGAGGAAAATGAAGACAAAAATAGTGCAAACACTTTTGAGTTCTTTATCTTTTTAGCAAAAAAATTTTAGTTATGTGTGTGAGTGTATGTCATGTGTTTGCCTAAGGGAAGCCACAAGAGGGAACCTGGTCTGGAGCTAGAGTTAGAAGCTTTCTGAGTCACCTGACATGGGTTCTGGGTATCGGACTCAGGTTCTCTGGAAGAGCAGCAAGTGTTCTTAACCACCAAGCTATCTCTTCAGCAGAAAGAAATAGAAGTCTTTTTTTAAATATTTATTTATTATGTATACAATATTCTGTGTGTGTATGTCTGCAGGCCAGAAAAGGGCACCAGACCTCACTACAGATGGTTGTGAGCCACCATGTGGTTGCTGGGAATTGAACTCAGGACTTTTGGAAGAGCAAGCAATGCTCTTAACCCCTGAGCCATCTCTCCAGCCCAGAAATAGAAGTCTTAAAACTATTAAGACTTGTGTTTAGGACAACAAATTCTAATATTTATCTCACCACTTTTTAAGTTTCTTATGCAAATGTTTTAAGCCCCCCCCCCCACCTAGGAAAACCTTTGTTTACATAGAGGTCCTCCACTGCATTGCAGAAATGATGACCAGGAGCAGAAATCCCTTTCCTCTTCCTGGATTAGTCTGCCCTGGAACTCTAGTAGTGCTGAACCGCTCCCCAGCCCTCCCCTCAAAAAAAAAAAAAAAAAAAAAAACAAAAACCATGAACTAGCATCTGGCGAGATGGCTCAGTGGTTATAGGCTCAATGGTTATAGGACCCAGGCCCAGTTCCAGCATCCATAGGGTGACTCAAAGCCATTTGTAACTCCAGTTCCAGGACATTTGATGACTTCTGATTTCCCTGGACACCAGTTGGGCATACATATAATGTACATACACACATGCAGTAAAAACACACATCAAAAAATTTATGTGTGATGTGCATGCTCCCAGAGGCTAGGCAGTGTTAGATTCCTCTGGAGCAAAAGTTAAAGTTGTTTGTGAGCTACCTGATATGGGTGCTGGGAACCGAACTTCAGTCCTCGACAGAGCAAGCAAGCAATTTTAGTTAAAAGTGCTGGGCCAGGTCCCTAGAGTTCACCAAGCTTTTCCTTTCTTGATAAGCTCTTTAGTTCTAGCCTTGTGTCACTGGTGTCCTGGGTGCCCCCTAAACTCAGATCAGAGCCTTGGGTTGGTTCTTCATATATGTATTTTTTTCTTTGGATATCAGCCAAAAACTTGAGCATGCTTTCCCTGACTTTCCGGGCTTCCTTACTGTTTCTCTTATCTCCATGCTTAACTTTTTTTTTTTTTTGAGAAACAGGGTTTCTCTGTGTAAGCTGTCCCAGAACTCACTGTAGACCAGGTTGGCCTCAAACTCACCACCACCACCCAACTCCATGCCTAACTTAAAAAACATGCCAATTTCTCTAGCTCTTCATCTCTTGGTAGCTGATGGCATTTTCAGGGCACCTATTGCTTTTCTGTCAAAGTTGAATGAAATTGCTTTTGAGCTTCCTTCTAAATCTGTTTTAAAATACTTTATTAAGAGACTCAATAATCCAGTAGGAACTACAGTTTCTGGAAATATTCCTAAAATAGAATAATTTGGCCAATGTCAAACTTCTGCAACACAAGACTCAAAGAATAAAAATGAAGACCACAGGAAAAAGACAGAAGTAAATCAGCCTAGCAATCTCATTCCTATGCCAAAGGATTAATCTAAATGTAGGCTTTCTTAGTTTTCAAATTTTACAACTATAGCAACTGATCATCACTACTTGGTACCCAATGATATTATGGAGATCATTTTGTAATACTCAGCTTGTATAAAAATATCTCCTGTAAATAGCATATTTACTATACATAACTGCTTTATTAGCAGCTACAGAACAAATATGCTTAAGAGAAATCTTAGTAATTAAAAGAACATATTGTGGAATATTTGATTGCACTAAATTAATCCTGAACCAGAGGGTGAGGTCAGTGACTAGCTGACTGAATTAGCCATGGAGAGTTTGGAGGACCCAGGAATTGACAGAGGCACAGAAAAAGTAGAGAGGGGCTTAGAAAGATTCCTGGTTTTTTTTTTTTTTTGGTGTTTCGAGACAGGGTTTCTCTGTGGCTTTGGAGCCTGCGCTGGAACTAGCTCTTGTAGACCAGGCTGGTCTCGAACTCACAAAGATCGGCCTGCCTCTGCTCCCGAGTGCTGGGATTAAAGGCGTGCGCCATCACCGCCCGGCTTCCTGGGCTTTTTTTGATCTGGGAAGTGTGGTCAACTGGTTGTTATTCTGCCACTTTCTTTTTTTGTTTTTGAGACAGGGTTTCTCTGTGTAACTCTTGCTGTTCTAGAACTCATTCTATAGACCAGGCTGGCCTCGAACTCAGAGATCACCCAGCTTTTGCCTTCCGAGTGGTAGGATTAAAGGCATAGGCCACACTGTGCCTGGCTTCTGCTTCTATCAGGTTTTACCCGATATTTGACTCACGAGTTTTTAATAATAGAACAATTTAGATAAATGCTTCAAGAACAAGATGCACCACTAGGCTGATAGTCTAGCATGTCTCATGCAAGGCTCCTTAACCAAAACAATTTTTAAATTATGTGAGAGTTCAAGCATATAATTTTAAAGCTTGCATCTTACATATAGAGAAAAAGAATGTAGAAAGCACCCATTCCCACTGTTACACATCTCAGGCATTTTATTTTACCATTACTGAGGAGACTCAGGTCTTTCCAGTTTTACTTCTCATGAAACTTAAGACTGTCATATACTGTTATTTCCTATCTGTCCTCCAAATACCAAAGAAACCAGACATCAATATACTCTATAAGAAATGAGCATTCAGATCAGTTTGAATACTGACCTAGCTGTTTCTGCCACCAGAAAGCTGATACAATAATTGTTTTTTTGGGAACCATGCGTTGGCAGTCACACCAGGAAGAGCCTGAAGAAGCCCAGGGGGCTGTCCTCTTCATTAGCTACACAGCATTTAAGAGTTTAACCCGGAAAAAAAGGCCCCAATCATTCAGTCCTTGGCGTCTCCCACTCCATCTGCATTAATGGCAAACATGGCTTCAGCTTCCGGAAGACAGGGAGAGTCATAGACTTTGCAGATTCTGGTCTCCCCTCTTCCTTTCCTCAGGTACAGCCTGACCCAAAGACAGAGAAAAACACCAAGTTATAAACAATTCTGTTCCTATGACGGAACTGTTTCAGACAAGTGTAATTTCCTAAGAGGATTTTTTTTAGGATCTTTTTTAGTGTATCTGGTTACCTCTAACTTGGAGGAATTCATTTCTGCCATGACTCCCTTATTGAAAAGCTCGAGAAGCAAACATTTTATAATTAGGGAGGCATATCAAATATTCATGCATTTTTTTCCACAACTGAGGGATTTTAATTATACGTAGGTGTTTGTGTCTGTGTCTATGTGCACATGAGGGCAAGTGCTTGTCAGAGGCCAGAGCTGTTGGATATGGAGGAGCTGGAGTTACAAGAGGTTGTGAGCCACCTGATGGAGGTGCTGGGAACTGAACTCCGGTTCTCTACAAGATCAGAATATGCTCATAATCACTGAGTCATCTCTCCATCCACAAAGCAAACAGTTCTATCAACCAAAACACAACAAATTTAGTGAGGCTTCCTAAATGTCTATACTAAAACAATTTTAGGAGGGTTTAAATGGAAATTTTTTTGTTTTGTGTTTTGAGACAGAGTTTCTCTATGTAACAGTGGCTGTCCTGGAACTCACTGTGTATACCAGGCTGGCCTCGAACTCAAGAGATCTGCCTGGCTCTGCCTCTCAAATCCTGGGATTAAAGGTGTGCGCCACCACCGCCTGGCCAGGAAGTCTGTATCATAGCTTATGACATCCATTCCAGAAACCCTCTGTCATTACCTTACCTGGTTGTTGATGCATGGGCAATGATGTTTCCTCCAATGGGTTTTTTGGGATCTGCGGCAAACATGGCTGCTCCATCCACTTGGGCTACTACCTGGTTGGTGATTACCACTGCTACACCAAACTGATGAGGGAAAGGATGTCAGTTTTGTTACCAGAGACCCAAAACATTAAAGCTCACAACAAATCAATGGCTAACTAATGCTCATCTTTGATAATACAAGGTACTAATGTCCTCAGGGGGCTCCTGCAATTTATAGCCACTGAAATCTTGGTTTCTTTACTATAGCTTACCTCATCAGCAAGTCGCAGTAGCATCCTCAGAAATCTGGCAAGATGCATTTGCCTGGCTGAAAGCTCTCCTCGACCCGAGTAATCTGTTCTGTAGAGGGCGGTAGCACTGTCTACAATAAGCAGTGCATATCTACAAGAAAAAATAATTCTTTGTTAAAATCTTCTCGTCCCCAACACTCTAAAATTTTACAAGTATTGCATATTTCCCACTTTTCTTCTTTTTGTTATTTATGTAGCCCAGGCTGTTCTAAAATTTATGGTACTTCTGTCTCAGTCTTCCAAGTGCAAACTCATATATAAAATATATGAGCTATTGACACCGACTTCCTAGTTCAAACACAAATACACGTTTTATTAAAATGTTTGCAAAATGTCCAATCTGAGACACCCTTTGATGGATATGTTCTGTTTTGTTTTTGGCAGGTGTCTCAGGGTTTCTACAACTGTTACGAGACACCATGGTGACAACTCTTACAAAGAAAAACATTTAATTGGGGCTGGCTTACAGTTCAGAGGTTTAGTCCATTATCATCATGGCATGACATGGTGGCATGCAGGCAGACATGGTGCTGGAGAAGGAGCTGAGAGTTCTACATCTTGATCCCCAAGTAGCAGAAAGTATACCTCTAACAAGGCCATACCTACTCCAACAAAGCCTCCCCTTCTAATAGTGCCACTCCCTGTGAACGTATGGGGATCAGTTATGTTTAAATTACCACACCAGACTTGACCAAAAGTAGCTCTGGGGTTTTGTTTCTCACAACACTTGAATCTAAAAACAAGGCCTTATGCATTCTAGAAAAAAATGTCATAGCTTCATTTTTCACTAGGGACTTGACTGAAACCATAAAGCAACTGTGCCAAAATAAGAACAAGAGCAGCGATGACAGTAGGTAAAGTACTTGTCACTAAGTGGGAGGACCTGAGTTTATATCCCCAGAGCCCATGGAAGTCACTGAGGTTATTACAGGTGTTGTAGACCTGCTTCTACAGTAGGATAGGAAGTGTTTCTAGAAGCCTGTGGCCTCACTAGCCTGGTTGGATACACAGCAGAGAATAATGGAGATGCTGTCTCAAAGAGGTGGGGAGTGAGAACCGACATCAAAAATTGTCCTCTAACCTGCACATGAGCCACTTCATATATGAATGTGTGTTTACACATGAACACTTACACGTCACACACAAAATACACATAAAAATATTTTTGATCGAAAGGAACTTGGAGCTGGAAAGATGGCTCAGCTGTTCTGCTTTCAGAAGACCCAAGTTTATTTCCCAGTATACATACGAGGTAGCTCATAATGACCTATAACTCCAGTTCAAGGGGATTCTAGTCCTCTTTTGACCTCTACCCCCATACATGAGGCATACATTTACAGAAACACATATAAGTAAAACTAAATCTTAAAAACAAAACCAAAAAATATATCACTATAATGAAAACAAAGCTGGGCAGTTCTGGTGTATACCTTTAATTCCAGCACTTGGGAAGCAGAAGGAAGGTGGATCTCTTAGTAGTTCAAGACCAGCCTGGTCTATAGAGTGAGTCCAGGACAGCTTGGGCTTCACAGAGAAATCTTGTCTTGGGAAAAAAAAAAAAAAAAGCAAAAGCAAAATAATAATAACAATAATACCCTCCCCTCCAAAAAAGCACCAAAAAAAAAAAAAACAAAAAAACCTTCCAGACATGGTGGCACACACCTTTAATCCGAGCACGAGCACCTGGGAGGCAGAGGCAAGTGGTTCTTTGAGCTCAAGGCCAGCCTGGTCCACAGAACAAATTCCAAGACAACCAGAGCTACAGAGAAATATTGTCTTGAAAAAAAAAAACAAACAAAAAACAAAAATAAAACCCAAATACAACAATGAAAAACAAAACCAACTCAAATACACACACACAAAAGAGAGAAAAGAATATAAAAACCCGTAAAATTTAAATTTCGCTCCGTATTTATATTCAAATGCCTAGATTCAGGGAAAGGGCTGTGGTGACACATTTAATGTCTTTTATTGAAAGCATACCTGGATTCTACCATCATGGCTGATGCTTGATAAAGGAGCTGGGTTTGGTGGTCTGTGTTGAACCCTCGAGCATATGCTACATTATCTAGGACATCACTGCCAGAGAGACCGTATCTAGAAAAGTGATTTTTAGGCTTCAGACAGAACTCAGGCACATGAGAAATTAATACCCAATACTTCTATTACCCAAATAGATAAGAAGTAGCGCTCCCAGTGGTTTCAAGACCAAATATGACTTCCTTCTTATTAGAGGTCTAGGCAAACCAGTTATAGAGATGACAGCAACAACTATTTTAGACTAGAAGCCAGACCTAAAAATCAATTTATTCTTTTGACCTCCTAACTACAATGAGAAAATTTCAAGTATGAGGCAACAATATTTTCCTGGAAAAGCCAAGAACTACAGAGAATTAGGATAAACAAAAATAACAATCCATTCAAAGATTAGTTATGTTAAAATGAATGACACTTTCATATTTATGCCTCAAAGATTGTTTTCTTTCGCATCTAGAAACAGCAAAGTTTGTATCTCTTTTCATAGAATGATCTATATCTTCAACTTTGTGATTGTCACCTAAGATAGAAATGCTCAAGGTGGCTCAAGCAAGATAATCTCTCTCTTTCTCTCCTCACTATGTTGTCCCGTTGTCACACTGGCTGGCCTTGAAATCAGACCTGCCTGTCTATGTCTGGAGTGGGAGAATTAAAGAAAGGCATGCCTCATGGTGCCAAACCCAACAATTTCACTCTTATTAAATATATAATATAATATAGAGGAGATTCCATCTTTGAAAGTAGTAAGTTTGATTATTCATCTATGAGACTCAGCCAAATGCTTGCTATAATTTTTTTCTGAGAATTTTTGAGGGTATATGACTATGTTTTCTTGGCTAGCCCCAAATTCCTAGGCTCTGGGGATCCTCAAGGCTGTCTCCAGAGCAGCTGAATAACAAATGCCTAGAGACCATACTTTGCCAGCTTCCCCTCGCCTCTAAAATAGATGTAATTCTCTTCCTTTTGCACTTCTAAAATTTGGCTTGATTCTTAACACTGGAGAAGGAAAAGTATAAATAAAAACTTGTTTTGTCACCCCCCCCATTTTTGAGACAGGGTCTCACTATGTTTAAGGCTAGCATGGAATTCAGAGTCACCTGTCTCTGTCTCCCAATTGCTGGAATTAAAGACTTGTACCAACATGCCCAGCCCTTGGTTATTGAGACAGGGTCTAACTATGTAGCTCAGGCTTGCTTAGAACTCTTATGTGTAGCTCAGGGTATCCTGAAACTCAGTAATTTTTTTCTCTGCCTTGGTGTGCTTAGATTATGAGTACACATTATCATAACTTCATTGTTTGAGACACTGTCTTAGCACAGTATGGCACTGAATGTACTATGTAGCTGAGGATGGTCTAGAACTCCTGATCTTCCTGCCTCCTTTTTCTCTTATTGGACAATGTAGGTTTCTACCACCACCATGCTAGGCCCATTTTTTGAGACAAGGTTTCTCTGTGTAGTTCTGGCTGTCTTGAAACTTGCTTTGTAGACCAGGCTGGCCTCGAACTCACAGAGATGCCTGCCTTTGCCTCCCGAGTACTGGGGTTAAAGGTGTGTGCCACTAGGATCAGCCCTTGGTTTCCTTTTTTGAGACAATCTTACTATATAACTCCACCTGATCTTGAACTCAAGATTCCCCTGCCTCGGCCTCCCTAGTGCTGGATTACAGGTATACATTATCATACTCAGCAGAATTCATATGTATTTCCTCCTTTATTACCATGATTTAAATGCAGAAAATATATATCTCCTAATTACTATATTATTTGACCCACAGACCAAAGACAATACTCTCCCACTTTTTACCCTTGACAGAACCATAAACACAAGCCCTCAAAGAATTAGAGCCCATTAGATTTGATTTAAATACCATTTAAATTTAAAAATTAAAAAAAAATTCTTTCTACACTTTGTTGTACACACTGCATGACATGTGTGGAGGTCAGAGAACAGCCACAGGAGTCTGTTTTCTCATTCTATCATGCAGGTCCTGGGGACTGAGCTGAGGTAGTCAGGCTTAGCAGCAAATACATTTACCTATTAAACAATTTTGTCAGTCCTAACATTATGCTTTAAATTATAAGACAAAAAACAGAACAAATAGAACATTACTTGGATCAAAAGTGACTGTAGATATTTCTCATTGTTTAGGGTATGGATAAAAATAATTGTAGTTATTCAGTGCTTGATTAATATACAAAATGCAATGGAAAGGTGTAGAAGCTCATTGTTTTCCCTAGAGGAATTATAATCTTGTAAAAGAAGGGCAAACAGCTGGGCGGTGGTGGCGCACGCCTTTAATCCCAGCACTCGGGAGGCAGAGGCAGGCAGATCTTTGTGCGTTCGAGACCAGCCTGGTCTACAAGAGCTAGTTCCAGCGCAGGCTCCAAAGCCACAGAGAAACCCTGTCTCGAAAAACAAAAACAAAAACAAAAAAAAAGAAGGGCAAACAGCACTTAGGAGGTTGAGGATGGTGGATCTCTGTAATTTCCAGGCCAGCCAGATGATACAGAAAAGAGGATGGATTTTGTTACATGTTTCTCTGCAGTCTGCTCTTATGTAAGTTGCTTTACCAAAACCCCAAAACGAAAAGTGATTACTGTCTGAGTTTAGTTTCCAACACTCACATGGTGGCTCACAAGCATTTACTGTTTTGTTTTTGAACTCAAAGAGGTTCATTTGCCTTTGCCTCCAAATGCTCTGATTTAAAGGCTTGCACCACCTCCCCCACTCCCAGCTCACAACCATTTATAATTCCAGTTCCAGGGTATCTGACCACCTCTTCTGGCCTCCATATGTAATCTCTGCACACGGTACACAGACATATATGCAGGCAACACTCACATTTAAAATAAAAATAAATCTTAATTATGTTTATAATTATCATGCCTTCCTGATGAACTGATCTTTTAATTATAAATGTTCTTCCTGGGCAAATGAGGTGGCTCAGAAGACTGGCACCAAACTTGAGCTCAATTCCTGGAACCCACATAGTGGATGGAGGAATGACTCCTGGAAGTTGTCCCCTGGCCTCCACGTGTGTACCATGCACGGGCATGTCCATGCCTATACAAACAAACATGTTAAAAAAAAAAAGTTTTTCTTTTAACTTTAGTAAAAGTAAAACTTTTAGTAGTTTTTTGGGGGGAGAAGGTGGGGGCTGCTGCAGTCTTTTAATTTCTCTTTTGGTTTCTGATTATGTTTATCTTTTTCAATCTTTTTATTTCCAACCTGTCTTTAAAGCGTTTCTCTGGAAGACAATATATATTTGGATCTTGTTTTCGATTCAGCCTGTGAGAATTTACAGAGCATTAAGAGTGTCTTACATTATTAACATTGTTCTTTTAAACCACACAACTGGGATGTACGGCAAAGAGACACTTTCTAGACAAATTAATGTTCCTAAATACTCTAGTAACAGGTTAAACACATCCTTCTAACTTAGTGACTTACCTTTCAGCCACTGCTAGCAACCGTTCTGGTCTAAATGTACCCTCGGTGTCAATGTACATGGCCTTTCCTTCACCTCCACCACGATCAATGGGAAGCTAGAGGGAAAAAATAAACAGTGGGAACCATCACTCTTCTGATACAGTGCGCCAAGTTCCCCATGATAAATCTAATCCACTTCACATAAGGGTTAAACACTTTAACACATTGTGCTTGGATGGGATAAGCCTTTAATCCCATCACCAGGGAAGCAGGATCTCTGTAAATTCAAGGGCAGCCTGGTCTACAGAGCAGCTCCAGGACAGTCAGGGCTACAGAGAGACCCTGTCTCAAAAAACCAACCCACCAACAAACCAAGAAAACCAACAACTCAATCCTGAAAACATATACACACTATATTATTGTCTCAAAAAATAAAAAAGTATAATTACAAAAAAAGAAACAAATAAATAAACAACTTTAAAACAATGAACTGGGCCGGGTGGTGATGGCGCACGCCTTTAATCCCAGCACTCGGGAGGCAGAGGCAGGCGGATCTTTATGAGTTTGAGATCAGCCTGGTCTAAGGAGCTAGTTCCAGTGCAGGCTCCAAAGCCACAGAAAAACCCTGTCTCAAAAAACCAAACCAAACAAAACAAAACAAAAACTGGGAATGGTGAGTCACATCTACCTGAACTCCCATCCAGGAGGCAGAGGCAAGAGTATGTTTGAAGCCAGGAGTTCGAAGCCAGCTTGAAACACATACTAAGCTCCAAGACAGGCTGGGTTACAGTATGAGACCTAGTGCAAAGAGCATGGGACTGGAAAGGTGGACCAGTGACCTGTTCTTCAAAGAGGACCTAGTTTCAATTCCCAGGACCCATGTGGTAGCTCACAGCTGTCTGTAACTCCAATTCCAGGGGATTAGACACCCTCATACAGACATTCATGCAGGCAAAATACCAATACATACATAAGAAAGCAAGGTCTTTATAGATGGCTCCACAATTAAGAGGACCCAGCTTTTATTTCCAGAACCTACCTGGTGACTCACAACCCTGTAACTAATTCTAGGGGATCCAAAATGCTTTTCTGGCTTTCATGGGCACCAGACATACACAGACATGCATGCACAGGCAAAACACCCATACACACTAAAAAAAAAAAGAAACAAACAAACAAACAAACAAAAATGACAATCAGAGGCAGCAGGACATAATACAAATTAATAACAGACATGAAGCACATAAAGCTAGTGTTTTGTCAGAGTTGTACTACTTTGAAACAGTCCAAAGTAGTTCACCTTTAATCCCAGCACTTGGGAGGCAGAGGCAGGTGAATCTCTTTGAGTTTGAGGCCAGCCTGGTCTACAAAGGGAGTTTCAGGACAGGATCCAAAGCTACAGAGAAACGCTGTCTCAAAAAGAAAAGAAAAGAGAAGGAGTGTACATTATACAATCTTGAAGACTTCAGTTTAGATCTCATAACCAATTTAACAAGTCAGGTGTAGTCTCAGTGGAACCTGCAATCCCAGTGTATGAAAAATAGAGAGAGAATAACCCAGGCTTGCTGACTACCAGTCAAGCCAAACAAACCATAAGCTTTAAGTCCAGGGAGTGAACCTGTCTTAAAGGAATTGAGGTGGAGAGTAATGGAGGAAGACATCTGGTACCTCTGTCCCTGAGTGTGCTTAGGCATTTGGCCCTTCAGAAACACACATATGTAGTACATTAAAAAAAAAAAAAAAAAAAAAAAAACTACAGAGAAAGCATTTCTATTAAAAAAGACTAGATACTGTGTTTAATGAATCATGTCAGGTTATTATTGTTACACATATTTTTTGAGACATAAAGTGTAGACTGCAGGGCTAGCGAAGTGGCTTATCTGCTAAGTGCAGTGGCTATTTTTCCAGAGGACCAGGGTTTGATTCCCAGCACCCACACGGCAGGTCACAACTACTGTTACTTCCAGTTTGGGGTGGTGGTAGTGTTGGTGGTTTGGTGCCTTTTCTGGTCTCCGAAGGCACTGGGCATGAACACAGTACACAGTACATAGTACACAGTACACAGATATGCAAGCAAAACACCCATACATATAAAAATAAATAAATAGATGATATATAAATAAATGAGGTTTAGACCAATGAAGAAAGGCAGGTAAATACAGGAGAAGAAATGGTTGGAAAATATTTTGAGTCAGTCATCTGGAAGTTTCTGTGGTGTGGAATGATTTTCAGTAGGAATTATCTTGTAACTGGTAATGGGGTTCCAGAGAAAGAACCTTTTACATCCTAACAGATGCATACAGATATTATGAGTCAACCAAGCCTGCTGATCTGATTATCCTGAACCCTAGTAACTCACCTGGCATGTTACAGCCAATGTATGACAGATCTGTGTCTTCCCAGTTCGGAATTCTCCAAACATCTCTGTGATAGATCCAGTCTCAATTCCGCCTATGAGAGTAAAAAGTACCCCACATAAAATAACTGTTTAGAAACTATGTTCCTAGAGCACATGGATGTTCTGAAAAACCTCCCATTTTATTTTTGTTTTTTCAGACAGGGTTTCTCTGTATAGCAGCCCTGGCTGTCCTGGAACTCACAAGAGAGCTACCAGTTTCTGCCTCCCAAGTACTGGGAATAAAGATATGCACCACCAATGCCTGGCTAAAACCCCCATTTTCAATAATTGGTAATTTGTTAATTTTGGGGAGGGAGGGAGTGGGCTAGGCTCACTATAGGCCAGCTATGTGGGAAGATGAAGAAGGAGAATAAAGTTCAAAGCCTGTCTGAGGAATATAAGAAATTCAAGACCAGTCTGCACAACATGTTAAGGCCTAGTAGCTTGATGGTAGAATGCTTGCTTAGCATAAAAGGCCCTAGATTCAATTTCTAATTACCACAAAAAATAAATTAAAAACATTAAATAAACAAAATTTCCACTTGCTCTAAAACAATTACAACTTATTTTATATACAAAAGGTTCTGGGCATTCATCACCTTGTCTCCTCAGGGTCAACTTGGGACAAAAGCTGACATTCGTGAAATCCTCAGCATGTTCAGTCTTCATTTATTCATGTATTCTTTTGTGTTGCTATAGTTTTTAGGCAATTGTATTCCATGTATAGCTTCATATAATTGTTACCATAATCAAAGTTATAAAACTAAATCATGAAAAGCCCACAAGCAACTTCTACAGTCTTAAGACAATCCAGTTTTTACCATTTCATGTGAATCTCCTTGTCCAATGTACTTACATGTATCACTCGTGTAACTAAAAGCCTAAAAGATACGAAGTCTTATCATTCTTATCTTGAAGAAAACAGGCATAGGGACATTAAATAATTGTCCCAAGAAATATTATTTTCACCATTAATCCAGTCAATAAATACTAGGAATGAGAATCTTTCATTTTTTTGTGAGACAGGGTTTTATGTAGTTCAGGCTTGCCATAACTCCCTCTATGGCTGAGGATGACATTAAACATCTAATCCCCTTCCCTTCATATCCTAAGTGGTGGGATTACAGGCATGAGCCATGAGATCCAGTGGGAAGGGAAGGTGATATCATCTGGTTTGGGTTTTGTTTTGTTTTTTGAAATGGGTCTTAGCCCTGGCTGCTCTGGAGGGAAGGGGATCTTAAGAGTTCAAAACCAGACAGACAAGGGGGTGCTTGCCTTTAATCCCAGTGCTCAGTAAACAGAGGCAGAGGGATTTCTGTGCGTTCCAGGCCAGCCTTTGCAATGAACAAATATTAACAAACTATACTCCAAGTAGTAGCTAAACAAAGAATGTTTTGTATCGAGAAATATAGCTCAGTGAAAGAGGACATGAGTCTCTGGGCTCAATCTTTCCCATGGGATTTTTTGTTTTTAAATTTTTCTTTCCTCGGGCTGGAGAGATGGCTCAGAAGTTAAGAAAACTGACTGCTGTTCCGGAGGTCCTGAGTTCAATTCCTAGCAACCACATGATGGCTCACACCCATTATAATGAGATCTGAGATCCGGTGGCCAGAACACTATATACATAATAAATAAATCAAAATTTTTCTTTCCTTCCTTCCTTCTTTTGGTTTTTTGAGACAGTGTTTCTCTTTATAGGCCTGGCTGTCCTGGAACTCACTATAGACCAGGCTAGCCTTGAACTCACAAAGATCGGACTTCCTCTGCCTCCTGAGTGCTGGGATTAAAGATATGCACTACCACTGCTTTGTTTTTAAAATTTTGTTATTATCAGTACTGTGTGTTATGATGTGTGAGAGTCTGGGCAGGCATATGCCACAGCTCACATGTGGAAGACAGAGAGTAACTCTGTGGAATGGGTTCTCTCCTTCTGTGGATTAAAGGGACCTAACTCAGGTCAGAGTTGTGAGGCAACCACCACTTGCTGAGCTATTGATCTGTCTTCCTCCATTATATTTAACAAGTCATCAAATTTCAATCTTGCATTAGAATAAATCTATAAACATATGCACCATCATACTTATTTCCTCAAGCAGAAGGAACTTATTCTCTAAGTACAGTAACAAAGATTAAATTACTTAAATTGTAGCCAGGGCTACAGAGTGAGACAGTGTTTTAAAACCAAACCAAATGTTATTTAATTTACAGGCAATTTTAGTATTTTATAAGACAGAGCTAGTATGACTAATTCCTATAATCTCAAATCCTAGTACTTGGGGAAAAGTGGCAAGAAGACCAGGAATTTAAGGACATCCTTGGCTCCTGATTCAACTCCTAAAACCACCAAAAATAAGAAAAAATATTTAAATCACCATGTATTTTTAAAATAATGTTAGATTTCTGGAAGGTGACAGGTACTCTTCACCTAGCCTCCTCCAGTGTCACCATCTTTCTCACCTATAATATAATACAGCATCAGTGAGAAAGCTGGCATTCCTATAACCCACAATATGTTCAAATGAGCCGGAACATGAGACGTCAACACAAGCCAGCAAACCAACAAACAAAGCCCTAAACTAGGAAAATCTTACAAAAGCAAACCTGCAGAATCAGCCAGTCACGGTGAAGAAATCTCCTGTTCACCCTTCTCTATGTCATACCCCCATCTATCAGGTTCCACATCAACATTCAGGTTTCTACAGCTGTGTTTATAAAATAGGATAAGGGATTACTATACCTTGAAGCAGTTTGTCAAGCTCTTTGGAGCCAGTAGTAATCTGTATGATTTCTGATCGCCTTTGGTGAAATTCAGTTGCAGTAGTGAATCCCATTGGAACTAATTTAGCTGCCTCAGTCTAGAAAACATTAAGAAAAATTAAACCAATAATGTAACACAGGTAAGAAAACCAATATCTGGAAAACTTGGGACCAAAAATGCTTTGGACTGTGACTTCAGTAGATTTGGAGTATTTGGATAGACTTTACCAGATGAAAATCCACTAAATAGTCCAAAATCTGAAACTTCTTGACTGTGAGCTTTTTGATAAAATATTTCAGACTTCCGCACATTTCACCTCTTATTTTTGCATTAAAGACGATTAACCTACATGTATACTAAGACAAGTCCAGGCACAGGACAGGAAAACATTTGTGTGCTAGGATGACAGGAGTCAAATGCCACAGAAGCTTAAAAAAAAAGAATTCTACATATGTGACTTACCTATTTTGTGACAAGGTAATATGCCTCTTTTTAAAAAAGATTTAGTTTCATTTACTATATATACAGTGTTTTGCCTGCATGTCTGCCTGCAGGTAAGTAGAGAGCACCAGATCTCATTACAGATGGTTGTGAGACACCCTGTGGTTGCTGGGAATTGAACTTAGAAGAGCAGTCAGTGCTCTTAACCTGTGAGCCTTCTCTCCAGCCCCAGTGTAGTATGTGGTGCGCAAGAATTGTCTGTATTCTGTCAATCATGTTTTAAATAAATGCTGATTGGCCAGGCAGGGAGTATAGGCGGGAAAACCAAACAGGAAGTAGAGGTGGCGCAAGGAGAACAGGGAAGAAGGAAGCTCTTCCCACACTCCTGCCAGTCCACCAGGATGTGAGCTGCTCGACTGAGAAAAGATACCGGCCAACATAGATAAGAACAATGGGTTAATATAAGTTACAAGAGCTAGTAAGAAGATTGAGTTAATGGGCCAATCAATTTATAACCTAATGTAGA
>JAQHUG010000051.1:9190603-9202251 GCA_028555095.1 Dicrostonyx torquatus
TTGTGGGAGGGTCGAAGTGGGGAAGGGAGAGGCAGAGAGAGAAGCAGAGAAAAAGTAGAGCTCAAAATATCAAAAAAAAGAATTTATAATTAATATTAAGTCTTTGTGTAGTTATTTGGAAACTGACTGGTGGGACAGAAAAGTCCGCCTACAAACACATAACAGCAACACCTGCAAACAAAAGCAAAGACCTACTCCATCAAAGCCCACAGTTCCAGGAAAGTCCCTAAATCTTTGCTTTTTGGTACTAATCTTCATTTTTGGTACAGAAATGTTCTTGCTGAGGTGTGCCAACCCAGGATGTGGTTTTTGTGTTTAAGAGTCCACCCTGAGAAAGGTTCAGGGCTACACTTGAGTCCTGAACAGCCAGTGTAGTCACTAACACTTTCTAATGGCTTTAACCCATGTTGAATAATGTTCATCAGATATCTCACAACACTACATTTAGTGCACACATCTTGGTGCGTTTGTGTGGGTTAGAGTAAAACTTACCAGAGTTGGTTCCTACCTTTTATCCTGTGGGTCCCAAAGATTGAACTCAGGTCATCAGGATGCAAGTATTTACCTGCTGAGCTGGCTTGCTGACTTGCATAGATGGCCATTTTGTTATTGGAGTTTTGAGAGTCAGAACCTGGACCTGGGAAGTCCTTACAAGTTTGGCCATGGCCTCAGTAGGCCAATTAAAGATGTGATTGTGGGGCCAGGTGGTGGTGGCACATGTCTTTAATCCCAGCACTTGGGAGACAGAGGCAGATAGATATTTGTGAGTCTGAGGCCAGCCTGGTCTATAAGACCTAGTTCTACGACAGGCTCCAAAGCTACAGAGAAACCCTGTCTCGAAAAACAAAGAAAAAAAAAAAGATATGGTTGTGAAAAACAGAAAAGGGAGCTTCATTTAATATGATCACATAGGAAACAAAAACAAAGACATCTACTGAGCCCCCAGTCTATCTTTGTGGTGCTGACATAAGATTTTCTTTAATTAGAAGGCAAAAGGTATGCATAGTTAAGTAGTTCTGATCAGGTGTGGTCCCACCTATCACTGACCCATTTTGTATAGACTCCAGTCTTTCTTTCCTGCAAGGTAGTCTAACACGTTATCAAAATTGGGTAAAATCTCCTCCCCCAAACCCCAAACCAGCCTCTAGTTAGGTGTTCTTTTTACCAGCATGAGACTCCTAGGGAAGTTTCAATTTTGGTGGGCTCTTTGACTCAACAGTCTGATAGCAAATAGAAGGGGCACAAGTCATTTTGTTTTTGTCAACACAGTTACAAGATGGAAAAAATAATTTAGGATCTGGTTAATTATACTTTATGAGCCGGTGGCCATGTCAGAGAATGGGATTCAGGGTATCGGTCCAGCAGGAGGCAACTCCTTGATGGATAATTCTCAGTCTGGCAAGGACCCTGAGACCACAGACCCCGGAATGTCTTTTGCTTTGCTGGGCTTTTACGTGTTTGCTGTTGCTATCATTCTCTGATATCTGGCATGGTTGAACTGGCTGTGGGGAGATTCCCCACTGCCTGTTATGTAATGTGTTTATCTCATGGAAACATCCCGTTCTACTGGGCGTTTTTTACCTTGGATTACTATGAAGATGATTCCTCCCTTACCTGTGCTGTCTAATTGATAATAATGTCATTTTATACAGAATTTTGATGAAAGTAACTACAAGGAAATGTTACACAGGTAGAGCCTATGAGTTTCATTTAAGGAGCTACATAGGTCAAGTTAATGATTGAAACAATTGAAACAGGCTGGCTCAAATTCCTCTAATCTTAATGCTGAAAGACAAAGTCACAGATTTCACCACGCATCCATAGCTGAAACAAAGCATTTTTTACCTGTACTCTGTAGGAATTTAGTACAATCACTGTATGGAATAGAAAATAAAATCAACAGATGATCTTTAGAAGTACTTTGACTTTGAAGAATCCTTGTGGAAAACAATGATTATTTTGCTGAAGGGGCCTGAGGCCATTCCAAGACTTTGATCAAGTGTACTTCAAGTACACTTGAGGGTCTTGTATTATTGTGTATTGCACACAATGCATAGTAAACAACTAGAATCACAGAAGCATGTGATGTTCTTCAGTAAGACGTGTAAATTAAGGTTAGGGACCTTGGTATGAGGAAATACTCTGTGTAACAATAAATACACCTTTGTACAGCTATTTGGGGTCCAATCCAAGCCCAGACTGTTCCAGTTCAGTCCATCAGAAGAGTCTGAACCTTTCTGCTGTCACATATGCCTTTAAATTTTCATCTTGGAGTGCCTTTTTTATTGAATCAACAATGAAAGAACATGGAAAGAATACAAAGGAATAGAGAATTAAAAAGGAAACCATCAAGAGAGTATGTATCTTTTTCTCTAATCCACTCAGACATGAAAGTCCAGTACTCACCAACACTGTGGATTTCCTCTTGAGCCCTATCCTGCCTGGCGGCTGGCCCTCCAGGGAGTGAAAATTATGATAAGAAAAATTTCCAGCCGGGTGGTGGGGGCGCATGCCTTTAATCCCAGCACTTGAAAGGCAGATGCAGGTGGATCTTTGTGACTTTTGAGGCCAGCCTGGTCTACAAGAGCTAGTTCCAGGACAAGCTCCAAAACTATAGAGAAACCCTGTCTCGAAAAACCACTAAGCCGGGCGGTGGTGGCGCACTCCTTTAATCCCAGCACTCGGGAGGCAGAGGCAGGCGGATCTTTGTGAGTTTGAGACCAGCCTGGTCTACAAGAGCTAGTTCTAGCGCAGGCTCCAAAGCCACAGAGAAACCCTGTCTCAAAAAACCAAAAAAACAAAAACAAAAACAAAAACTAAAAAAGAAAAACCAATAAAATAAAATAAAAAATACTTTTCATTTATTTGTTTTGTTTCTGGAGACAGGGTTTCTGTGTGTAGCCCTGGCTATCCTGAAACTTAGCTCTGTAGACTAGACTGGCCTCTCAAATTCAGAGATTCATCTACCTTGGCCCACTGAGTGCTAAGAATTAAAGGAGTATAGCACTATACCCAGTAAAAATATCCTTTTTTTTTTAAAGATTTAATTATTTATTATGCATACAATGTGCTGTTTGCATGTATGCCTACATGTCAAAAGAGGGCACCAGATCTCATTATAGATGGCTGTGAGCCACTATGGTTGTGGTTACTGGGAATTGAACTCAGGTCCTTGGGAAGAGTAGCCAGTGCTCTTAACCTCTAAGCCATCTCCCCAGCCCCCAAAACATCCTTTTTTAAAAGACTTATTTTTACTTTATGTGTATGAGTATATGTGCCTTCTGCATGCCCAGTGCTCATGGAGGCCAGAAAAGGGCATTGGATGTCCTAAAACTGGAGTAACGAACAGTTGTGAGCCACCAAGTCAGTGCTGGAAACTAACTCTGCAAAACAGCAAGCATTCTTACTCTTGAGTCACCTCTCAAGCCCCACCACAAAAATACTCTTAATAGATATACTAATTATAAAGGAGTTCAAGTAATCAATGCACTTTAATAATGAAAGGAAATCCTCTAAAATGAATAAAAAAGAGAAACTTAGAAAATACAAAAATTGTCAAAATTCTAAGTGGAGGAAAACACAAATACCTATATAAATAGAATTACATACTCCAAAGCTAGATACCACCATTATAATCCAAATCATTCTTGGAGTGAGTTTTCAAGTTTAGAAAATATATAAGAAAACCTACTAGACATATAGGGAAAAAAATAATTCCAATTCAGAAGGATAAATTAAATTTTATGGGAAGCAGATAATACTGATAACTTTACAAGTTTTATTATGGATCTCTAACACTTACTTTTACAGTCAAAAGAGTTTTGTATTGACTTTGGAAACTTAAAAGACTGTCATCTTTTGATGTATATATAGCTCAGAAATAAAAACTAACAAAAAAGTAAGATAACATTTGAGAAACTAAAAGGACTTTACCCTGATATAAAAAGATAAAATTTAAGACAAATTAACTTTAAAATGTAAACATAGTTTAGAATTAAACATAAAAGAAACAAAAGTCAGCATGATTAGGATTTGACTAGTACTTGTGGAAAAGTCCTTTCACATTTGTCCACCTAAGAAATAATACTATGCATTTACTAAACAACTGATATATTGCTTTGTACATGAAAAAAATGTAGCTTCAGGAAGCAATAGTTTTTATGATTGTGAGAAACTAGTATTGCAATGTGATACTGCTTCAAATGTCACTAATAAAAAATGATCAAAATTCTAGTTATAAAGCATTTTTTATAAAGGAACTAGCTACACCAAAGGCATATTATCTGTTTACTACATCATATATCACAAATACAAAAACATTCAAATATTTACATAATATAGCAAAATGAATGAATTTCTCCTAGAAAGAGTACACTTAAGAATACATTAATAGACACTGTAGAAAAAAATACCAAGACTGTCAAAAGAAGATGGCAACCATTTCAGTAGCTGAGTGCTTCGTTTTCTCTTAATAGATTTCTGAAATGGGGAAAGAGGCTGAGTAGATTGTGGATAAAGACATTTTTAATTCTTATTCACTCTGTTGACCATACTGGTCTGGAAGTCATGAGATCAGTTGTCCTCCTGTTACCATCTTCTGTAACAAGCTGAAAGATGTTTCTACTCTAGACATACCTGGTAGGCAAAGGCCATGAATACACAAAAGCAGTGGTTAATCTTTGTATCGGGCATCCTACTTCCTCATAAAAGCTACTCTTTAGAGCTTACAGTAAGGGAAAGAGCACTATGTTTAAAAAGAATTATTTCTGTGGTATTAACCCTAGAACTTCATTACACAAGGTAAGTGCTCCATCGATACGTTAGATTAGGGCAAATTTCCCACATGTCCAGTTACTTAACCTTGGGTATAAGGGTAAGAAAGCTGATACATGTTTTTTGTGACCTCACCATTTTTGACTAGGTATTTCAAAACTAATAATACAAATTAACTATGACATCATCAGGAGGCACTTTGCTAGTTTTACATGATGTTAAGGATAAACAGCAACGGTGACCCTGATGTATCCCTTAAGTACTTTTTCTGTTTGTCTATTTTTAGAGCATAGACAGCCCGTGCAGGCCCTGACCTTGTGATCTTATCTCACTCGAATCCTGCAATTACAAGAATGCACCTCTAGGCCTGGGTAAATGCATTTTTCCTTAGTTGTTATAGCTGTGATCCATGGGTCTTATGGTAAAAATTTCAATCCTTAAGTAGATGTTGGTAAATTTGCTTGACCACATTCTTCAGGTAGTTGTCTTCTAAAGGCACTTTAGATATAATCGCAGCAATTTCATCGTGGCTACAAAAGACAAAAAGTATTGATTACTTTTCCTGAAAAACTTACACCTGTCTCCAATGCAGAGCTATTCATTTCCTTGAATATTACCTCTTAAGTTCCTAGGAAGCACAAATGGATATTTCTGGAAATAAGGAGAACTTTAATAGAAACTGTATTCTAAAATTAGGCTGAGTAACTGATTCTGAATACAATTATAAAGTATCTTGACCTGGTTGCTTTTTTGTTGTTGCTAAACACAGGTCCTGTACATGTGAAGCAAGCATTCGACCACTAGGTTTTGTCTCTAAACTCCCTGATTGCTTTTAAAATAACATTTATTTTTAATTATGTGTAGCTATGTGTGTAGGAATGGCACATGTGAGGGCAGGTGCCAGAGCAAGCCAGAATAGGGCACTGGGTCCCCTGGAGTTAGAGTTACAGGTGGTTGTTCGGTGTTCTATGTGGGTGCTAGAAACTAAACCCAGGACTTGAAGAACAGCAAGCATTTATAACTACTGAGCCATCTCTCTAGCTCCTTTTTCCCTTACCCCCACCATGTTTTTGTGTTAGTGCATGCACATAAGTGTTCCTATAGATGGGGGGGTATAGACCAGAGGTAGACACAGTGTGCCTTCCTTAGTTGCTCTCCAACTTATTTTTTGAGACAGGTCTTTCACTGATTGGCTAGATTGACTGACTAGTTATTCTTGGGTTCCTGTTGCTTCTACACTTCCAAGAACTGGATTTATGGACACGTCCAGGTAAATTTCTTTAGCTATAAACTCTAAACTGTTGTTGTTTGCTGATGAATTTAAGAAGCACAGATTCTAATATGCCATAGTGTTGTCAAAAAAGTTATACAGTAGATCATGGGGATGATCTTGAACTTCTGATCCTGCTACATATTCCTCTAAGGAGGGTGGGATTACAGGTATGCAGCACCACTATATTTAATTTATATGGTGCTGAGGATGTAAACCAGACCTCTGTGCATGCTACTAAACTGAGTTACTTCTCCAGTTCCAAAATTTTAACTTCTTGATTCGTGTTTTAAGGAGAAGCCATCATAAAATACTGGATTGAACTCCAGCATCCACCTGTGGCAATCATAAGATCATTGACTTTAGAAGAATAAATAATAGAAAAGGGAGTCAGAAAGAAGTGACACTTATCTCTCAGTGCATTTACTGACACTTTCAAGGACCTTTGGGATGAAATAAGGGGTGTACAAAAACAAGCTCAAACTTCTGTCAGTCTGGATATTTACTTACCTTGTGTTCCCAAGGTGATTTTGAATGGTAAACGGCAGTGGGACGAAGGGATACTGGGCTGAGAGAGACAAAGTTATCTCAAATTTTGCAAATGCTGCAGTGCTGGAGAATAAAAGTCTTAATCTATAAAAGACAAGATACACAATTAAAAATATAAAACTAAAATAGATTAAAACATAAACACATTTTTCTTTTATACTTGCATATGAAACAGGTGGCTCTTACTCCTTGTCTTATCAAATAGAAAAGAACGTAAAACATCTGGAGCAAGATATTATAAAAAAACTTCCTAATCGACAGCAATATAATACATTAAGAGTGTGAGTAAGCGAGCGAGAGAAAGACTGTACAATTATTCACATGAACAATATGTGTGTAGGTCAGCATCTTGGGTATTGACCTCAAGTACCTTCCACCTTTGTGTGAGCCCGGGTCTCTCAATGGTCTGGAATGTCATCACAAAGTATAGTACAGCTGACTCTCATGATTCCAAGGACCATTTCTCTATGCTTACACTCTTGCCACTGGTAGGATTACAAGTGCAGGCTATGACACTAGGTCTCCCCCTCCCCCACACACACCGAGAATGGGTCTTTTTATGCAACCCTAGCAATCCTGGAACTTGCTATGTAGACAAGCCTAGCTTCAATTCAGAGATCCTCCTGATTCTGTCTCCATAATTCTGGGATTAAAGACACACACTACTATTCCTGGCTCGTAGTGGACTTTTAAAAGCAAGGGTTCAGAGAATCTGAACTCAGTTCTTCACATTTACAAGTCAAGTGCAGCCGGGCGATGGTGGCGTACGCCTTTAATCCCAGCACTCGGGAGGCAGAGGCAGGCGGATCTCTGTGAGTTCGAGACCAGCCTGGTCGACAAGAGCTAGTTCCAGGACTGACTCCAAAGCTGCAGAGAAACCCTGTCTTGAAAAAACAAAAAAAACAAAAAAAAAGAAAAGAAAACAAGTCAAATGCATTGCTGACTGAACTCAGAGTTTGTTTTTTGGTGATCCTTGGCACAGTCTGGAGGTTAAGGCAGGAAGATGACAATATTTTGAGGTCAGTTTGGGTTACAATGTGAGTTGTTCCAGGGAGAACAGAGTGATGGCTCAGTGATTAAGTTTTCTGCTCTTCCAAAGGAATGGAGTTCAGTTCTCAGCATTTTGTATCAGGTGGCTCACAACTGCCTGTAACTCCAGCTCCAGGGAATTCAATGCCTTCTGCTAGTCTCTCATACATGTGACATACATTTACACACACACACACACACACACACACACACACACACACACAGAGGGAGAGACAGAGACAGACTTAAAATAGGAAAACTAAAAAGCCAAGTGGAATGGTGCATAATCCTACTATAATTCCAGCACTTGAAAGACAGAGGTAGACTGGACAATTGCAGGACAATGTGGACAACATCTCAAAAAATTAAGTTCTTGACAAGTTATCTAAATCCTAACTTTTATTATCTCAGATGTGACCTTACTTAGAAATCAAGTCATGGCGCTGTCGAGAGGGCTGAGCAGTTAAGAACGCTGGCTGCATTTCCAAAGGACTAGGACCCATGTGACAATTCACAACTGTCTGTAATTCCAGTTCCAGGGAATCTAACACCTTTGTATAGATACACATGTAGGCAAACACCAATGCAGATAAATAAATTGTTTAAAAGAAAAAATAGGGTCATTATTAATTTAATTAGATAAGATGAGGTCCTTTGTCTGGTATGACTGGTACCCTAATTAAAAAGAAAATTTAGATATAGGGCTGGAGAGATGGCTCAGCAGGTAAGCAAGAACACTGGCTGTTCTTCCAGAGGTGCTGATTTCAATTCCCAGCAACCATATGGTGGTTCACAACTATCCATAATGAGATCTGGTGCGCGCTTCTGGCCTGTAGGCAAATATGTATATATACTGTATACAAAAAAAAAATTAGATATAGACATAATCAAAGAATACCATGTGAGAATGAAGATAGATGTCAAAGTTATGCATTTAGGTTCCCCAAACTGCCAGTAAACTATCAGAAGTTAGGAAAAAGGCATGGAAGAGTTGTTCACAGCCCTTAGACTACCATCCCTACCAACAATGACCCCAAACTTCTACCCTCGAGAACAGTAAATCAGTTAACTTTCTACTGTATAAACCACTCAACTTATAATACATTATTATAATAGCTATAGGGAACTGAATATACTCACTCAATATTATTCACATATATATCCATTAGGTTATAATTTGGTCCCCATCTCTTTAAAAATTCAATCTCTTCTCCAAGAAGTCTGCAATGGTTTACTACTAGTGATAGTTCTTGAAGCATCTAGAAAAAAAACAAAAACAAACAAAAATGATTTTGTGTAGGTGTGTGTATGCAAATATACTGAACACATTATTTTGAGGTTTAGAGATACAGCTCAGTTAGGAGTTAAGCCCTAGCTGTTGGAAAGGTGGTTCAGTAGTTAAGATTTTTAGAGGACTTGGGTTCGAATCCTAGCATTCACAAAATGGCCAACAATCGTCTGTAACTCCAGTTGGAAGAAAATCTGATGGCTTCTTCTAGCCTCATCATGCAATGCACACATGCACTCACAGATTATATATGTAGGCAAAACATCTATATAACTGAAATTTAAAATAAATCTAACCAGGCGGTGGTGGTGCATGCCTTTAATCCCAGCACTGGGGAGACAGAGGCAGGCGAATCTCTGAGTTTGAGGCCAATCTGGGCTACAAAATGAGTTTCAGGATAGGCAAGTCTACAAAAAGAAACCCTGTTTGGAATGAATGAATAAATAGGAAGAGCATGCACAAAACCCTGGGTTTGATTCCCAGAACTATATAAATGATACATAGTAGTGCATGTCCACAATCCCAGCACTTTGGGCAGCGAAGACAGGTAATAGGTAGATCAAAAGTTCATGGTCTCGAGGTCAGCCTGGTCTACAAGAGCTAATTCCAGGACAGGCTCCAAAGCTACAGAGAAACCCTGTCTCAAAAAAAAAAAAAAAACAACCAAACCCCACCCCCTCAAAAAATAGTTCATGGTCAGTTGAGCGGTGGTGGCACACACCTTTAATTCCAGTATTCAGGAAGCAGAGGCAGGTGAATCTCTGTGAGTTCGAGGCCACCCTGGACAGCCTCCAAAGCTACAGAAAAACCCTGTCTCAAAAAACCAAATCATGGTCAGCCTTGGCTATATACGTCAGACTAAGCTACTGAGAGCCTGTCTCAAAACAAAACCAACTAACAACACCACTCACACTATTTTGAATGTGAACTAAAAGTCTAAATTACAAAAAGAAAACTGCTGGGGCATGATGGCACATGACTTTAATTCCAGTAAAGGCAGACAGATCTTTGAATTCGAGGCCAGCCTGGTCTACACAACAAGTTCTAGGACACACAGAAAAACCCTACTTCAAACAAACAAACAAAAATAAAAAAGAAAACAACTTTTCAGTGTTTAGTAATCCCCATAATAATTTCAGTTCTGCTGTTTAGGACAAATAGTATAAGATCGCTTCATCAGATTTTACCTGGGGTACCTGATGTTGTGTTGTGCATTTCTTCTTCCAGGACTCCTGTTCCTCAATGTACTGAAAAATTAGCTTATGAACTAAAAGGGAAGAAGGAGGAGCTTTACGTTCTGAAGAAGGAAAAGAATAAAAAATAAGGGTATTATTTATGCATTTAATAAGGTATATTATATAAATTAGAAATATTTTCAAACTACTAAATGCACAAGTATTTTTTTTTCTTTTTCCTTCCTTTTCTTTTCTTTTTTAAAATCAAGACAGGGTCTCTCTGTGTAGCCCTGGTTATCCTGAAGCTTGCTTTGTAGGTCAGGCTGTCCTTAAACTCAGAGATCTGCCTATCTCTGCCTTCCAAGTGCTGGGATTAAAGGAATGAGCCACCACCAACCAGCTATTTTTTTTATTTTCAAACAAGTTAATAAAATATTCAGTTACATAAGATAGTTTATAAAGCTTTAAGGTTAAACTTACAGACCAGTGCTTGGTGAAAAGCATGAATTTAAATGGAACATATTTCTGTGTTCAAATCTAGGTTTTCTTTATTAACTAAGTAATTGTAAGCACAACACTTAATTTTTCTGATCTGTAGTTTCCAAACTGGTAAACAGAAAATAATATCTACTTATAGCTCTGATACAGGTAATATGCGTGCTTGGTATAGACTAAATACTCATAGTGCTAATTTCAAATATAGAAATATCTACTATTAATCAATGTTCAGTATATAGAAATAATATAATAATTTCTTTTAAAATATACTGAATATTTAGCGTACTATACAAGCAGTTTTATGTCTAAAACACACTTTAAGAACAAATTATTATACCTATAAGTTTCTAACAAAATTTGGAGGCTTGAATATTTTGAACTTACCATCTAACATAGACTGAAAATTGAGCTCATCAATCTTCCTGTAAGGCTTGTCCAAGAAAGGGAGACCAACTAAGGAGAATCAGAAAAAGATTTTTCTTTCCTCTATAATTTCATAGGGATCTTACATAGCCTATGTTGTCTTCAAAGCCCTATGTAAGATGAGGATAGTCCTGGATTATTGATTTTCTTTTTCTTTGTTCATTTCTAACTATATTCCTTATATGCAGTGCAGGAGACTGAACCCAGGGTTTTCATGAATGCTAGGCACTGAGCTATATCCCTAATCACAAATATTTCTTTTTTTCTACTTTAGAATTCGATTCTTCTGAGGTAGCAGGATTCTTATCATAGGCAGTTGAAAGCTTATCCTTCAGTCATATTATTTCCTATATGGTAAAGGCTCCCCTGTTCAATGACATCAATTAGTAGGCCTTTGAAAGGAATTAAACTGCAGAACTTACACACACACACACACACACACACACACACACACACACACATTTGTTTTTCGAGACAAGGTTTCTCTGCAGCTTTGTAGCCTGTCCTGGAACTAGCTCTTGTAGACCAGGCTGGTCTCGAACTCACAGAGATCCACCTGCCTCTGCCTCCCGAGTGCTGGGATTAAAGGCATGCGCCACCACTGCCCGGCTATATTTATATTTTTAAAGATTTTTTTTCCTTT
>JAQHUG010000051.1:9308506-9326639 GCA_028555095.1 Dicrostonyx torquatus
GTACATCAAGCTGGCCTCACACAAAACTCACAGAAATCCACCTGCCTCTGCCTCCTGAGTGCTGGGATTAAAAGTGTGTGCCTTCATTGCCTACCTAAAAAATTATTTTATTAATTCACTGATTGTGGGAATGGGAGTGTGTTGCCAGAAGAGTCATTCTGTCTCAGTGATTTTTAAAAAATTATTATTTATTTGTGTGTTTATGTGTGTATATGCAGACATGTAGGTGCCCTCAGAGGCCAGGAGAGGATGTCAAATCCGCTGAATCATGAGTTACAGGTAGTTTTGAGCTACCCAGCATGTGCGCTGGGAACCAAACTCCAGTCCTCTGAAAGAGCACTGTTTTAACTGATAGCCATCTCTCCAGGCCCCTGTTGGACATTTTAAAAATATTTTCTGAATATATTTCCAGTGCCCTGCATTGTGGCTGTAATATATACATACATATTGCATCATGACCAAGGCACCTTGTAAAAGAAAAATGTTTAATTTGGGGCTTTACCATTTCAGAGGGTTAGAGTCCATGGTGACAGAATAAAGGCATGGTGGCAGAAACAGCTGAGAGCTTACAACTTACAAGATGAAGTGAGAGTGCATAGGAATGGTATGAGTCTTTGGAATGCTCCAAGCCTGCTCCTAGAGTCTCTAACAAGGCCACACCTCCTAAACTTCCCTGTAGTCCACCAACTGGGAACTAAGTATTCAAATATATGACCTTTTGGAGGCCATTCTCATTCAAACCACCACAGGCTGACTTTGACTGTGATGTTTATTTATTTATGCTGCTTTTCAAACCCAAGGTCTCATACATACTACATACTAGACAAGCAAAAGCTTTACCTCTGAGCCATAGCCCCAGCCTCCTCCCCACCCAGCATCCTCACTTTTTAGACAAGGTCTCAGTAGCCCAGTTTGACTTTGAACTCACTGTGTAGTTGAGGGTGACTTTGAATTTCTGATCCTCCGGCCGTTACATCCTGGATGATGGGATTACAGGGGTATTCCACACTAGTTTCCCTCTGCCCTTTTAAATATACTTTTTTAACTGGTACATAAAAACCATAAAAATCACCAGGTGGTGGTGGTGCACGCCTTTAATCCCAGCACTTGGGAGGCAGAGGCAGGCGGATCTTTGTGAGTTCGAGAGCAGCCTGGTCTACAAGAGCTAGTTCCAGCGCAGGCTCCAAAGCCACAGAGAAACTCTGTCTCGAAAAACCAAAAAAAAAAAAAACAAAAAAAAAACCCCATAAAAATCTATGTATTAATTCTAATTTAACATATTGTTAAATGAACCTATTTTGTAGAGAATCCACTGACCAGAAAAGTAGGGTTGACAGTTATTGCCGTGCCCACCACTCTTTTTGCAGTGTATTAAGCAATCTCTCCCCTCCCCCCACCCTCATTCTCCAGACAAGCTTTCTCTGTGTAACAGCTCTGGCTGTCTCTGAATTCAGTTTGTAGACGAGGCTGGCCTCGAAGTCACAGAGCTCTGCCTGCCTCTGCTTCCTGAATGATGGGATTAAAGGCGTGCGCCACCACTGCCCAGCACCTTTTTTTCCTAAACGACAGAAATTAGTTAAATGTTAGCTATTCATCACTCCTTTTACTTCCTTCAGGAAAAATGAAAATCCCTGAGCTATTAACCTGCATCACCTGCAGGGTGGTTTTTATTTTGTTACCAGCTCTTGCTGGTAACTTAAAGGACCACAAGGTATTTATTACTTTGATCAGTGGCATGCGATGTTTTAGTTCATCTATACATTGTGTACTGTTTAAACCAGGGCAAATATATCTCCCTAAATGTTTTTCATTATGGTAAAAATCCATATTCCCAAAACCAAATCTGGAAATTACTATTTGAAGGAGTTCAAATCCATGAGTTTTAAAATATTTTTAATATTAAAATTTTCTGTTTTGTTTTTAACTTGTATATTTGTGCATGAGTGCTCTGCATGCATGTACACCTGCAGGCCAGAAGAGGGCATCAGATCCTACTACAGGTGGTTGTCAGCCCCATGTCGTTGCTGGGAATTGAACTCAGGACCTCTGGAAGAGCAGCCAGTACTCTTTAACTGCTGAGCCATCTCTCCAGCCCCAAATTTTTAAATTAAATTAATAATTTAAATATTAAATTAACAGTGTAAATATTTTTACAGTGGCATGAATTAAATCTAAGCCCTCTGTTAGGGAATTGGTCTGCTACTGAACACAGGGAGGACACAAAGAACCAGCTGAGAACTTAGGTGGTTGCTAACAAATATCTTGGGAGAACAAAGGGAGTTCCATTAATGATGACTACAGGAAAAGTTATGAGAAAAATGTGGTTGGGAAGATGGAAGACATGATGTGGGATCCGTGTGAAATTTGTCAGGGAGTCAGCAGAGAAAAGAAGTGCCTGTTGCCATGGCAAAGGGCCTAAGAGTCCTGTTTGTGGCAGACAGAATATCTGCTTCAATAGTGCACAGAGGTCACAGCCTGGGAAAGAACCAGATCCTTTGACTGGTAGGCATCATGTGACCAGCGCACTGGACGAAGGGGCAGGGGCAGGTGAATCTCTGAGCTCAAGGCTAATATGGTCTACTGAGCAAGTTCCAGGAAAGCCAGGGCTATACATAGAAACCCTGTTTCGGCCGGGCAGTGGTGGCGCACACCTTTAATCCCAGCACTTGGGAGGCAGAGGCAGGCGGATCTTTGTGAGTTCGAGGCCAGCCTGGTCTACAAGAGCTAGTTCCAGGACAGGCTCCAAAGCCACAGAGAAACCCTGTCTCGAAAAACCAAAAAAGAAAGAAAGAAAGAAACCCTGTTTTGTAAAGCAAACCGAAGGAAGGAGGAGGAGGAGAAGAAGAAAGAAGAAATGGAAATGATGATGCAATTGGTGAATATTGGCTGGAAAGAGATGGATCTCTGTGAGTTCGAGGTCAGCCTGGTCTACAAGAGCTAGTTCCAGGACAGTAGATATACATTATCTTTTTTATATCCTTAAGGGAAAAGAAACCTTAAACATTAATGTTTATCAACTTTAGGTGTTTTGTATGGGTGAGCCCTTGCTGGTGACTTACAGATATACGAGGTGTTTATTGTTTTGGTCAGAGGCTGTGAACTGATATAACATTTTTAGAAATGGAAACAAGACTGCATATTATAAAATTGTTTTTTGAATGTTCCTTTCCTGGGGAGACAATGTCTACCCCTTCTTATGGTGTCCCAATGACTAAGTACTATAAGTTCACCCTGGGGAACCAAACGGTTTATTGGGCTTGTTTACAGAGCATAAGTGAGGGGCTACTTACAGGAGCATGGATGAACCCAAAGCAGCGAAACCTGAAAAGCATCACCTAATACAAATGATAGCTTCCCAACAGCTACATAGATGAAGTTCCGTCAGCCTACCTTCCCCAGCCGATGTAGGGTAGCACCTCTGGAGGCTACCCACATGCAAGCAGGGCAGAAGAGCTGGAAGTATCTCCTCCTTCTAAGGCAGTGGTCTCAACCTGTGAGTTGTGACCCCTTTGGCAAGCCTTTAACTCCAAAAGTCTTTACATTATGATTCATAACAGTAGCAAAATTGCAGCTATGAAGTAACAACAAAAATGATTTTATGGTTGGAGGTCACCACAACATGAAGAACTGTGTTAAAGGGGCTCAGCATTGGGAAGGTTGAGGACCGCTGGTTTAAGGAATGCCAACATTGGGCAGTGAGGTTCTCCTGCAAGCAGGCACTGGTTTGAAGATGGCAGCTCTTTTGCTGTGACACCTGGGCAGACTCACATACTGCCTAGGAATCAGGATATTGTCTGAGAAATGGAATGTCAGGTGCTCTTATCAGTGAACATGGTAGAGTATGCTTCCTCAAAGTAAGACATGTGTGACATCACTCACGTTATGAAGTCACTGTGACATGAGGCTTGTCCTTGACCAAAACATTACATTGTACGTGGGCTGAATTATACAGCTGCAGACTAAATTAAAGCAGAAAGTAATGGTGATGTCATTTCTTGTGTACTTCAGAAGAGGCCTCCTCAACAATTCAAATGCAAAGAAGAGTAATTAAACATCTATCATCAGGAAGCCCTGTGAGCCTCTCTCAAAGGGATTACAAGATATTTGCTTTTATTAGGCTCCAGCATCCAGGCCACAAATTGAGGAACTTCTTAAAATGTTGGAAGATATTTTTTTTAATCAAGAGTTTAATCCTGCATAGAGATCCTAAAGGTCTCTTATTATTTCATTCCCATCAAGTCAATTTTAGCATCTAATGAACTACCGGGTCTCTCATCATATTCTCTAATTCTTTCTCATGAGGGTTGGAAACCACTTCATGTCCTTGTAACTAGAAGAAAAGCTGTTTACTCCTCAGAGACATTCCATTCAAGGAGTTAAAAGCAGGGGATGGAATACACGTGCCAAGCCAGGGAAAACAAGCATTCCTTAGAGAGACACCTTCTGTGTCTTCTGTGACTTCAAAACAACATGGCATTGATTAATTTCTGAGAACCGATGACACTTCCCTTTTCCAGGGTTAAACGTTTACTTGATACAGTGCAGGATTAGAAAAGGAAGCGTATTCAGTCAACTTTCAGTTTTTCTCTAAAAGCAAGGTTTTGTTTGTTTGCTTGTTTACAGGGACTGTGGTTGTGTTCACCAGTAAAAGCGTTTTGGTTTTTGGTTTTTTGGTTTTTCGAGACAGGGTTTCTCTGTAGCTTTGGAGCCTGTCCCAGAGCTAGCTCTGGCCTTGAGCTCACAGGGATCCGCCTGCCTCTGGGATTAAAGGCATGTGCTGCCACCACCCAGCCTTTGTTTTTGTTTGGTTTGGTTTTGTTCATTATGTTTGGTTGGTATTAGAGATCAGGTCTCCAGTAGCCTGGACTAGCCGTGAACTTCTATATAGCTGATGCTGGCTCATATTCTCAATGGTAAGCGCCACTTCTTTTCTCTTAAGAGAAGAAACTGCGAAGAATTAAGGGTTTCAATGAGGAAGTGACTTCCAAGGACATGCTTCGAACTCTGGCCCAAGCTAGAAAGGAGTGCTGGGATCGATTCCTCCAAGAGAAGTTAGCATCCGAGTTTTTTGTGGATGGACTTGATTCTGATGAGAGGTAATTGATTGACTGTGGGTTGCGCTTGGGGTGCTTTTCATTAAAAACCTCAGGGACAATGACACCAGAGGACTGGTATCAACTGAGACTGATATCTCTTTGAGCTGCAATCAGTCCTTGGAAGGCTGTCCAGTTTGCCCTTGGGTCAACAGTAGATTTTTCAGAATAGCAAATACTCACAGCTACATATTGGCCACAGACTTAATAGAGTTGAGGATGAACCATTATCTTTATTTTTAAATATATGGTGCACTGGAAAAGGAAATAATGAACCAACAGGTAGAACCATGTTTTGTTTATTGCCTGATCTTTATTGCCATAGAGCTTCTATCCTATTAGAGCCACTCAATAAATGTGTGTGGACCAACCGGGCAGTGGTGGTGCACGATTTTAATCCCAGCACTTGGGAAGCAGAAGCAAGTGAATCTCTGAGTTCGAGGTCAGCCTGGTTTACACAAGTTCCAGAACAACCAGGGCCACACAAACAAAACTTGTCTTGGAAAAAAAAAAGTTTGTGGATCAAACAAGAATATATTTTAAGCATCTTTAATTTGATGACACTGCTTGGTACTTGGAGGATGGTGAGTTCGTCACTTTTCTATTGCTGAGATAAGATGTTGTGACCAAGGCCACTTCTAGAAGGAAGAGTTTATTTGGAGCTTACGGCTCCAGAAGGAGAAGGTCCATTGTTGTGGGGAAGCATGGCAGCAGGTAGGCATGGTAACTGGAGATGGAAGCAGAAAGCTGAGGATTCACAAATTGAGCCATAAACAGGAAGCAGAGAGAGTAAACTTGGGGTGATGGGAGGCTTTGAAACCTCAAAGTTCTCCCTCAGTGGTTTATGTCCTCCATCAAGACCACACCTCCTAATCCTCCCCCAAATAGCACCACCAGTTGGAGACCACGTGTTCAAATGCCTGAATATATGAGAGACATTTCATTCAAACCACAACATTTCACCCCCTGGCCCTCATGACTCTATCATAATGCAAAATGCATTTAGTCCCTGTAGTCTTCTAATCTCAACACTGTTTTAAAGACTAAAGTCTCTGAAACCCAAGGTAGTATCTTAACTGCAACCCTCTGTAATCACTGGCCTTCTCCAGGGTCAGTGGGAGACCCTGTCTCAAAGGGGTGAGGCAGAGAATGATGGGTAAGACATTGGATGTCTTCTCTTCACCTCTGAGTGTATGCCCAAGGGCCTGTGCACCGGCACACATATCCCACACATGTGCGTTACACACATGCACACAATTTAAAAAAATTGGTGGGAGGAATAACAACTGTAATTTTCAGTAAATTAGGGGAATATGACCTTAGCTCATAGTTAATATTGACTTTGAGAGTCCCATTGTGTCATGTGATGATGCTACTGATATCTGAATAAAACTTCACAGTCACACTTCATGTAGTTTACAAAGCACTTGCATTCTCTCCCGTTTGAGTCGGCATACCTTTCAGGTCCTTCAGAAATCAGTCTAATCAGTGTAGCATGTTTAGGCCAACCCCACTACCCTCAGATGGATTAAAAGATAATATAATTTTTTTCTATCTGTAAAGGCTCAATATATGTGAGACTTAAACTTCCCTAAACAGGCAATTTGGAGCTACATAGATTCCTGACCCATTCATAACTTGGCATAATGTTCTATCTTTCCAAACACCTCCCTCTATTTCAACTCTAAGAAAATGAAACTAGGCAGTGGTGGCACATGCCATTAATCACAGCACTCGGGGTGAGGGGGGCAGCCTGGACTACAGAGCAAGTTCCAGGGCAGCTAGGGCTACACAGAAACCCTGTCTTGAAAAACCAAAGCCAAACACACAAAACAAGAAGCCAAAACTTTCTCTTGCGTAGTCGAGAAAGAATTCCTTTCTGAAGTCAGACTACTCTGCCCATGTAATCACACATAAAACTCAGTGAGCTCCCCCTTTTGTTTTGACTTTCCTATTTTATATTTTTTATAATTTGAACACTCCATGGAAAGGGGGGCGGGTAGATGAAGAGTCAAGATCTCTTTCACCAGATTCTCTTGAGCTGTGGGCATGAAGTCAACCTACTGCTTATTCTGACCTCAGGCACTGGGCTGTGTTCCTCTTACCTACATTTGTGGGAGACCTTCTGTCCTTTTGCAGAACAAAATGGAAAACAGTAGTTATGCATTTGTTTTCAAACTCAGCGTTTGCTTTTTAAACAAGCGATTTTGTGTTCCATGCGGGCCAGGTAGGAGAGTCCTCACGGGAGAGCTGGTGCTGTCCCCCACATAGTGCTATGACTTTGTGCTTTTTGTTGGTTTGGTTGGTTGGTTGATTAGTTAGCATCCTGTAACTAACCTTCTGCCTCAGTCTCCTGAGTGCTGAGAACAGTGGGTGTGAGCCACCAATACCTAGATGCTGCGTGTCATTAAAGAGCATAGCATGACACTCATTTTATATCTATTTATAGTTTACTGTGAATGTGTAATAACTATAAGGTATAAGGACCTGGGTCCTTAAGGGAGGTGGGAGGCATGAACCTGACAATTAACTGCACCACCCCCCTACGTAGGCACATGAAGAGTCCTCTGACATAGAGGCCATTCCTTGGCAGGAACATTGGATGCTCAGATGTTTCAGATGTCTAGGGGTCTTAATCCTCCCTCCCCCAAATTACAGTTCTTACAAATAAGCTTTATTAGTGTAATTGAGCCTCATACTGTCTTAGGAAGAAAAAAAAATCTCAGCTTTTCTGTCTCACCCATGATTTGGTGTTTATTTGTTTCAAGCCCTTGACAATTTCTCTCCTTTTCAGTTTGAGGGGGGAAAAAGATAAAACTGAGGCACAAGCTCTTCAGCTGTTCTCATCAAGCCTGCGGAGGCCCTGCCTTGAAGGGCTCTGGTGCTGCTTAGAGCCAAAGTGCCCACCAGGGGGTAAATGAGCTGAGCTGCCAGGAGCTGCCAGGATGTGCAGCTGTCAGAACCTGTCTTTAGCAGGGGAAAGCAGAGGTGGGAAGAAATTGGTGGTGGGTGGGAAGGCACTATTTGAGTAACTGAGCTAATCATTAAGTAATTAATCAGCGAGGTCTGACCTAGCTGTTCCTGCCTTCTGCTCTTTTGCAGCACCTTGGAACATTTCAAAAGGTGGCTTCAGCCGGATAAAGTCGCCATCAGCACCGAGGAGGTCCAGTTTCTCATCCCTCCAGAGACACAAGCTGAGAAGCCAGAGGCTGAGTTCAAGCCAGCGGCAGGAGAACAATAAATTACACACACATCTACACCAGGCAGCTTTGTGGGGTCCTGAGGGAACGGTGGAGAGCTTGACAGGGGCCGCAAGGAGAAACCTAGGGAGAGATAATGCCCAGACTTCCAGTTCACAAAGCAAACAGCTGCTGGCCCCCGAGGACCTGCTTGGAGCTGGCTTGTGTGACTGTCTTGGATGAAGTAACAGACCCTGTGTATGCTGGATCAGAAAGCTTGACTGAGCTCTGTTGCTGCAGGTCAGAGGTTTGCAAGGATCCAGTGAAGAGTAGGGTGTGGCAATTCTTGGAGACACTGGCGCTCTTGTATAGAATGTATCAGTTAAGTGAGCCATATTTTTTTTTTCTCACTTCTAGGTCTTCACGTCTGTGTCTCAAGCATTCCATAGCTAAGTAGTCAGGAGCAAGTGTAGCCAAGGAGAGTGAAGTCAGCCTCCTTGAGTCCAAGCCCTTGTGGGACTTTCTTACATACTCATCATAAACAGGACTCAAGAGAAGTAGGCTTTTACTTTTGATTTGTTCCTTGTGTCAAAAATGGATGGGGGGAGGAAGTGTGACAACATGGGTGTTTATATCAGTGTAGATACATTTTCTTTCTCATGGCTTCTCCCGTAACTTCTTTTTGTACCAAGTTTCAAATTAGACTTGTAAATATGGTTTCGAGTTTGACACAACCCTTGATTAGTTCCAAACTTGCTTCCTGCGGCAACGTTCCTGACTGAGCTTGCACTTGCTCTTCGTTTCTTGTGCTGTTGTTCCTGTGAAGTTTGAGTTGTCCGCATAAAACTGTCTCTTTGGAGCAACTGTGTCGTGTGGGTGTGCTTTGACCCTTCCTGTCACATGGACCCCCAGAAGGAGGGAAGTAAAGGCAGAGGTATGATATGACAAGGGAACTAGCAACCTTTGCTAGTCTCTTGTTTTTGTGTGTTTGCTAAGATTTACTGTCAGGCTGGGGTGGTGCAAGTCTTTAATCCTAACCCTCAAGAGGCAGAGGCAGGAAGATCTCAGTGAGTTCGAGGCCAGCCTGGTCTACAGAGTGAATTGCTGGACAGGCTCCAAGGCTATGCAGAGAAACTGTCTCACAAAATAAATAAAAAACAAAACAAAACAAAAAGACTTACTTATTTGGCCAGGCATGGTGGCACAGGCTTTTAATCTCAGGATTTAGAAAGGCAGAGGCAGGTTGTTAACTCAAAATCTGTGAGTGTGAGGCCAGCCTGTCTACAGAGTGAGTTTGAGAATAGCCAGGGCTACACAGTGAGAACCTATCTCACTATTTTTTATTTTTTTATTTATTTTTATTTATTTATTTTTTTTTTTGGTTTTTCAAGACAGTGTTTCTCTGTGTAGCTTTGGAGCCTGTCCTGGAACTCGCTCTGTAGACCAGAATGGCCTCAACTCACAGAGATCCATCTGCCTCTACCTCCTGAGATGAAAGACTGGGATAAGTAAGAGACATATGCCATCACTGCCCTGCAAAACTGTTTTACTTGTTTGTTTTATTATGTCTGTGTGTGTTTGCTTGTGTGAGTTTATGTGCACCACATATGAGCAAGAGCCCTTGGTAACCAGAAGAGGATGTCAGGTCCTTGGCAACCAATGTCACAAGTGACTATAAGATGCCATGTAGGTGCTGGGAACTGGACTCAGGTCCACTGCAAGAGTATTAAATGCTCTTAACTGCTGATCCATCTCTTCAGCTCCAGGTCTCTTGTTTTTAGTTCTCTGACAGTCTGAACTGAAAGGTTCTGTGGGACGGTTCTGGATTGTGGCTCCTGAGGAAAAGGAACCCATAACAATGAGGCTGTGACTAAAAACGCTCAAAGAACTGTTTCTTTGTTTTGTTTTTGTTTTTTGAGACAGGGTTTCTTTGTATAACAGCTCTGACTGTCCTGGAACTCTCTTGTAGACCAGGCTGGCTTTAAACTCGGAAAAATCTACCTACCTCTGCCTTCCAAGTGCTGGGAGTAAAGATGCGTGCCGCCACCACCCAGCCACGCTTGCTCATTTTTTTTTTAAAATATTTATTCATTTATTATGTATACAACATTCTGTCTGTGTGTATGCCTGCAGCCCAGAAGAGGGCACCAGACCCCATTACAGATGGTTGTGAGCCACCATGTGGTTGCTGGGAATTGAACTCAGGACCTTTGGAAGAGCAGGCAATGCTCTTAACCTCTGAGCCATCTCTCCAGCCCACGCTTGCTCACTTTTAAGTCAAATACTTGCCTTGTGGAAAAGGATAGGGGCCAAATGGGTCACCCCATATACTTCCTCAATGATAGAAGTACCTTATAATTTCCAGATACATTCTTCTCGCCTCTTTTCATCATCAGCTACCGATTTTAGCTTTATTCCTACTGCTATTGGTCAGTAGGATATATTTGACATGTAAGGTGTCCTTTGGTGGCACCTGGGGGACACCTGAACAGTGATGGAATCCGGCATTGAACCAAGCTGTCAAGCTGCTATCTCTGTCCATGGATCACATGACAGACGTCGCTATTCCTCCAGGGCCAGCTAATGGCTTCAGCTAGATAGAGAGGATTAAAAAAAAAAAAAAAGGCTAAGTTTTTTTTCATCTTGTATTATAAAAGAAAATCATTCTTCCCCAGTAATAACAAGGAAGAAAAGTGGCAAGGCCCAGAGAAACCGTGCCAAAGAGCAACTGGTCCTAGGAGGTCCTAAGATAGAAAATAGTATTCTTTTATAACAGAAAGTAGTGGTTCTATAATCAAGGCAAAATCTAGCCTTTTCTTACCTCTACCTCCTATTTTCTACCTCAAAAATAGATACTTTGGGGGCTGGAGAAATGGCCCGAGTTAAGAGCACTTACTCTTGCAGAGGACCTAAGCTCAATTCACCCACACCAGATAACTCACCATGCCTGTAACTCCAACCCCAGGGATCCAACATCCTCTCCTAGAATCTAAGGGTACTTACATACACAAGTGCACATGCATGCACATATATGCACACACACACACATATACACGTACACCATACATTTTTGGTATGAGAAGGAGAAAACCCTGGCAGAAGTAGGAGAGGAAAGGAAGGTTCCAGATCTCCAGTCACCTTAATTTTTTTTTTTTTTTTTTTTTTTGATTTTCAAGACAGGGTTTCTCTGTAGTTTTTTTTGGTGCCTGTCCTGGAACTAGCTCTTATAGACCAGGCTAGCCTCGAACTCACAGAGATCCACCTGCCTCTGCCTTCCGAGTGCTGGGATTAAAGGCGTGCGCCACCACCGCCCGGCTTTTAAATTTTTTTTTTCCAGCCACCTTAATTAATTCTGAGACAGATCTCCATAAAAGGGACTCCAGTAAGTTTTAGCTATGGGCTCTTACCTGTAATTATTCTTCTAAAAAGGCAAAGCCCCATTAACCTATACTAAATCTCATATGAGCTCCCAAAGCCAACTCTATATACATATAGATTTATCTAGGCTCTTGAAATGGCACTACATTTGAAACCAAGTGTTTGGGGTGCTATCTTTGTCCTGTGGCTTACTGTGTGGTCATGAATAAGTCAAATGACTGCTTTGTGTTCCAGTTCCCTTTCAGTAATTAGACTAACCATAGGAAAAATAAGATTGGCCTGAAATGCTGATCTGTTTCCTTTCACCCTGAAAGCCTAGGGAGAGCTTCCTCAAATCGTGAATTGTGTGAGTTGGAAGAGCCTTATCACCCTGACTCCTTCCTCGCCTCTGTCCTTACTGAAATAGATCAAAGGGTAATACAAATACAATGACAGTGCTCAACCTTGCAGCCAGGGAATGGTAATTACCAACCAAGGACAAGGCAGTAATGACCGGGTATAGCCAGGGAAGGTTGGGTGGGAGCTGGGGAAGTAAGCTAAGTGACCGTCATCACTGTTTTTTTCTGGCACTTGCACTCATCACCCAGGCCTTGGCAAGGTCAGTGCTGGCATAGGCTTACATCCAGTACCTTCTCCAGAAATAGGTTCCAGACACATTCACACAGCATAAACAAGTATCCTACCAACTGTTGCCAAGGTGTGTCCCTTCTAGGCAAGCCTGCCTAACTGGGTGATTGCTAGCTGGGTGAGAAAAGATGCCCTGAGCCATTTCTTCACTTCTTCCTCCCCAAGCCACATGAAACTGCTAACATTTCATTGAGATTATCCTATCTAGTATTGGCTACAAGTTCAAGACAGGACCCTGTCATCGTAATCACAGTTTATAAGAGCACTGTTTACTTGAGTCTAGCAGTGACTATTTAAGGCAGAGATTCATTCATCTAACAAAGATGTGCTGTGCCTCTGCTATGCTCCTGGCCCTGGGTCCCAGGGTGATAAATAAGACCCCAACAGAAGGAAGTGTTAGCCTAGGGCACTTTGAGAGCACCTGCCAGGGAGAGATGAGGGCCCTAGGCCAGCTGGTGGCAGGTGTGGGAGAGAGGCCACTTAGGGCAGCTGGTCCAGAAGAACCAATAGGAGCATAGAGAAATAGAGGGCCAAGAGTGTGGGGCCTAAGTGTGTACAAAGACCTAAGGCAAAGGGTATTTGAAGGATCTTGAGGAAGTCATTCAGTGGGGCCGAAGCATATGGAACAAAGAAAACAACAGTAACAGGCGATGTTAATAAAGCAAGGCCACATGTGAAGGCTTCATAACCATGGCAAGGAAATAGAAAATTATGGTGGGGGAAGAGGCACTAAGGGACCACTTAAAGAGGGCCAGTGACAAGATCAGTTTTGCATCTGGAAAGATAGCTATGCTACTCTGGGTATGACCTGGTTAACTTGATAAGGAAGTGTACAAGTTGTTTTCCGTTTCGGCAGTGAGAAATGTATCTCTATGAGACGAAACAAGTACAGGGCTTTTGTTTTCTAATTGGATTTATTTTAAGTTATTTCCCTCTGTTACATGACAAGTAGAGTTATGCCTAGCAAATCATATTTTTCAGTGATGGCCGGCTCAGTATATTGGATCTCACACGCTCACAGTACAGGGTGATGTGTACGTTCCTCCACTGAGATGCCGGGTCCATATTCCCTTTGAATTTACTAACCTTTATGTCACTGCCTCGCTAATGGAGTAATGGAAGTCTGAGGCTGCTACAAAAGCTCTCCATCGGCTTCTCCCCCTCCCCCACTCTTAGTCTTTAGTCAGGCCCACCTAACACTAAGTGGAATTAAGATGAGCAGTCTCTGCCAAACCCTGAGTAGTTCGTGGGCAAACCACATGTTACAGCTTAAATCACCAAGTTTGGGTTGGATTTGTTACTGGGCCATAGTTGATGGATGGCCATGATTTAGGCTTCAGATGTCATATAGCTAATTTCAACTATTTTATCTATAACCTTTTCTAGTTTCTGATGATTACAAAATTCTAATACACTGGCTACAGTATGGATGGAAGTGGGAGTCCAGTCTGAAACAGTCACGTTTGTTTAAGAAAGACATAGTAATGACTTGAGGACTTTTATTTCCACTTAGGATGTAGAACAGTGGAAGAAAAATGTCTTCAGTAGCCTAAGAAAGAGAAATAGCCAGAGAGCCTACATAATTAGGTCTTTCTTTTTTTGTATGCCATTCCAATTAGTTTTTCCTCTCTCTCTCTCTCTCTCTCTCTCTCTCTCTCTCTCTCTCTCTCTCTCTCTCTCTCTCTCTCTGTTTCTCTTGACAGGGTCTCTCTATTATGTAGCTCTGGCTGTCCTGACACTCGATATGTAAATCAGGCTGGCCTCAAACTCACAGAGATCAGCCTGCCTCTACCTTCCAAGTGCTGGGATTAAAAGCATGCGCCACCTCGCCTGCAAAGGTTGCTTATGTTTTAGGTTTGTGTGTGTGTTTGATGCTGGAGATTGAACCAAGGGTCTTCCTCTTGTTAATTAAGCAAGTCTCTCCCAAGGAGGTATGTCCCCAGCTTCAATCTTAGGTTTTCTTAAACTGGTCAGAAAGCTGAGATCACAAAGCCGTCAAGTAAAGCTGCTCTCAGGAGCCCTAGGCACGCCTACATGAACTACTGCAACTGGCAAAGATGTAGCTGTCATGCAGTGGGTAAGAAGAAACCTGCAAACATGTTAACAAATGTGTAAAGGCTATGTGTGGATGATCATATCCATTTAGAACAGTTTGAGTTTGGCTCGGGATGTACCTCAATGGTACGAACTTGAGGAGCATGCACAAGGCCCTAGGTTGAATACTAGGGCAATGGGAAGACAAAAACTGTGAGATACCATTTCAGACACAGGAAATCTACATAGACTCACCAGCAGCCTTGTTTCAAGAGGCTCATCTCCTGGGACCCTGAGAGAAAGGAGGAATGGAGTAGGAGACAGAAGAGAGCTCCCTCCTTGCAAGTACAGCCCACAGGAATTGTCCAAGTGGTGGCTGTAAGGAAAACAGAAATTCCTTAACTGTTTTCACAATCATATCCTATAAGTAAAAGCCTTAAAAGTCACTGAGGAGAGAGGCAGTAGCCTCTTGCTTCAGGAGTGGAAAAAAAAACAGACCCATTTGTTTTTAGCAAATACAAACTCACTAAACAGAGCCAAGGATTCATTGCTTTTAGGAAGAGAGTAGAAACCAAACACACACACACATGCACACACACCAGTGATGAGCTGAGTATGGTGTCTCATGCCTGTAACCTCAGCCCCCAGGAGACTAGGGTATAGAGTTTGAGCTGCAGAGTGAGTTCTGGGTCTCAGACCCTGAGAGGAGGAAGACAATGAGGAGGAGGAGGAAAAGCAATGGAAGAAAAGCTCTGCCCAAGGTCAGGAGCAAGAAACTGTAGGTTGTAGAATCAGCAAAGGCCTACTGCGCTGCAAAGAGGACAACAGCCATGGCTATCTATAATCAGCTCCAGGTGAAAGACAGAGTCTGGTCGCCATGAGGAGGAGGAGCAGACACTGAGAAAGCACTAACTCTTATTGTTTAATATTAAGGTCTTTAAAAAAAAATTATGTGTAAGCCGGGCGGTGGTGGCACACGCCTTTAATCCCAGCACTCAGGAGGCAGAGGCAGGCGGATCTTTGTGAGTTCGAGACCAGCCTGGTCTACAAGAGCTAGTTCCAGTGCAGGCTCCAAAGCCACAGAGAAACCCTGTCTCTAAAAACCAAAAAAAAAAAAAAAAAAAAAATGTGTATGTATGTGTGCCTGCTTGAGTTTACATGCACCACGTGCATGCAGATTCCTGCTAATGCCAAGAAGCTGGCAGTGGATTCATTGGACTGCAGGGCCAGCCAGTTATAGCTGTGGGAAGCTGAACCCAAGTCCTCTCTTGGGCCAGTAAAGTGCTCTTAGCTACTGAGCCATTTCTCCAGCCCTAGGCTCTAACTCTTGAAGCTCAGCTTTATAGGACCTGCTCAAGACCTCAAGACGGAAGCTGAGAGTAAGTGAGATAGGTAAAGGCAGTAGCCACTATGCTCTAGAGGATCAGAGCTGATAGAATGAACCTATCTATGGAAAGGGACTTATGAGAGTGGCTTACAGGCTGTGGTCCAGCTAGTCCAACAACGACTGTCTACCAACAGAAAGTCCGAGAATCCAGTAGCTATTCCGTCCACAAAGCTGGATGTCTCAGCTGGTCTTCAGTATGCCAGGACATGAAGTAGGCCCTCACGACAGTGAAGGACTAGACTTGTCCTGGGGAGAGGGGCAAGCAAACAGACAGGCAGATAGGTAGGGAGAGAGGAGAGAGCTTTTTTCCTTCCATGTCCTTTGTATAGGCTGTCACCAGAAGGTGTGGTTCAGGTAAAGTGGAACTTCCCACTTCAAATAATTTAATTAAGAAAAAAAAATCCCTCACAGGCGTACTCAAAACCCTTGCATTTTAGTTAATCCCAGGGTAGTCAAATTGACAACGAATAATAGCCACCACATCTGATAACCTAGGTCCGGTCCCCAGGACCCCATGGTAGGAGAGAACCAACTCTTGCAAATCTTTATTGCTGCTGTTGTTGTTTTCCAAAAGAGGATTTCTTTGTGTATGTCCTGGAACTCACTTTGTAGACCAGGTTGGCCTTGAACTCCTAGAGATCCACCTGCTTTTATTTCCCGGGTGCTGGGATTAAAGGCATGCACCACCACCACCCAGCCTGAAAGTCATTTTTGTGTGTTGTGAAAGACCTCCACTCGTGTGGAGAAATAAATGAGATTTTAAAAACTGTGAAGGCTTGGGCTGGAGAGGTGGCTCAGTGGGCAAGAGTACTTACTGCTCTTGCAGAAGACCAGAGTTCAGCTCCCAGCACCTCCATGGTAGCTGACAACTCACAGTTCCGGGGGACCCAATGCTCTTTTCTGACAGCCACAAGCTCTTGCACACATGCATGCACATACACACACTCAAGCACACACATACATACAGACTGAATCACCTTTTTTTTTTTTTTTTTTTTTTAATTGTTAAGGCTGAAACTAAGCTAGGATAGCAGTGACCCAAACTCCATCCTGCCTTCATGAGGCTAAGAACCTAACATCAAATAGGTAACAACTGACTCCTGCTGCTAGGAGGGCGGTAAATGGGTACAGCTGAATGGCCTTGGAGGTTAGTGCAAATTCCCTGACATCTGCCTGTCTAAGCAGCCCCACAGAGAGGAATTCGAAGCCTGGGGTGCATGAGAGCTAATGAGAGCAATGAAGCCCAAAACCGCCTGACTTCTGACCAGCAGTCTGCAGGCAGGGACATGTCCACACTATTTACTACTGACCTCAATCTCTGCCATTCTACACACCATGGACATTCAGTTAAAAAAAAAAAAAAAGTAAAACATCTGGGCGGTGGTGGTGCACACCTTATTCCCAGTACTTGGGAGGCAGAGATCTCTAAATTAGAGGCCAGCCTGGTCTACAGAACGAGTTCCAGGAATGGTTCTATAGCTACTGAGAAACACTGTCTTGAAAAACAAACAAAAAAGCAAAACAAACAAAAAACACCCCCCCAAAACCCCACCCACAACACAAAAAGTCATGAAAGAAAAAAAAAACCTCCACTTGGTTTTGTTTAAACATAAGTCAATAGACCCTGACCCACAGATAACACAGATGTTGGCTAACCAGACAGGGGCTTCAAATAATTATGATTAATTTGTTAAATGGTCTAGTGAGCAACTTGCACGAACAGATGGGGAATCCTGCAGAGACATAGAGAGTGTAGTCAAATGGAAATGCTACAAATAAAAACATGCTATCTAAGACACAGTGCTCCAGCAGGGTTCTTAGTATCCAGGCAGAGTGGAGGAAAGAGCCACTGATCTTGAACACAGGTAAATTAATAAAACATCTGGACCGGACAATGGTGGCTTACATCTTTAATCCCAGCACTCAGGAGGCAGAGGCAGTCGGATCTCTCTGAGTTAGAGGCCAGCCTGGTCTACAGAGGGAGTTCCAGGATAGTCAGGAATATACGGGAAAAAACCCTGTCTCAAACAATAACAACAAAAACAAACAGGCACATCTGAACTGGAGCACAAAGAAAAACTGGGATGAAATCAAACCAAGGTACCAAGAGCTGTTCCAAAGGACAATAGCAGTAATATTTGTTTAATGTCAGTCCCAGAAGGTGAAGAAAGACCAGCTATTCTCTTCTCTATTTTTTATTTATTTATTATGTATACAATATTCTGACTGTGTGTATGTCTGCAGACCAGAAGAGGGCACCAGACCTCATTACAAGTGGTTGTAAGCCACCATGTGGTTGCCAGGAATTGAACTCAGGACCTTTGGAAGAGCAGGCAATGCTCTTAACCACTGAGCCATCTCTCCAGCCCCCTATTCTCTTCTTTAAAAAGACTTATTTGTGTGTATGTATGTGTGCATGGGCCTGCAGGTGCCTT
>JAQHUG010000051.1:9347534-9470217 GCA_028555095.1 Dicrostonyx torquatus
GAAGCCTTGGCTGGCCTGAAACTCTATGTAGACCAGGCTACCTCCAACTCACAGAGGTCTGCTTGCCTTCGCTTCTTGAGTGCTGGGAATAAAGACATATGCCACCACACTAGAATAGTTTGGGTATTTTAATCACAGCAGTGCAAAGTGACTAACAGTAGTCACACCAAGAGCACCACGTGGGACCACACTGCAGAAGGATCATTGACAAATGGAATGTCTTCCAGAGGAGAGGATCGTGGTAAGGCTCAGATGATCAGGTCATTCAAAAAAGGACAAAACAGTAAGGATTATTTTGTCTAAGGCTGGGGATTTAGCTCAGTTGGTAGAGAGATTGCCTAGGAAGAGTATGGCCCTGGGTTCAATCTCCCAACACTGTACCAACTGGAAGTGGTGGTTAAACAGCTGCAATTCTACCACACAGCACAGATAGGAGGATCAGAAGTTCAAGGCAGTCCTTCTTGGCTACATAACAAGCTCACAGCCAGGGCTGGAGAGATAGCTCAGTGATTAAGAGCATTGCCTGCTCTTCCAAAGGTCCTGAGTTCAATTCCCGGTAACCACATGGTGGCTCACAACCATCTGTAATGAGATCTGCAGACATACACACAGACAGAATATTGTATACATAATAAATAAATAAATATTTAAAAAACAACCAAGCTCACAGCCAGCCTAGGATACATGAAACCCAATCTCTCCTTTGTTAGATTTTTATTTATGTGTATGTATGTGCGCCTGTGTGAGTATGTGCCATGTGTGTATGGGTGCCCATGGGGACCAGAAAGGGGAAAAGGGGAGGTGGATTTCCTGAGCTGGAGTGGCAGGTGACTATGAGGAAGTACTCTTAACCACTGAGCCACCTCTCCATCCCAGACCAGAGAGATGACTCAGCATTTAAGACACTTGCTGTTCTTCCTAAGGACCTGAGTCCAGTCCACAGCACACATATGGTGACTCACAACCATGTATAACTCCAGTTCAAGGGGATCAAAACCGTCCCACCTCCAAGGGCACCAAACATGCATGTGAGAAGTACAAACATATAAGGAAAACACTCATACACATGAAATAAATCTGTTTTTAAAAGTTCTTTAAAAGACTGGTTGGGTGGTGATGACACATGCTTTTAATCCCAGCACATGGGAGGCAGAGACAGGAGGATCTCTGTGAGTTGAGACCAGCTTGGTCCACAAGAGCTAGTTTCAGGACAGGCTCCAAAGTTACAGAGAAACCCTGACCTTGTCTCAAATGGGTCCTGAGTTCAATTCCCAGCAACCATGTGCACAACTCTCTATAATGGAATCTGATGCCCTCTTTTAGAATAAACACATACATGTAGATAGAATATTCATACACATAAAATAAATAAATCTTTTTTTAAAAAAGCTTTTTAGAAACATATTTATTTTCCATTCATCTTATTTTAGTTTTGAATTTTACTTTATCACTCTGTGTGTGTGTATGTGTGTGTGTGTGTGTGTGTGTGTATGTGTGTGATCATGCCCCTGTGGTAAGTGCTTTTACCCACTGAACCACTGTGCTGGCTCCCTTCTCTTCTTATTCTTTTTGTTTGTTTTGTTTTCTTTTTTGAGACAGGGTTTCTCTGTAGCTTTGGAGCCTGTCCTGGAACCTCACTCTCGTAGACCAGACTGGCCTCGAACTCGCAGAGATCTGCCTGCCTCTACCTCCTGAGTGCTGAGATTAAAGGCGTGCATCACCACCAACCAGTTTCTTCTTTTTCTTACTATTCTTGCACAGCATTCTGAAGTTTCTCCTCCCGGGAAGAGAGACTGAGTAGATGCTTAACGATGAATTGTCCATGAGCGACTCACAGAGATGTGTGTGTTGGGATGGGCTTCAACTTTGCCATCCTTAGCTTAGGAGAAGTTCCATCTTAAGGTACTAACTGTCTAACCCAAGAAAGAGCTGGGCCAGCCAACCATCACAGACCCACATGAGACACCAGAGACAAGGAGACAAAGAGAACCTGGTGGACGAGATAAATTACTGGGTTAGGAATAAGGACTTTATTATTTATTATTTATATTTAACCATTCTTGCTCGGCTCATTTTTCCTTCTGGGAAAGGAGAAGCTGAGAGTAGTTAGGATAAATTTAGGGAGAAATGAAATTCAGGGGCTTGCTTAGGGCATGTATGTGTGTGTGTGTGTGTGTGTGTGTGTGTGTGTGTGTGTGTGTGAGAGAGAGAGAGAGAGAGACAGACAGACAGACAGACAGAGAGAGAGTGTGTGTGTGTGTATGTGTGTTTGTGTGTGTGTGAGAGAGAGAGAGAGAGAGCGAGAGAGAGAGAGTGTGTGTGTGTATATGTGTGTGTGTTTTGTGTGTGTGTTCCCGGCTACCTCTCTGGTCCTGACTCTTCTCACTTCCTCCACAATCTTTCCCCTCATTCTTCTAGTCTGTGACAGTCTCCCTCTCTGTATTGAGTTCCCTGTACCTCCCTTTGTTTATTTTTCTTGCTCCACCTCAGCTCATTTGGTTTTCTTTAGCTGAAAGTCCTGAGCTGCTGGAGTTGCTTTCTGGTTTAGTCCATGTCCTTTGTGCCTTTAACTATACCCATCTCTGCCTTTGCCGGTGAGTAGGTCTGTGACTGGATCTGGGCTTTGTCTGATGGAGGGCTTTCCTGGGAGAGCCACCTGGTGTGCTGGTAGAGATGGCTCAGGACATTTCCAATCCAGCAGTTGTCATGGTAACAGCCAGGGCGGGCCAGGCAGGGGATGTGCAACCTTATGTGCTTGACCTTTCTGTGGGTGTCAGGTTTGAGTGGGAGGTAGCTGGAGCAGAAATACCAACAAGGCTTCCCCATGGCCAAGCCCTCAGAGCTTCTGGTTGGGATGAAGTGGTGACTAGGACAGCCAGCAAGAGTGTGAAGAGACACAGAAGCATTGCCATAGCCACCTAGGGAAAAATGGGAAGAGGGCACATACACATGCTGGCTTGTTCATGCACCTCAGATCTCTCCAACGACTCCTGTTGAGAGCTGACCCTTGGAGGGCAATAACTCATTATTCCTGAAGGCTCAGCTCTCCCCTTATCACACAGTGGCTCTTGTGGGTGGGTATTTAAGGTCAGTACTCCATACACAGAGCCTCCAGGATATCTTCAGATCAAGGGTCACTTTTTTCTTTTTAAATTTATTTAACTTTATTTTATGTGCATTGGTGTGAGGTGTTAGATTCCCTAGAACTGGAGTTACAGATAGTTGTGAGCTGTCATGTGGGTGCTGGGAATTGAACCCAGGTCCTTTGAAAGAGCAGTCAATGCTCTTAACTGCTGAGCCATCTCTCCAGCTCCAAGTGTCACTTTTTCCATACTGCAAAAACCTTTATGGCTCCAAGGGAAGCTATGTTAAAACTAAAAGACCCAAATGACCTATTCATTTATTTTATTATTATTTTGTTTGTTTGTTTTTCGAGACAGGGTTTCTCTGTGTAAATCTGGTTGTCCTGGAACTCACTTTGTAAACCAGACTAACCTTGTACTCAGAGATCACCTGCCTTTGCTTTTTAATCCTGGGATTAAAAGTGTATGTCATCACCACCTGGCTAGATTTTTTTAAAATAGATATATAAATGCAAAAGTTCAAAGTTTTTCAAAATGAAGAGTGTGGCACCCCTCTCCTGGCTTCCCCCATCTGAGTTCTTTCCCAATTGTTTCTCATATCTGCCAGGTTAAGAGAGAGGAGCAAATGACAGCTTCTCTGACCCGAGACAGGAAGTCTAACTGGTTCTATGGTGAGTGTGAAGGGGCCTTGGACTCCCAGGCTTTCTGCCATCTCCAACAGTGAAGGAGTTTTCTTTCTCCTTGGGGCAGGCATTTAGGCCCCATAAGAGGCTGGAGAGATAGCTCAGAGGTTGAGAGCACTGACTGCTCTTCCAGAGATCCTGAGTTCAATTCCCAGCAACCACATGGTGGTTCACGGCCATCTATGATAAGACCTGGTGCCCTCTTCTGGCAAGCATACAGACAGAACATTGTATACATAATAAATAAATAAATCTAAAAAAAAAAAAAAGAGGGTGCCTAAGATGCCCTGCAGTCCCTGAAGAGGGAAGCAAAAAGGATAAGGGCACCTTTGGGTGAGCTCTATGGAGAGCACAGGTCTTCTGGGGACCCAGGCTAAATCACATCCATGGAGAGATCTCAAAATCTCCTAATGTGCTTGCTTCCCTACAGGTGACAAAAAGTGACCCTGAGCCCAATGTTGATTTCCTCTGTTCCTGATCTGCCTAATGTCCTTCCTCCAGCTTTGTCTCTTTTGTCAGGCCCTTGACTGCCTCTGTCCCTCTTCCCCACCCAGCACCCTGCGCTGGGCTGGTTTCTCAGACAATACAACAGTAAGGCTGAGGGGCATCTGCTGGTTACCTGATGGGAGTAAGCAGAGACCATGGGTCATCCTAGCTATTGTTCCTGCCAGAGGTTGATGTGGGATGGCTTCAAACCATGGCTGTGACGTGCTTGCTGCTCTCGAACCTAAGACAGGCCACTCTTTGCTTGCTGCTCTCGGACCTAAGACAGGCCGCTCGCCACTCTTTGGTTCTTGCTCTATGCTTATTCTATTCCCTTTGCCCCAAACATCTATCTTTAAGCCTCAACTCCATGACACCATCGAGTAGCCTTAGCAACTCATGTGACGGTGATGGCCGTGGAACTTTTCCTTTGTCGGGGCTGCCTTCACACCTGCCCCTCTTTTGGAGTGAGCGCTCTGTAGAAATCAGTGAGTCAAGCGGACCTGTAGATCTCCAGAGGCCTGCTGAGAGTCACTCACTAACGTGTTCATGATGTTGGCCCAGACTGGAGAGACCTCAGGGTCCAAAGTGTGATCCAGAGTGACCCAGACTTAGAGAGACGACAGGCGTGCTTGCCTGGCAGTGAAGATCCGGTGTCCGTGTCATGCAACCTTGCCCTTCTCAGGTCACAGCTTCTTCCTACATTCTCACCCAGTGCCTACCACTGAGAAAACCGTTGACACTCTGCCTGGGATAAGCGCTGGCACAGACCTACGCATCTATCTCCTGAGTTGCGTTTTCACCCCATGGCTTTACCACACCCCATGACTTTACCACACCTACCAGAACGCCCTAGAGAACAGACTCTTGAGTAGAGAGAGAAGGCGGAGGGCACCCTTACTGTCCTTCCTCCTCCCTCCCCTCCTCTCTACTGGCTGCAGCTGTTCTGCCTGATGTGGAACTGAGCGCAGCCTTAATTACTGCTCAACCCTACTCATTAGTGCCTCTGGAAGCCAAAGAAGCTCCGACTCAGGAAGCTTCCACCGTTGCAAAGACCAGGGCCTTCAGCCCCCTAAGCCCCAGTAGCCACAACGAGAGACTCAGTTTTATTTGACGCGGAGCCGGCATGGGGGAGGGGCTGGAGCTCGGGGGAGGGCAGGGGAGGCTTTGGCTCCCCTTGCGGGCTCTCACTCAAGCGTGTTGAGAATTTCAGGGGCAGCATATGGTGAAACTCCACTGTGATCGGAGAGAGATGAACAAATGATTAAATAAACCAAACGCACTCGGAGCCAGCGCACTGATGACTTACCTGCCTCAGAGGACATAAGCGTGGAGCAGAGTGTGTTCAACATGCCTCCCCCCTTTTTTCTATTGTGAAATGAAATGAACGAGCAGAAGGAAGCTAGGAGGAGAGAAGGATGGACCCCAGAAATTATAAACTCATAGGTCTGATTTCAATATCTAGCAAACATCCTTCACAGAGAGCAACTTGTAAACACCCTCGAAAATCAAATGAGATAACGCGTATGAAAACGCCTTTTGAACTATAAAGGGCTCTAGAAATGTAAGAAGTTATTCTGTAATATTTCTGCTCAGGGCCGACGATGAGACAGATGCTGCAGGAAGCTTGAAGATTTATGATAATGGCTCATTACCCACAAGGTATTCACACAATTTGAGCTGTTTCATTTAATTAGTCATTGCCTCTTGTAGATGACTGCAGAAGCAGTCTACGCGGTCTCCCCACCTCTGCCTTCACCCCCTAGACCCCGGGAGCTGTTCGTCTTGCATGGCACTGCCAGGTTAATCTTCCTGACGCATAGCTCTGCTCAAATACTATCCTGCAAGGTTTCTCTTGCTCACTGCACAGAGCCCAGAGAGCTTTTGCCGTCCAGGATCAAACCGCTTTTGGACCCCTCCGGGCAGATGATGAAGCAAAGCCCTCCCACCCAGTGCCTGATTCTGAGCCATTGTTCTGTCTAGCATATTGTCTTCTGACTTTGATACTGTATTTGTGTCTTACTAAAATTTATATGTTGGATGCTAATCCCATCATGATGGTATTTCAAAGTAATTTACTTCAGGGAAGTAATTAGTGGTGAATCTGGAGCCATTTTGAATGGGATTAGTGAGTGCCCCTGTAAGAGAGGCCTGAGGGCCAGCTATCTCTCTTCACTGTGAGAGGATACAATGAGAAAATGACACTCGATCGGAGGAGACAGCCCTCCCCAGAGTCAGCCTCTGCCTCCACATTCACCTCAGTCTTCTAGCCTCCAGAACCATGAAGAATAAATGCAATTGTTTAAGCCTCCAGTTTATGGTGTTTTCTTATAACAGCCGAGACAGACTAAAACAAATGGACAGAGCTGCCACAAAAATCTTCCCATGTAGGCCTTTCCTTCTTCCTGGGAAAAGTCCTGAGGACCAGTTCCCAAGAATGTGATTACTTGATCTGATGGCAGCAAAATTTTCTTTTTTCTTATCAAACTAGGAAACGAACCCAGAACCTCAGACATGCTAAACAAGGGCATTGAGTTGCACCACAGCCCCAACATTAATGTTTTTAACAGCTAGATTGTAACAATGAGGGGCCTGCTCGTTGGGGTTTCTGTCCCACCCAGTACCCCACAGCCGGCAAGCCCCAAAGAAAATCACACAGAGAGTCTACATTAGGTTATTAACTGATTGGCCCATTATCTCAGGCTTCTTACTAGCTCCCATAAGTTATATTAACCCATTGTTCCCATCCATGCCAGGCACATGGCCGGTACCTTTTCTCAGCTGGGACAGGGACACATGCTGCTTCCTTGGAGATCTGCGCAGGAATGCCAGGGAAGCTTCCTGCTTCCTAGACTTTCTCTTCGCCCTGCCTCTATTTCCTGTCTGATTGACCCGCCCACACTTCCTACCTGGCCAATCAGCATTTATTTAAAACATGATTGACTGAATAGACAAGTCTCCTGCACCACTAGATAAATTGGCATAATGCTTCACAAAAAGGTTGATTTCTATTTTAGCCAGTAATATAAATACATGCAAACTTCATGAGACACTCCGCTCTGCTGTGAGACAGCTATGAATGAATTGCTAACTGGATAAGGGTTTTGTTTTCATTTATTTGACTGTTGAAGTGAGGCATTTTCTTTTCATTTTATTTTATTTTATTTTATTTTATTTTGGTTTTTTGAGACAGGGTTTCTCTGTGGCTTTGGAGCCTGTGCTGGAACTAGCTCTTGTAGACCAGGCTGGTCTCGAACTCACAAAGATCCCCCTGCCTCTAAAGTCCTTACATTTTAGAAGCTCAACTTGAAAAGAGAAAAGAAGAGGCAATCTTGAAGAGCTGACACAGCGAAGTCACTGCACGGCCTAGACGAGATCATGTATACAAGTTCAATCTCAAAGAAATCTTAGGGGCTGGAGAAATGGCTCAGCCATGAAGAGAGCTTGTTGCTCTTGCAGGGGATCTGAGTTTGGTTCCTGGCACAACAGTAGATGAAGTACAACTACCCCAATTTTGGGGGTATCTGATCCTGTCTCCTGGTCTCTGTGGGTACCACATGCCTGTGTACGTACCCGCATAGAGACACATAGGTAATTGTTTTTAAGTCTTGAGAGTAAATATTTTGAAAGACTGAGGTCAGTGGTAGAGTGCTTGCCTAGCATTCACTAAGCTCTAGGATCAATTCCCAGGACTAAAAATATAATAAAATAAGATTTTTTTTAAAAAAAAAAAATGAAGCCATTTGTGGCAGCAGTGGCACATGCCTTTAATCTCAGCACACAGGAGGCATAGGCAGACGGATCTCTGTGATTCTGAGGCCTGCTTGATGAGTTCCAGAACAGCCAGAGCTACATGGTGAAGCTGTCTGAAAAAGGAGGAGGAGGAGGGGAGAAGAAGGAGAAGGAGAAGAAGGAAGAGAATAAGAAGAAAAAGAAAGAAAGGAAAAGTTAGAGCAAAGGTGAAAGACTCTAAATGCATTTCTGAGGCCTCTCAGCCCTAAACACATTTCTGAGGCCTCTATTTCTGAGGCCTCTCAGCTCTAAAGGCATTTCTGAAGCCTCTCAGTATTACACATCTCTGTCCTGGAGACGTGACAGTTATCCACACATGAATGTTGGGAACGTTCCATCATCTCCCTGTGTCTTTGTAAATGTTCTATTGAATAGGGACAAAATAACCCTTAGGTGTTGACTCAGTTCTGGTGTTTTGATTCAGTCCCTGGAAAAGGAGCAAAGTGACCCAGAGATCCCTCTTACCTCACTGGATCACGCAACTATTCTCCTGCCCCAGCACAGGCCAATCACTGCTAATAGTCCTTTGAATAAGCCAATCCAATTAGTTGGAAAACAACCCCCAGACATCCCCTTGTTTCTGTGGCTCTTTCCTTTAAAAGTAGCCTCTACTAGCTATTCGGGGTCTCTCAGCTTCCTGGATGCTGGGGGACCCTGTCATGACAGAATTAATAAAATCCTCTTGCTTTTGCATCGACTGTGTTGTCTGGATGGTGTCTTGAAGCAACTCTTCCCTGGAACTTGGACTCCTAGTCCAACAAAGGTAAAGGAAATTCAAATATTAGTCTAAGCCAGGCGGTGGTGGCGCACGCCTTTAATTCCAGCACTCGGGAGGCAGAGGCAGGCAGATCTTTGTGAGTTCGAGACCAGCCTGGTCTACAAGAGCTAGTTCCAGGACAGGCTCCAAAGCTACAGAGAAACCCTGTCTCGAAAAACCAAAGGAAAAAAAAAAGTCTATCCTTAAAGGGAGAACTTGGGAAACAGCATCATGCTAGGCCCAGCTATCCCTGCCCTCATCATCCTGTCAGTGCCTCAGCAGAGTACACACTGTCTGCTCTCAGAGCTGTCTTTACTGAAATCCTGATACTTATTTTCTTAGGTGGCACTATAGTATTTTTCTTTCTACTTCTTTTTATCTTGGCAGTTCTGGAGATCAAACCTGAGACCTTGCACATGCTAGGTAAATGCTGTATCGCCAAGTTGTATCTATAGTCTTCCCCCTGCAATTTTGTTATTTGATTAAATAATACATATGACAATTGAAAGAGTATATGGTGAAAATAAAAATGTCTCACACTTTCTCTGTATCCCAGGCACTTTGTTCCCCTCCCTGGTGACAGAAGCTTTTCCTCCTGATCCACTGTGGAGCCTTCTAGGGATAATGTATGCATCTATGAGCCTCTATATGTTTCTTTTCTTATTTGTTTGTTTGTTTGTTTGTTTTTGAGTGAGGCTTTCTCTGTGTAACCCTGGCTGTCCAGGAACTTCCTCTGCAGACTAGACTGGCCTCTGCCTTCTAAGTTCTGGGATTAAAGTCGTGTGCCCCCACCGCCCGGCTAAAAAAAGTTTCTTATGTAATTGTTCTTTGCTTGTTTTTGTTTTTGTTTTGAGACAGTATTTTCCTATGTAGCCCAGGCTGGTCTCAAACTCCTGATCCTCCTACCTACACATCCCAAACGCTAGGGTTTGCCTGAGTCTAGCCGGGCGGTGGTGGCGCACACCTTTCATCCCAGCACTCGGGAGGCTGGGATCTCTGTGAGTTCGAGGCCAGCCTGCTCTACAAGAGCTAGTTCCTGTCTCAAAAAAACAAAAAACAAAACAAAACAAAAAAAAGCCTGAGTCTATAAATCTGAATCTAATTCTTGTACTTTGTGTATGGGTGTGTGTACATATCCGGAGCCCAGAGGTGGACATTGAGCATCTTCCTCAATCACACTCCACTGTTTTTTTTGTGACATGCTCTCTCACTGAACCTTGAATTTACAGATTCAGGTCAGTCATGATGGCTCATGCCTTTAAATCTAGCACTCAGGAGACAGATGTAAGTGGATCTCTATGAGGTCAAGACCATCCTAGTCTACATAGTGAGTTCCAGGACAGCTAGAGCTGCACAGTAAGAATCTGTCTTTAAAAAAACAAAAAGAAACAAACAACACCTTACAGATCCAGCAGCACAGGCTGCATGCACAGATTCAGCGGCATGGGCGGACCTACAAGCCCCAGGGGGCTTCATGTGTCTTCCCAATGCTGGGCTTTTTATGTGGATACTGGGGCCCAAGCTCGGGAGTTCATACTTGTTCTAGCATTTCACTGGCTGATCCATCTCCTTAGTCTTTAATTCTTGATTTTTGAAAAAGTCATGAGAGTATTAAGTTCACTGGTTCAGTTTAGAATTTATTCAAGAAATATCAGAAGTGTATAAAGGCAACAGACTTTCAACATTGGCCCGTGAGCTACACCACTCAGAGTCTTTTGGACCACGGGAGCTGTCAGTGTCTTAGTCACTTTTCTGATGCTGTGAGAAGACACCATAATAAGACAACTTATAGGGGAGATTGTTTACCTGTGGCTTACAGTTTCAGAGGTTGAGTCCATGATCGTCACGGTGGGGAGCATGGCAGCAGGCAGGCATTGTGCTGGAGCTGGAGCTGAGACCGTAACTCTTGATCAACAAGTATGATGCAGAGAGAGGGACGCTGGGAATGGCCTGAGTCCTTAACACCTCAAAGCCTTCTTCCAGCAACTCACCTCCTTCAACAAGGCTGCACAATTCTTCCCAACAGTTCCCTCCACTGAGGACCAGGTATTCAAACACATAAGTGTACGGGGTCATTCTTATGCAAGCCACCATATCCAGCTTACCAGAATCCTGTGTTCCAGCATGGGACACGACTTTTACACTGAATCACATAAAAAGGGGTATGCTCTTAAAACTAGCATTCATGGATTTATTGAAAATGTTCTAGGGGCTGAGCTTGCCTTTAACACCAGCTCTTCAGGGGCAAAGACAGGCGGAGCTCTGTGAGCTTGAAGCTAGCCTGGTCGACATAACAAATTCCAGGATGACATAGAGAGACCCTGTCTTGAGAAACCAGAAAAGAAACTGTTCCAGGGACTGGGTGGATGGCTCAGTGGTTAACAACACTGGCTTCATTTGAGGGCAGTATTTTTTAAAATATTTTATTATTTTTTTGCTGTATGAATGTTTTGCCTACCTGAATAGCTGTTCACCTCTGTATGTGGCTAGTCCCAGAGGAGTCATAAGAGGGCATCAAGTCTCTTAGAATCAGAGTTACAGGTAAGTAGCTGTAAGTTGCCTTGTGGCTGCTGGAAATTGAACCCGGATTCTCTGCAAGAGAACCAGTGCTCTTAACCACTGAGTCATTCTTTCTGCCTCAGAAGGCAGTTTTTTGTTTTGTTTTACTTATTCTTTGAGAATTTCATACGATATATTTTAATCACATTCTTTCCTCTCCCCCAGTCCTCCCAGATCCTCTCCCACCTCCCTACCCATCCTACTTTGTATTCATTCTCTCTCCTAAAAATAAATAAATAAATAAATAGCACCACAAGATATCATGGAGTCACCTGGCACAGTGGTCCATGCCTTTAATACCAATATTCAGGGGTCAGAGGTAGGGGGATCTCTGTGAATTTGAGGCCAGCCTAGACTACATATTAAGTTCCAGGATACCCAGAGTATCCTGTCTCAAAACAAAATAAAACAAACAAACAAACAAAAACCTATGAAATCAAATTTGTATTGGCCTCGTGAGCACAGGGCTCGCCCTGGTGTATGTTAACATACCTACCGTCACTCCACTGAAAAGGGATCTTCCCTCCCACTGCAGCTATGAATTGCGAACAGCGCCTTGGTCAGTGGTGGACCTTTGTGCCTACTCCTCAGAGGGCAGTTCTTACATGAACGGATTTGTAACTAGGAGGAGACAATATAAACTCTCTTGTGGGTGGGTGGCTTCTCGGGCAGAGAAATCAGGCAGGAGTCACTCAGTGTCTCCTGAGCTAGAGTCATCCATCCTCCAGTGAAAGCCCTAGGTCTCTGTGTTCAAAGCCTACGGGAAGAAGGCATGTCAGGCAGGGTTATCTGAGGACTTTATGATACCCTGTGCCCTGTCATAGAAGTTATGGCAAAGTGTCACTTAGAATAGAGACAGCAAAACATAAAAAAACCTATTGTAGTTTGGGGAGGGGCAGGCCTCCAGTCTGCCAGGATGAAGTCTGAGTGAATGGAGGGAGTATATGCAATCAAGATAGCTCACAACCTCTCTGGCCAGCAAAATGAAGAGCATCCCTTGGACGCGGGGTGGAGCTGTGGAGGTAAAGGTCACAGGCAACCTCCTTAGGCTCTCAGAGGGGAGATAAATCCTAACCAGTCTCTCATCTGCTCCGAGGACCATCTTTAGAATGATTCCTGGAGGTGACCATAGCAAGCCAAGATGCTATTGGGAAGAGCCAGAGTGGCGGTTCAGGATCTTAGGGAGACCCGCCAAGTGGGAAGACTGGAAGATCTTGGGCTTCCTTGTAAAGCTCTTCAGAGTGGTACACATACAGGTGACATCCCAGCTGGGCCTGTAACAGTCTTGACAGGGGCATCTATTATTTTTTTTATTAATACATCTTTGTTTTCACCATGTGTATTGATTAGTTTTGGTCCACGTGACACCACTAGAGTCATCTAAGAGAGAATCTCACTTGAGAAAATGCCCCCATCAGACTAGCCTAGAGGCAAGCCTGCGGGACATTATTTGATTGATGATCGATGTGGAAGGCTCCAACTTCCTGGGGTGGTACCGTTCTCGGGAAGGTGGTCCTGGGGTAGGCAAAAAGGCAGGCTAAGCAAGCCAGGGGAACAAGTCAGTAAGCTGCACTCCTCAGTGGCCTCTGCGTCAGCTCCTGTCTTGAGCTCCTGCCCTGACCTCCCTTCATGATAGACTATACATTGTAAGCTGAACTAAATCTTTTCCTCCCCAAGTTGCTTCTCTGGTCACGGTGATTTATAACAGCAATAAAAGCCTAACTAGGATGCCATGGAAACCTTAATACTCACATTCATTTTGGCAATTAGCACCTAATGCAGAACAGATACAGAGATAGCCTGGAGCACCTCCCACTGGATCTCCGGGAAACATCCAAACCTAGCATCACAGAAAAATGGAAGCAACCCACACACAAAAGCTTAGACATGACTATCCATTGCTGGATGGCTCATAACAGCCCAGAGTGCTTTTAACCTGTACTGGCTCATTCTGGGTCAACTTCACACAAGCTAGAGTTATCTGAAAAGAAGTAACCTCAACTGAGAATGTATGTCTCTCTGAGGTGGGACATTTTCTTAATTAATGATTTATCAGGGAGAGCCCAGCCCCTTGTGGGTGGGGCCACCCCTGGTTTCTTTCTTTTGTAAAGATTTATTTATCTTTATGTACATTGATATTTTTACCTTCATTTATGTCTATGTGAGGGTGCCAGATCCGCTGGAATTGGAGTTACAGACATTTGTGAGCTGCCATGTGGAATTGAACCCAAGTCCCTGGAAGAACAGCCAATGCTCTTAAACCGCTGAGCCATCTCTCCAACACCCTGGTCCTAGGTCCTTAAGAAAGCAGGCCGAAGTAATCTCAGCACTCGGAAGGCAGAGGCAGACGGATCTCTGAGAGTTTGCAGAGTGAGTTCGAGGACAGCCACGGTTGTTACACAGAGAAAACCTGTCTCAAAAAAAAAAAAAACAAACAAACAAGAAAGAAAGCAGGAGAACAAGCCAGTAAGCAGCAGTCCTCCATGGCTTCTGCATCAGTTCCTGACTCCAGGATCCTGCCCTCCTTGAGCTCCTGTCCTGACTTCCTTTGTTGATGAACAGTGCTGTGGAAGTGTAAGCTGAACAAACCCTTTCCTCCGTAACTTGCTTTGGTCATCATGTTTTGACGCAGCGAAAGAAACCCTAAGACACAACCCAAGATCATCTGCCCAGGGGTGATGCAGATCTACCCACAGTGAGCTGGACATCAGCCATCATTGGTAATAAAAAGAGGGGGCTGGAGAGGGTATATGCCTTTAATTCCAAATCCCAATACTTGGGAGGCAAAGACAATTGGATCTATAAGAGTTTGACAACAGCCTGATCCCAACATAGTGTATTCCAACCCAACCAAGGCTAAACAGTGAGACCCTGGAGACACACCATCAGGCAGTGGTGGCATACACCTTTAATCCCAGTGGAGACAGGTGGAGCTCTTGAGTTCTAGGCCAGCCTAGCCTACAGAGCAAGTTCCAGGACAGTCGGTTCTACACAGAAAAACCCTGTCTTGAAAACACAAAAACCAAAAAGAAGGCCGGGCGGTGGTGGCGCACGCCTTTAATCCCAGCACTCGGGAGGCAGAGGCAGGCGGATCTTTGTGAGTTCGAGACCAGCCTGGTCTACAAGAGCTAGTTCCAGTGCAGGTTCCAAAGCCACAGAGAAACCCTGTCTCGAAAAACAAAAACAAAACAAAACAAAAAAACCAAAAAGAAACAACAAAAAACAATGTGTTAGTGTTTTTACTCTCAGGCTTTCACAAGTTTTATATGAAAACGTTCCTTTGCTTCTGAGGAGTGTGGACAGGTTGAAGAAAATGCATTCTCTTCAGACTTGACATTACACGCGCTTTCTTCTGCTCTTCAGCCACTTACTGCACAGGTTGGCTCTGCTTCAGGGGTGCCTCATGTACTGGGACCTGGGACGTAAGGGCTGCTGCTGGAGAGAACACAGGCAAGGGTGTGGCAGAGGGTGCGAGACTCAAGCGGGGGTGGGGGTGGGGGGGTGGGGGTGGGGGTGGCGCCTCTGCAAGCTGCACTGCCACCTTGTGGCCGGGCATGCTCCCACCTCTGTATAAGGTCCCAGAGACCTCCGCATTCTTTGAAGAAAACTTTTAACTTAATAGCATTCCTTCAAACATTATTCTTGTTGCTTTTTACTATTATGAAAGTATTTCATAAAACTCAGGAAAAGTGTAAATAAGAAAAAAGAAAATTATAAAATTATTAAATCCAATCCCTAGAGTTAACCAATAAAGGCACTTAGGTATATATTATTCCAGACTTTTTTCTAGTTCTGTCTTTCTTTTACTCTTTTTTTCAGCAAAAGTGAAATTATAAGATATATTATTTTTAATAAGCTACATATATTACATGACTACCTTTCCACTGGTTAAGTGTCATTATGCAACATCAAAAGCCTTTTATTCAGCTGGGCGGTGGTGGCGCACACCTTAATTCCAGCACTCAGGAGGCAGAGGCAGGCGGATCTTTGTGAGTTCGAGACCAGCCTGGTCTACAAGAGCTAGTTCCAGCACAGGCTCCAAAGCCACAGAAAAACCTTGTCTCGAAAAACAAAAAACAAACAAACAAAAAAGACTTTTATTCATTTATCTTTAAATATTTATTGATTTAAAATTATGCACATGTGTGTGTGTATGAGTAGGTGCACATGAGCACAGGTGCCTATGCATGCCAGAGGTATGAGATCTCCCTGGTCTGGAGTTACAGGTAGCTGTGAGAGGCCGACCCACATCGGTGCTGGGAACCAGACTCAGGTCCTCAGCAAGAGAAGTACCTGTTCTTAACTACTGAGCTCCTCTCCAGCCTCTACTTATTTATTTGTTTTTGTTTTCTAGACAGGATTTTTCTGTGTAGTTCTGGCTGTCTTGAAACTTGCTTTGTAGACCAGGCTGGCCTTGAACTCACAAAAAGTCACTTACCTCTGTCTCCTGAGTGCTGAGATTAAATGTGTACATCACCATGGCTGGATTATTTACTTATTTTATATTAATAGAAAATTTTAGGGGGCTGGAGAGATGGCTCAGAGGTTAAGAGCACTGACTGCTCTTCCAGAGGTCCTGAGTTCAATTCCCAGCAACCACATGGTGGCTCACAGCCATCTGTATACATGATATACACTGTATACATGATAAATAAATAATATAAATATATATATTATACAGTGTTCTGCCTGCATGCCTATAGGCCAGAAGAGGGCACCAGATCTCACTACAGATGGTTGTGAGCCATCATGTGGTTGCTGGGAATTGAACTCAGAACCTCTAGAAGAACAGTCAGTGCTCTTAACCTCTGAACCATCTCTCCAGCCCACTTCTTTTAGAGATAAATAATTCTTTAAAAAAAAAATCTACCTGGGTGGTAGTGGCACACACCTTTAATTACAGGACTGGGGAGGCAGAAGCAGGTGGATCTCTGTGAGTTTGAGGCCAGCTTGGTCTAAAAATTGAGTTCTAGGACAGACAGCTGTTCCACAGAGAAATGCTGTCTTGAAAAAATTTTTTTTAATTTTTGAAAGCTGGACGGTGGTGGCACACGCCTTTAATCCCAGCACTCAGGAGGCAGAGATAGGCAGATCTCTGTGAGTTTGAGACCATCCTAGTCTACAAGAGCTAGTTCCAGGACAGGCTCCAAAGCTACAGAGAAGCCCTGTCTTGAAAAGCCAAAAAAAAAAAAAAAAAATTGTGGATGTGTGTGTGCCTGCATGAGTGTATGTGCTCTGTAAGGTGTAGGAGCCTGACAGCCACAGATGTCCAATCACCTAGAACTGGAGTTAGAGACTTGGTGTGAGCATCCTTTGGATGCTGGAAATCAAAACTGTTCCTCTGGAAGAGCAGCCAGTCCTCCTAACCACTAAGCCAGCTCTCCAGCCCCTGGTCTTCACTATTAACACAGGGTTGATCTCATAGTATCATGCTCTTTCTTTCTTTCTTTCTTTCTTTCTCTTTCTTTTTTCAGACAAGATCTTGCTATTAGTCCTTTCTTGTTGGATATCTATACATCCTTTGCAAGCGATGAGATTTGCAACTTTCTGCTTTGTAGGGGGACTAATCTTCATTGACCTATTAAAGGTCCATGCAATTTTGTGCTTTTGTCTCTGAACTGTGAGGAACATGACCTTGCCACTCCCTACAGACCATTCTTTAAGGAGGATAGCAGTTTCCCCCACTTTCTTTTTCCATCTGCCCCAAGGTAGGCAGATCCCAGACATAGGCTGTGTCTTCTGCCTGATCCGAGAATGGAGGTAACACAGAGTGGAGCCACCAGGGACCCTATCTCAAACACAATGTCCACAATGAAGCATTGATCCGTTTATTGCTGAGATTTGTTGTATGATAAACTAATTAAAAGACATCTGCCTGTGAGTGTTATTATGTCATCACCAGAATGTCTTGACTGGAGGACTGGAAGAAAGGGGTCTTTCTAGCTCCTGAATCATAGCATCACATCTTCTCCACGTTCAATCCAGCCTCAGGCAGCTCACAACGTGCCTTTGGGAGACCTGAGCCAAGGCCAGTTCATCCAGATCGAGGAGTCGAATGGAGAAGATGGGTGTGGAACAAGGCTCGCCACACACAGGACTCAAGTGACTTCCTTGGTGCATGGGTAATTGGTTTGTGTTCTTGTGCAGAATCTAGACCCTGACTCTTGAAGCTCTTTACGTTAGAAAAGGGAAAAAATGAAGACGTGGATGGCAGGACATAGAGAATTTGTTGTTATTAATTTACCTTGTGTCTGTATGGGCACATGTATGCACATGCATGTGGAGGCGAGAAGCTGACGGAAGGATCTCCCTCTATTGCTCTCCACTTTATATATGTAGGCAGGTTCCCTCGCTTGAACCCAAGGCCTGCTGACTTGGCTCTTCTGTCTAGCCAGTTTGTTTCGGAGATCCCCTGTCTCTGCCTCTCAACATGCCAACATGACCACCTGGCTATTATATGGGTGCCAGAGATCCCAACTCTGGTTTCCTGAGTTTGAGTGGCAAATACTTACTGAACCATCTCCTAAACCCCATGGTGAATCTTCTTTCTCTTTCTTTCTTTCTTTTTCTTTTTCTTTTCCTTTAGGCGGGATTTCTCTGTGTAGCCCTGGCCCTGGCTGTCCTGGAACTAGCTCTATAGACCAGGCTGGGCTCAGACTCACAGAGATCACTGATTTCTGTCTCCCCAGTGCTGGGTGGGATTAAAGGCATGTACCACCATGCCTGGCACTCCAATTTTTTTTTTTCCGAGGCAGGGTTTCTCTGTGGCTTTGGAGCCTGTCCTGGAACTAGCCCTTGTAAACCAGTCTGGCCTCAGACTCACAGAGATCCACCTGCCTCTTCCTGGGATTAAAGGCTTTCGCCACCACCCCACCACCGCCTGGCTTTTTTTTCTTTTTGGATCTGAGGACCAAACCCAGGTTCTTGCGCTTACTTGGCAAGTGCTCTACCATTTAGCTAAATCCCCAAACCCCTGGCACTCCAATTTTTAAGAGACCGTTTTATTTCATTTAAGAGATTTGTTGCTGACTGTGATGATATACACATCTAATCCCAGCATTCAGGAGACAGAGAATCAGGAGTTCAAGGCTAGTCTGAGCCACACAAGACTCTAAAGAAGCAAAAAGTTGCTAGCAGCCTCGAAATGCTGACATTCTTGTATTTTTGGAATTAAATGTGTGTATAAATAAAAGGATAATGATAACAAATGGCAGAATTTTCAGTGAAGTTACTAAAAATACAGCTGTCCTCACTGGCCCTCCCCTAATGCTTTCCTGGGGCAAGAAATTCTCAAACTCGGGAAGTGCTTTTTCAAGTGTGAAGGGATGAGCGCTTGAGAGGCACAGTGTGTCCTCAAAGGTGGAGCAAGAACAGCTCTGTGGAGGCCTCAAGGGGCAGCAGAGTCCGACAAATACACACATTTGCATGCTCAGTGAAAGGAAGCCCAGCTCTACCCCAGCCCCTCAAGAGGGACAGAGTTGACATCACTATCTCTTTCTGGAAACATTGCTGACAGTGTGAAAACTACAGTAAGTGATGAAGGCGGGCTCTAATTAAACCCCGGTTAAGTGAGGCTTGAGGCAAGGGGTGGGACTTAGCTGGGTCAGGGGAGAGGTCAGTGGTCTTTAGGCTGCTCAGTAAGCACTCAGTGCCCACACTATCAACTACCCACTAAAGGAAACAGAGACAGCCTGGGCACACACAGTCAGGTTGACCATGATTCCTTTACCAGTTCTTGGTGTGGACACAGCGTATGTAGGAGCAGGAAGACTAAGGAAAGAGCTCTCTTCCTTCACCATGAAGGTTAGTGTGGCCTGTACTAAGAGGATGCCGGGAATCCCAAGGCAGGAGAGATGAAAGACAGAAGGAAAAACTTGAATTTGTGCTGTGGTCCTGTACACAGCAACTGGCCTGTCTGGCAGTAGGAGAGGATCCTGCCAAGCCTCGATACTCCAGGGGTGGGCCTGGGAACACAGGTCTATCACACATACTCCATCAGGCCGCATCTGGAAACCGTCCTGGACTGAGATGGTGACTCTAGATCCTAGGAAAAGTTGGGCCTGAGTCAGGCACAGTGATTACGGGAGCGGATGGGGGTGGCAGCATTTGTTGGCTCGTTAAGGATAGGAATTAGTGAGAGGGTGGTGCAATAGACAGCCAGAAATAGCCTAGAATGTGAAGATTGGGAACCAAACGGGAAAAGACGTGTGAGCTGAATTCTTGGGTCAGAGATGATGGAGTCGTGTTAGCCTAAACTGTAACTTTGAGTCAGGGGTCAATAGAGAGGCTGATGAGGGTCTGGGTTAGAGTGGGCCACTGGAGGAAGAGGAAGAGAGGGGAGAGAAGGAGGAAGCAGCCAGAATCAGGGATCTTGGTATGGTAGTACATGCCTGTAATCCCAGTACTTAGGTGGAAGCTAAAGGATCCAGAGTTTGAGACCCTATCTCAAAATAAAACCCGCAAAAGAGCTGGTCAGAACAAGTATAGGTATAGCTATCTCAGCTCTGGTTAGATAAATACAAAGCATTTGGGGGATGACACAGCTTGTCCTCAAAATGGAAGTTTAGGGAGCAGGTGAGGTGGTTAGAGTAGAGGTCAGAAATTCCTCCACAGCTGCATCGCTGGCTTATACCAAAATGAGCCTTCTTTCCCACACTCCTGTCCCAAGGCAGACAGCCTCGGAAGAGTCATCTTAAAAATCTAAAACGCTGTTCTCATGAGGTTGAGCTCAGACTCGCACAGGGCTGGCGCAGAGCCGACCCGGGTCGCACAGTCGCGGCCTGCACGGTACCCACACCAGATCCATCCGGCGCTCAGTCTCCGCCCCATGGGCGGCGGCTGCGGCACCGGCTGCCCCAGGTTCGCGCTGGAGCGACCAGCATGTTCCCTGGGTCTCAGCGCCAGGGGGCGGCGCGGCACCCGGAGCGAGACCTTGACCCTGACCCTGCTGGAACGCGCCGCTGGGTGCTCTGGGGCTCGCCTGGGCGGAGAACTGCAGTCCCCGAATCACAGCAGGGGGCGCTCGCGGGATGCCCCGGGTCAGGGCCGGGTGGGGCGGAAAGCACAAGTCCTACCACCCGTCGGACGAGCGGGCCACTGTGGGAGATCCGTAGGGGTGCGGCGTGGGCGAGAAACCACAGGAGGGAGTAACGAGGTCCCCGCGGGGCGACACAGCTATTCGCTGCTCGCCCGGCACCTTCCACCGGCGTGAAGCGGAGTGGAGAGTGGCAGAGACTCATTTGCGTGTAAGAGAGATTTTCCGGTCTGTAGGGAGGTATAACTGGAGCCACTATAACCGCATCCCCACCACACAAGCGCCCACCAGAAGGCGCAAGGACCCCTTTGTCATTATACAAACATTTGTGCAGGGGAGCCCACTATAAGCTGCATCCCACCACACAAGCGCCCACCAGAAGGCGCACCGACCCCTTTGTTATTATCCAAATACTTGTGCCAGGGGCACTAACGTGAGCCCACAACCGGAACCAAGCAGGTTCCTTTACCAGAACAAGTACACACGTACACACGAAGCGCCACCTAAAATGTCTGTCACTTATTAAACACATACCCCGAACCTAGGACTGTGCCAGACACATTCAGGGTAAGGCAGATGTGGGTGTTAACCTGACTTTCCTGACTGTGCCCCTCAAGGCAGGGCTTGGTAATCCTCCCACTCCTCCCTAGAAATCTACTTACACAAGCGCTTTAGTAGATCACGTGGATTTTATTGAAGGCTTTAGAGCAGAGCAAAGAAAGGAGGTTTGCACACAGGGCAGAGGGTGCAACTTCATTCTTCAGGAAGTTCTTCCCTCTTTGCCTTTTTGCCTGTTTCTAATGGACCCTCTATTTGAGCAGCCTCTGAATTTTGCCTACCTTTAGCTGCGCCCTTCAAGACCTTCCACCAGGCTTTACCACATCTTCCCCGGGTGCTGACGCAGAGACGAGTGGCTAGGTACTGCATCTCCTAAATGGCTCGCGGGAAAGCTCAGCAGTCTCTCATCACCAGCATTGACTTCTACAAAGTTAGTCAGCAGCAACAGCCCCCTTCTCCTTCCTTTTCTTTCTTTTGGTAAGTGTACGCGGGTGTGGATACCCACCCATGTGCATGTGCAGGCCAGAAACCAGTTGAGTGATTTCCTTTATTGCTTTCCACCTTAATTTTTATTGCATTTATTTGTTTGTGTTTGTGTGTGCGCATGCATGTACACACTCATACTTGTAGCAACCAGAGGACAGCTTGTGGGAATCAGTTCTCTCCCTCTAACACTTAAGTCCTGAGGATCAAACTCAGACAGACACTCAGGCTTGGCGGCAACAGCCTGCACTCACTGAGCCATCTCACCAGCTCCCATCTTATTTTTTGAGACAAGAAAAACTGGAAACTCACCTTTTTAACTAGACTGGTTGGCCAATAAATCCTGGGGGTCCACCCAGGGCTGGGATTACGGGATTTGAACTCTGGTCCCAGCAAGTACTTTACCTGCTGAGCTTTCTCTCCAGCTCCCATGCGCCCCCACCTCAGCACATACCTTCTCCCATCCAACTGGCCTAGAAAGTCCCATGACATGGGAATTATTCCTGCTTTGCAGATAAGGCAACCAAGGCTTAGGGAGATTAAGTAACTTCCCCAGTTTCATATGTAATAAGTGACAGAACCAGCATGCCCACTCAGGCAGTCAGTCCCTTCCCTTCTAAAGTCACCACAGACAAGGTCAGATGGAAAAGCCACATCTTGTGCAGTGCCCTTGGTGTGGCTGGGAGCACTGACCATTGCCAAAATGGGCTCCGCATCAGAAGAACACGTGCCGTCCCTTACTAAATCCTGTGGCTCTTCGGCATTTGGACTTGAAGCAATGTTTCTCAGACACAGAAATTATATCAGGTCAGGCATAACATTGCATATTGGAGTCTGAAATAGGAGAATTATGAATTTGAGGCCAGTCCAGTGAGTCCCTGTCTAAAAATTAGAATCACTAACAGCATAAAAAGAAATTGTGAGAAAGTTAAATTGGATAATGAATTATTCCTTTACATTGTTCAGATACAAATGAAAGAATGTGTCCCCGACTGCTCCTCTCAACCCCTTTGGAAGGTAAGTCAGCCGTAGAGCAATTCCTCCTCTTCCACTGGGGATTTCTCTCATGGAGACTTCTGACATGTAGTACTTTAAATTGTAAGTTTTTCTTCTTGTCTCTCAGATTTTGGGCTAGCTATAAGTATTATATAGAAGTGCTCTATAAATATTGCAAGCATAAGAACATGAAGCAGAAACTTGTATGATGACATCTAGGTTCCACACATTTCATCTTTTCTTAAAATTTTGTGTGTGTGCATGGGTGTGCACAGATGGAGTCCAGGGGTCTACCTAGCATTGTTCCTAAGGAGCCATCCACCTTATTGTTTTAAGACAAGATCCTCTCACTGGGTTGATAAGCAGGCTAGGATGGACAGCCAGTGAACCCCAGGGATCCCCCTGTCTCTGTCTCCCCAGCATGGAGATTATAAGCACTCATTTTAAAGCGTGGGTTCTGGGGATTGAATTTATGCTAGCAAGGCAAGTGCTTTTCCTGACAGAGCCATCTGCCCAGTTCTCTAAACATATTACATAAACATAATAATTACAATGACCTGTGGGTTGGATACTTTTATTTTTCAAAAATATTTTTAGTGCACTATTGTATTCTCGGCACTGGGAAAGAAGGCACAGGAGGACTTCAAGGTCAGCCTATGTGACAAGACAAGCCCCTGTGCCAAAACAAAGATGCTTAACATGGAAGTTTAATGTATGTATGTTGGAACGCAAAAATCTTCGAGTTTTTAACAAGCATAGGAGCTCACATAACCATCACCACAATCAGTCAAGGCACAGAACATTTCTCGTGCTCCAGAAAGTTCCTTTCTATCTACAATAGTCAAACCAATCCGATCCTCAATGACAGCTGAGCAGTTGTCTACCACGTGAGCGCGTTAGTTTGTTGGGTCCGTATGTGTTGATGGACATGTGAGGTTCATGTCTTTGGCTATTTTCACACTGCTCTGAACATGGACATAAATTTTTAATTTCTTCTGAATAAATACTCGGGAGTTATTCTGAACACAGAGTAAACACATATTGAATTTTATAAGATACCACCAAATGGTTTTTTTGAAAGAGATGTCATTTTACTATTATTTGGAAAAAAGGAAAAACTGAGTCCCAGACAGGTTAAATTACCTATCTCAGAATAACTAGCGCAAACATAGCGTTCTGGAGTTTCTCTAACTGGGAAGATATTTTAAAAGGAAGCCAAGGTCGGGCGAAGGAAAGGTAGTGGGTTGGTAGGAAGAGACAAAAACCGAGGGGAGCCACCTATGAACTCTGCCCTGAGCGAGGGCGTCTCCCGTGCAGTCAGGGGTCGGCTATCCAGGCTGAGCCCCGGGGTTCAGCCACTCCTTGTCATCTTCTCAGGCTCCCTGCCCGCCACTCCCTTGCAGCCCAGATTGTCGGCCCGGAAGCGGCGAGCAGGCGCGCGCAGCAGTCAGCAGCCCTTTAAAAGCCGGGACTCCGGGCAGCACGAGGCTGGAACGTTTCCCAGAGCAGTTCTCGGTCGATCCTGCAGAGGGAGCCACCGCCCCCACCGGAGGCCGGTCCAGGGCGGCTTTGCATCTCAGAGGGGAGGCCCGGAGCCCACTCCGGCTTTTGGCGGGAGCATTGCAGAAGCCTGCGCCCAGCCTCCCACCCCAACAGTCAGCCCAGCACACGTTCAACTATCCTTTTTCTCTTTTGTCCTCTGAGTGATTTTTTTTTTTAAAAGGACGCTGCTCATATAGAGAAGCAAAATGAAAGATCTCGGCTGAAAAGCACCCACTCAAAGATTCTAATGGAGTTGCCAACACTGAAGCAGAAGTGGAGAAAAAAGATTTTTAAATGTTGGTATTTTACACACACAGCCATTCAAGCCAGAAAATGCCATCCAACATCCAATGGGTAATTGACTGAGTAGAAAGCAAACGCATATTCATCAATAAAATGGAAACTGCTTTTTTTTTTAAGCCTAAAGATTCACTCTTAGGAAGTCTAATTTACTTTCACTTGTCCTTTTGCTCTAATATTTTAGTTTCCTTGAAAGGAAGAAGTGGAAATCTTAAGTGGCCTTGAGGAAAGGAAACGAAAACCCAAGAGGCCTCGTCACTCCCGACTTGTCCTCAGGTATCCCTTGGGCCTCTGGCTAAACACTCCAGAAGTGAGAGCTGGTGATTTCACTGGGGACATTAGATGGAGGGACAAGAAGCCGATCAGTGAGCACTGCAAAATGCAACGTCACAAACACAAAAAGTCACTAGTGAAAATTCATTGTCCTAAGACTGTCCTCATCCTACCAAACCTGGACATGGCAGGAAGCACCTGTACCCCAGCGCTCTAGGGGCTGAGGCAGGAGGATCTTCAGTTCTGGTTGACCTCAAATTTATTATATAGCTGAGACTGACTCTGTACTGGGATTATAGGTGTCAGATTGACTGAATTTAAATAAATAAATAAATAACACTCGGGAGGCAGAGGCAGGTGGATCTTTGTGAGTTCGAGGCCAGCCTGGTCTACAAGAGCTAGTTCCAGGACAGGCTCCAAAGCTTCAGAGAAACCCTGTCTCAAAAAACAAAAACAAACAAACAAACAAAAAAACCAAAAACCAAAAAAATAAAAAATAAAAAAAGTAAAAAAGTGGCAAGTGTTCTTTTCTTGGTGTTGTTTTTTGTTTTTCGAGACAGGGTTTCTCTGTAGCTTTGGAGCCTGTCCTGGAACTAGCTCTTGTAGACCAGGTTGGCCTCTAACTCACAGAGAGCCACCTGTCTCTGCCTCCCAAGTGCTGGCATTAAAGGTGTGCACCACCACTGCCCAGGGCAGCAAGAGTTCTTAACCACTGAATCATCTCTCAAGTCCTGATTGACTGGCTGGATTTTTAATTTTTTTAACTATGCTAAGAATCAAATCTAGGGCTCTGTGCTTGTCTCCTGTCACAGAGCTGCATTTTCTGCCCAAATTTTAACTTTTCAAATAGACAAGATTTAAACAGCAGAAAATATCTTTTCTGCTTTTTTTCCCTCATTTTTCTTTTTTTTTTTTTTTCCGGGAGGGGGATGGGTTGGAGACAGGAATTCACTCTAGACCAAGCTAGAAACTCAAAACTCAAAGATCCACCTCCCTCTGCCTCCTCAGTGCTGGAATTAAAGGCCTGTACCATAGCTACCCAGCTATCCTGGCCATCTGTAACTTTGTGTGTGTGTGTTGTTTTCTTTTTCTTTCTTTTCTTTTCTTTTTTTAAACTATAAACTGATTGGCCCATTAGCTCAGGCTTCTTATTAACTCTTATAACTTATATCAGCCCATTATTCTTGTCTATGTTAGCCATGTGGCTTGGTACCTTTTTCACCGAGGCAGTTACGTCTTGCTTGCTCTGTGGCAAGATCAGGACAGGAGACCAAGCTTTCTTCTTCACAGAATTCTCCTGTTCTCATTTCCCGCCTCTACTTCCTGTCTGGTTGTCCCACCCATACTACCTGCTTGGTTACTGACCAATCAACGTTTTATCAAAATATAATTGACCAGGTACAAACCATTGTCCCACAGCACTCCCCTCCCTTTTTTTTTTAAAAAAAAAACAAGAACTCTGAATCTAATATTCTTTGTTTAGCTTTTCTCCTGACCATTATCCCATTATCCATAACAACTTGTAATCAACATTCTAGACAAAGGAAAATATTCATAGTCCATTTTTTGGGAATGTGGGCATTGTTTCCAGGCTACTTCCTACTGGTTGGGGGCGCTGATGATCTTATGGGGATCTAAAGAAAATTTATAATTATCATCAAGTCATGGATTGGCGTAACCTGTGAGGCTTGATCATCTCAGGCAGCAGTCTTGAATCTGTTCTGGATGTAGAACTCAGACATCCAGGCCATCTGTTCCTACCAGAGATTTCTCAGGTGGTCTTCCTTGATCAAACCTGATTTTTCTTAACTCAAAATGAATCCATAGCCTCTCATTTCCTGTGGAAACAAAAGCAAAACCTCTTTTTCAGTGAGGTAGTTACATCTTGCTTGCTCTGTGGCCTGGTCAGGACTGCAGACAAAGCTTTCCTCTTCCCAGAATTCTCCTGTTCTCCTGTTTTGTTTTTCAAGACAGGGTTTCTGTGAGTCACAGTCATGGCTGTCCTAGAACTCTCTTAGTAGACCAACTGGCCTTGAGCTCCCAAAGATCCCTCTGCCTCTGCCTCTGCCTCCCAAGTGCTGGGATTGAAGGCCTGTGCCACCACTGCTTGGCACCTGCAACATTTTCAACAAACTGTTCTTCTGAGGCGTCTCCCATTCTCTACTTCACCGTGAGTAAAGGGTCCAAGCGCAGAGTTTCTTCATGCGTGTAGCTCTATTGTTTGTTTGCCACGGAAAGGGTAGTGCTCTCCACATTGCTCCTCATCTTGCTTTTCCTCTTAGTAGTTTTTTATTTATTTTGAGACAGGATCTCACTTATAGTTCTTACTTATCTGGAACTTGCTAGGTAGGCTGTCCTGGAACTCACAAAAATCTGCTAAGCCTCTGTTTCCCTAGGGCTAGGATTGAAGGTGTAGGATACCACCCTCAGCCTTACCCCAGCCTTAATAACTTGAAGGTCTCACTTCACAAACAGCACATATCACATCACCCTTTTTTAATAACCCGATAGTATCCCATTGCATAAGCATAATCCATATTTTAATTATTCAGCCCTCTTATCTAAGGGCATCCAGTTTTCCACAATAATTTTGCTATTGCAAACAAATTAGAATAGCTATTATGCATATCATTTTGCACTTCCATTTTAGCTAAGTTCCTAGGATTGCAGAGTAGTGAGTTTTCCAGTTTGGAGTGACACTGTCACACTCTCCCTGCTGGGGCTTTCCCAAACGGCGCCCCTATCTCCCTCATTCTCTCACCTAAGAAGCATTATCAAAGAGTTAGCTTTTATAGCAAACTTTAAATCACTTTTATCTTTAAAAATGAGGTTAGACACTTCTCTCTACATTTAAAGCTCGCTGCTTTTTTTTTTTTTTTTTTTTTTTTGGTTTTTCGAGTAGCTTTTGGGAGCCTGTCCTGGAACTAGCGCTTGTAGACCAGGCTGGCCTCGAACTCACAAAGATCCACCTGCCTCTTCCTCCTGAGTGCTGGGATTAAAGGCGTGCGCCACTATCGCTTGGCGAGTTTTGCTTATTTCTAAGATGTTTCATAGATGGGTTAGTTTTTTGTGATTCAAGTTTCAAATATTTTCCTAAATTTTGCATTACTTTTTTCTTTTTGGATCAAGGTCTTAGATTGTTGAACATGGTCTTGATTATAGGCATGTGCCACCATACCCAACTATATTGCCTTTTGATTTGGCATAGTTATTGCTGTTCTTGCCTTGTAAGGTTGTTTTTTGTTTTCTCTGTGTGTGGGAGTTGGAGGTAGGGAGAGTACACATATTAGTGCATCCTTTTTTTGTTGTTATTTTTTATTTTATTTTATTTTTTAAGGCTGGCCTTGAACTCACAGAGATCTGCCTGCCTCTGCCTCCCAAGTGCTGGGATTAAAGGCCACCATCACCCCTGGCAATGATGGAGTTTTGTGTTGTCTGTAGTGTGATATGTCACAAAGGTGACATAGGCCTGTAATCCAGAGTCAGGGAGTCTGAAGCAAGAGGAGTCTGAGTTCACGGCCAATCTAAGTTAAGCAACCTCTAAAAACGAGGAGCATAGTGGCTGGTGCTGCAGCTCATTGGTGTGAGTGCTTGGTAGAATGTTTGCCTTGTGTTCAGGAAGCTCTGGGTTTGACTCCCCAGCACTGCAAAACCTTAGCAAGTGCCTGTAATCCAGGAGACACAAGGATCCGGAGTTAAAGGTTATCTTTGGCTGCATAAAGAGTTCAAGAGAAAAGAAAAAGCTGGGTGGTAGGAGCGAATGCCTTTAATCCCAGCACTTGGGAAGCAGAAGCAGGCAGGTCAAGGACAGCCAGAACTACACAAAGAAACCCTATCTGGAAAAGGAACAAAAAACAAAAAAAACAAAACAAAACAAAAAAAAAAAAAAAAAAGGAAGAGTTCAATGTCACCTGTCTTCTTTTTTTTTTTTTTTTATACCAGAAGAGGGCACCAGACCTCATTACAGATGGTTGTGAGCCACCATGCGGTTGCCGGGAATAGAACTCAGGACCTTTGGAAGAGCAGGCAATGCTCTTAACTACTGAGCCATCTCTCCAGCCCTGTTAGGCTGTCTTCTGCCACACTGGAATCCTTTTTTTTTGGTTTTTCGAGACAGGGTTTCTCTGTGGCTTTGGAGCCTGTCCTGGAACTAGCTCTTGTAGACCAGGCTGGCCTCGAACTCACAAAGATCCGCCTGTCTCTGCCTCCCGCATGCTGGGATTAAAGGCGTGCGCCACCACCGCCCGGCGTCATTACATTTTCTTTTCTTTTTTTTTCTTTTGTTTTTTGTTTTGTTTTTTGAGACAGGGTTTCTCTGTGGCTTTGGAGCCTGTCCTGGAACTAGCTCTTGTAGACCAGGCTGGCCTCGAACTCACAAAGATCCGCCTGTCTCTGCCTCCCGCATGCTGGGATTAAAGGCGTGCGCCACCACCGCCCGGCCACCTGTCTTCTCTCTGAGTTCCAGATCAGATTTGTTTACATTGCAAGTTCCAGGACAGCCAGGACTATGTAGTGAGACTTGTTTCTGGATAAGTGAGTAAAGTGTTCAGGGTCAATCTGGGACGTTTGAGAGTGTGTCTCAAAAATAAGCATACATAAATAAATACAACAAGCCAGGCAGTGGTGGTGCACGCCTTTAATCCCAGCACTCGGGAGGCAGAGGCAGGTGGAGTTCGAGACCAGCCTGCTCTACAAGAGCTAGTTCCAGGACAGGCTCCAAAGCTACAGAGAAACCCTGTCTCGAAAAACCCAAAATAAATAAATAGATAAATAAATAAAACAAGCAAACAAATGATTACATAGGTGTGTGTGTGTGTGTGTGTGTGTGTGTGAGAGAGAGAGAGAGAGAGAGAGAGAGAGTTAGTTCCAGGGGGATAATCCATCACGTCAGTGAGTCATGGCAGCAAGGAACAGGTATGGCAGTAGGAGCAAAAAGCTGAGGGCTCATGTCTTGAAAGGCAAGTAGGAAACAGGGAGCAAACTAGAGATAGCAACAGTATTTAACCTCTCAAGGCCTGCCTCCAGAGACACTCCCTCCAGTAGGGCCTCAGGTTCTAATCCCCAAATAGTGCCACTAACTGGGGACCAAGCCTTTTTTTTTTTTGGTTTTTTGAGACAGGGTTTCTCTGTGGCTTTGGAGTCTGTGCTGGAACTAGCTCTTGTAGACCAGGCTGGTCTCGAACTCACAAACATCCGCCTGCCTCTGCCTCCCGAGTGCTGGGATTAAAGGTGTACGCCACCACTGCCCAGCCTGGACCAAGCCTTAAAATGCCAGACATTGGGGGACAGCGCACTCAACCCTGCAGGTGCCTCCCACCTTTTGTTTGAGACAGGATTGCTTATTGGCCTGGAACTTTGTCAAGTAGGCTGGGCTAGCTGGTCAGCAATTGCCAGAGAGTCTCTTGTCTTTTCCTCCGATCTTGTGCATTTTGGGTTTACAAGCATGGACACCTTTTCATGTGAGTTCTGGGGATCCAAGTTCAGGTCCCCACCCTTTAAAGGCAAGTACTTGACTGACTGAACCATCCACCAGTGCCTTGTCTTTTGTTATATTATATATTATGTAATAATATAATAATTTGTGTACGTGTGTTCTTGTTCTTTTTTTTTTTTTTTTTTTGTGCTGGGAATTGACCTAAAGCCTCACATGGGCTAGGCACACACTCTACTGAAGCTATACTCTTTGTTTTGTTAGTGCTTTTTAATGACTTGGGGGCTGTGATAATGGATAGTATTGATGGCACAGTATGGAAACGCATCTCAATATTTTGCATTCATCCTTATGGGAGTAATTTCCATTTATAAATTGAAGCAGAGGTGGAGAGCTGTTCACCGGCCTGCATCGCTCCTCTTGCATAACACTGTTCGGGAGAGACTTCCCTGCCTGGGAAGTGGATTTCCAGCTCCCTTATATTTCAGGAAACCCATGTGATAAGTTGGTATTAATGGCATGGAATAGAAACGATCCTGCCCCACTTTCAGGCCCAGTTAGAAATGGGTGTGCCTTTCTAAGCGTTCTCTGTGTTAATTGGCTGCAGAGGATAGCCTGGCTTTAGAGGCTGGCAGAGTCACGTGATAGAAGAATTGCCAGAGCCTCAACTACCAGAAAGAGGACAGTTCCACTGCCTAGGAATGTTAGATCTAAACTGTTCCCTGATAAAGAGCCTCCAGTTGCGTAACACCTCTGAAATGCTGGAACTACTGGCCTACAGCAGCTAGTGTCATCGTAAAGTAAAGCTCCTCTCCCAGCTTATAGTTTTCTGGGATATAACTTGAATGTGGAACACACAGATCAATATTCAAGGTCAGCTCTGTAAATTTGATCCTCTGAGCCGGACAGTGGTGGCACATGTCTTCAACCCCAGCACTTTGGAGGCAACAAGATGAAATTTAGGTATGCATTAAAATTATATGGCTAGCTGGGTGTGATGGCAAACACTTTTAATCCCAGCACTATGTAGGGAGAAGCAAGTGGATCTCTAGAGGTCAGGGCCAACCTGTTATATACATAGGGTGGTCAGACCCTGTGTAAGAAAATAAAAGCTAGCTGGGCTGTGGTGGTGCATGCTTTTAATCCCAGCACGAGGGAAGCAGGGCCAGGCAGATTCAAGTCCGGTCTGGTCTACAGAGTGAGTTCCATGACAGCCAGGACTGTCACACAGGAAAACCCTGTTGAAAGAAAAAAAGGAAGGAAGGAAGGAAGGAAAGAGAGAAAGAGAGAGAGAGAGAAAATCAAAACTTTCCTGGATATTGGTTTGAAACCATTTTAACGGGTGTAGCTGCTGTTATTAGTTGAGATATGCAGCAGTTAATAAGTAACGAAAGAAAAAGGGTTGTTTCTGCTACCTGTAAGAAAGAAGCCACTGTGATCCTCCATGAGATGCAGAGCTCTCCCAGGCTAGAGGACTATAGCTTCCAGGACTGTGAGGAACTCAACGGTAGAGCACTTGCCTGGTGTATGTGAGGCTCTGGATTCATGTCTCAGGAAACTGAGGTAGGACGATCCCTTGAGTTGAGACCCTGTGTCAACAGGAAAAAGAAAGCACAGGAGAAAAAGGGTCCTAGTGTTTTAGACTGTCCTGTGTATTCTCTTGTGATGGGTCTTTCTCTGTACCGCCAACTTTCAAATAACGACACGGAGATTTCTTATTAATTATGAAAGTTTGACCTTAGCTTGGCTTGTCCCACTAGCTTTTATAACTTAAATTAACCTATTTATTTTCATCTATGTGCTTCCACATGGCTCGTGGGTTGTACCTCTCCTTCTGCATGTCCACTTCCTCTGCATCCAGCTGGTGGCCCCGCCTTTGCCTTTCTTCCTCTCTAAGTCCTCTCTGTCCCCAGAAGTCCCACCTAGTCTTTTCCTGCCTATCTATTGACCATTTAGCTCTTTATTAAGCCAATCACAATGACACATCTTCACACAGTCTAAAAGGACATCTACAACACTCTCTGAGTCTAATGATTCCCCCAAACATATATACTTCCCTTTACTTGGAAGATTCTTTGTATTTGAAAACCAACATTAAAAATGGCACTGTGAGCCAGGTGGTAGTGTTGCATGCCTTTAATCCCAGCACTTTGGAGGCAGAAGCAGGCAGATCTCTAAGATGAAGACTAGCCTGGTCTACAGAATGAGTTCTAGGACAATCAGAGCTGCACATGGAAACCCTGTCTCAAAAAACCAAAACAAAACAAAAAACCACAATAATGGCATTGTGTACTGTGCCTGTAATCTCAGCTATCAGGACATGGGAGCAAGAGGATCAGAATTCATGGTCATCCTCAGCTACATAGTAAATTGGAAACCAGGTTGGGATAAATGGAATTCTGTCTCAAAAAAGCTAAGGGGAAGCCGGGCGTGGTGGCGCACGCCTTTAATCCCAGCACTCGGGAGGCAGAGGCAGGCGGATCTTTGTGAGTTCGAGACCAGCCTGGTCTACAAGAACTAGTTCCAGGACAGGCTCCAAAGCCACAGAGAAACCCTGTCTCAAAAAACAAAAAAAAAACAAACAAACAAAAAAAAAAGCTAAGGGGAGGGGGCAGGGATCAAAAATAATAGATTCAAAACTTGAAGACATGCGAATTTTTTCACATCAAAATGCATATTGATAAGCAAACAGGACCTCACTCTAGTCCACCTCTGTTTTGGTGCTGACCTCAGTGGCAAAATGGTATGTGTTCTGAGTGAAATCATCCTAACAATAATAAATTACTGTTCTAGGCCTGGGGGGGGGGCAGCATGCTGAAACATAGTGGAAATGCAATGAGTCTCACAGAATTTTACATTTCTAGTAGCCATGTTTAAGAAAAAAAAAAACCTTAAAAGAAACAGATGGGGGACTGGAGAAATGGCTCAGTGGTTAAGAGCACTGACTGCTCGCTTCTCCAGAGGACCCAGGTTCAGTTCTAAGCACCCACATGGGAGCTCACAACTGTGTAACTCCAAGATGTGACACCCTCACACAGACATACATGCAGGCAAAACACCAATGCACATAAAACAAAAATAAATTATTTTTTAAAAAGAAACAGATAAAATTAATTTCAGCCATGTATTTTATTTGTCAGTCTATCAATCAATCTATCTATCTATCTTGGTTTTTCAAGACAAGGTTTCTCTATATAGGTCTGACTATCTTCGAACTTGCTTTGTAGATCAGGCTGGCCTTGAATTCAGAGATCTGCCTGCTTCTGCCTCCTGAGTGCTGGAATTAAAGACATGTGCCACTACCACCTGGCTCAAATATATTTTATTTTAACCTAACAAAGACTATATATCTAATGTGGGAAAAATTGAGATGCTTTGTGTCCTTTTTGCACGCTATCTTCATATTTCACACCATTGGCACCTCTCATTCCGTTCAGATGGCCATAGTCCAAGCTACCCTGCACATGGGCAGTGGCTGTGGCATTAGCATGGCCTTAAAGACTTCAGCCATGTTACTCATTAAATCTTCACCAACCCTCTGCACTAGATTTATCATTAATATATTACTGCATTTTTTTTCTAGAAATGACCCTAAGACTCAAAACTGTAATGGAAGATTCAGGATGAAGCCCAACTTTCCTAATGGCCAGTGCACCCCACCCCACAGGCAAGGGTGTAGATACAGAGTCAGACAGAACTGCTTTGGAATCCTGTTTATGACATTTAGTAGCTGGCTTACCTCAAGCCTATATTGTCACACTGACATTTGGTTCCATTGCATGAAAGATGGTGCTAATAAGAGCCCCGAGAGATTATTGCAGGATTAGGTGAGATAATGCATGCAAAGTGCAGCAAGTACCCATCGTGGCAAATGCACCTCAGAACAGGATGGTTATTACCTTGACAACCAGCCCGTGCTCACTCCATCTTCCACACAGCTTGCCAGGAGCTCTTTCTTCTTCTGAAACAAGGTTGCTTCTTGATGTGTGACTTTTTACTGAGAACCAGCGACCTGGCTGGTTGTTCTGACTCCAAGGCCAGTCTTGTCTCTCTACACACCCTTCCAACACCACAGTGTGACGGCACGGCAATCCTCAAAGCAAAGCTGGAACTGTTTGAAGTCAGGCTGCGCAGTCCCATTGTGAGACCCCTCTCCAGAGTCATCCATGCCTCGAGGCTCACAGGCATTCCTGTCACTTGATTCTGGGACTGTTTACTCCTTTGTCCCCTCTGAACCTTCTGAAGCCGAGGATGCAGAATGTCCCCAAGTAGGAGTTTGTTCTTGCAGCCTCCTCTCTGCCTGCCACCAGTATCCTCGTTTATCTGTAGTGTTGGTAACATGACCCATTGCCCCAGTACCAGGCTCAATGCCCACAAGCCAGTAACAGAGTGTGTTTTTACCACCCTGAAAAAAATACTTTAATAAAATATGTGGCTGGTATATCAAACCATCAAGTAGATATACTGTGCTGTTCATCTGAGCACTCTTTCCTGGTAGTGACCGTCCTGTCCCTCAATGTATTTTTATCATATGTGCCTTCACAGAGAAACAGGGTAAGATGGATGCATAATGAATTAATTATAGTTTCAGTCACACATTCAACATATATCTGCTGAACCCTTGCCACAGCCAGGGCTTAGGAAGAGCGCTGGGACAAAGAAAAAGGACAGAAATGCTTTTCTGGAGGGGCCCTCTGGAGAGGACTGGAGTTAGCAATCAGATATAGAATTACAAACTCTAGTGAGAGCTATAGAAGAGAGGGACAGAGTGATGGGGAACAGGGTGCAGAGAGCTGATCTGGCCTGCCGGAGGGAGAGAAAGAAGCAGCTGAGGAGCACAGCCCCGTGATGGACAGGAGCGTAGGGACCCATCTCAAAAGAAGGATCAAGTCGGTCATCCTGGGTCTTGAATTAGTTGGCAATGACAACATCCCCCTGCCACAATCCCCCAAGACAAGGTTTCTCCATGTAGCTCTGGCTGTCCTGGAACTCACTCTGAAGGCCAGGCTGGCCTCAAACTCAGAGAGATCCACCTGCCTCTGCCTCCTGAGTGCTAAAATGGTATGCTACCATTCCTGGCTTAATGACAACATCTTTTTTTTTTAAATTTATTTATTTATTATGTATACAGTGCTCTGCCTGCATGTAGGCCAGAAGAGGGCACCAAATCTCATTACAGATGGTTGTGAGCCACCATGTGGTTGCTGGGAATTGAACTCAGGACCTTTGGAAGAGCAGACAGAGCTCTTAACCACTAAGCCATCTCTCCAGCCCTAATGACAACATCTTAGAGAGAGAGAGACAGACAGACAGACAGAGAGAGATAGGGGCTGGAGTGATAGCTCAGGAGGTAAGAACACATACTGTTCTTGCCAAGGATATGGGTTCACAGCACCCACGTCAGGCTGCTCACAACCATCTAGAACTCCTAGTCTGGTGGATCTGACACCCTCTTCTGCCTTTGTGGAGTCAAAGGAAGGGGGAATCTCTGTGAGTTTGATGCCATCCTCCTCCTTTCACCAGGCTTCCATGTTAGAGTGACGTCTTTAAACCCTGCTGGGCAATCCCTGACACACCATGTGATGCCCAGGGAAGACAGGGTGATCTGGAAGTCCAACTACTTTCTTAAGATCATCCAACTTTTGGATGACTGCCCAAAATGCTTCATTGTGGGTGCAGACAAAGTGGGCTCCAAGCAGATGCAGCAGATCCTTCTGTGAGGGAAGGCTGTGGTGCTGATGGGCAAGAACACCATGATGCAGAAGGCCATAAGGGGGCATCTGTAAAACAAGACAGCTCTGGAGAAATTGCTGCCTCACATCTGGGGCAATGTGGACTTTGTGTTCACCAAAGAGGACCTCAGTGAGATTAGGGACATGCTGCTGGCCAATAAGGTGCCAATTGCTGCCCGTGCTGGAACCATCGCCCCATATGAAGTCATTGTGCCAGCCCAGACCACTGTTTTTTCCAGGCTTTAGGCATCACCACTAGAATCTCTAGGGGCACCCTTGAAACTCTGAGTGATGTGCAGCTGATAAAACCGGAGACAACTTAGGAGCCAGTGAAGCCACACTGCTGGACGTGCTGGACATCTTCCACTTCTGCTTTGGACAGAGCAGGTGCTTGACAGACATCACAGAGCAAGCTCTGCACTCTTGCTTCCTAGACGGTGTCCGAAATACTGCCAGTGTTTGTCTGCAGATTGGTGACCCGACTGTTGTCCCAGCGCCACACTCTATCATCAGTGAATACAGGAGGGTTCTGGCTCTGTCTGTGAAGACTGCGTGCACCTTTCCACTCTTCCACATAGCGAGTTCCAGGACAGTCAGGGCTACACGAGACTCCAGCTCAAGAAAAGATTTTCATTTAGCCTTCTCTCCAGCCCCCTGCTTGTCCTGCCTTGACTCTTCCCTCCCCTCCTCTTGTCCCCTTGCTTTCCCACTTTTCCTCTCTTTTCTTTGGAAGAATTAATGGGTTTGAGACAGGTTGAACCGGAATTATGTTTTTAAACATTTATTTTGTTTATTATTAACATGTGTGAGTGTGTATATTCTTTGTGTGGCATGTGAGTGTGGTACATGGTGGCAGGTTGTGTGTGTGTGTAGTCTGTATGGCATGTGTATGTTAACGTATGTGTGTTTGATTACATGGCTGTGTGCTATGTATGTTTGTGTATGGTATGAGTGCCACAAACAGCTTCTAGGAGCCAGTTCTCTAGCTTATCTTCATCATGGGTTCCAGGGACTGAACTGGGGTCAACAGCCTTATAGAGAAAGAAGACTTTACCCACTAAGCTATCTCATCAGTCTGGAAGTAACTTCAAGACACCTAAGAAGTATGATTTTGGGGGAGGGGAGTATGGTTTGTTTTTTTTGTTTTTTTTTGTTTTTTTTGTTTTTTTTTTTTTTTTTTTGGTTTTTTGAGACAGGGTTTCTCTGTGGCTTTGGAGCCTGCGTGGGAACTAGCTCTTGTAGACCAGGCTGGTCTCGAACTCACAGAGATCCACCTGCCTCTGCCTCCGGAGTGCTGGGATTAAAGGCGTGTGCCACCACCGCCCAGCTGGGGAGTATGGTTTTAGCCCAGTCTAGCTATATTCCCATCCCCAAGCACGGGGATTTCAGCAGGGTGTGTTTCAAGGAAGTATGATCAACAGAGAGGTCAAGAAGGAAGCCTGAAGATGCCCAGAGGATCCAGTAAGTCAGAGGCCATTGGTGACCATGGGAAAAGATGTTCTGCTGGGAGACTGGAGTCAAAAAATGAATAGGAAGTTAGGAGATGGGGCAATGGGTATAAGCAACTTCTTTTAGAATCTTGGTTATTCTATTAGAGCATGCAACTCAGCTGTTAACGCCCTCGCGTTAGAATTCACAGCAGCCAATGTCATATTATAACAGAAGGAAAGCCATCGTTTGTCAATGAAAACCCACATACTAAAGCGGAACTGTGCCCACCCCTCCCCCCAAAGCCGCAAAGCCCTGATTCTGGGGGATTGCTGTGTATATCATGGAGAAAATAAGACAAATGTTCTTCATTTGGAGGATGCACCTATAAACCTAAACAGCATGATCTGTGTGTGCAGATGGTTTGGGAGACAATTACTGATATGAGGCCTTTTTTAGCCTGCAGATCTACTAGGAGGAAGTGGCAGAAAGAGACTAATCACTGTGATGGATGCTTGCATCAGAATTGGTGACTCACAGCGTACATCAGCACCCAGGTCTCCCCACATGGCCGGTGACACTTGAAACTGTGCTAAGGCCACCATAAAGCCAAGAGGCAGAGTCTGCTCTCGAGGCAGAGGCGCGTGACACTCAGTCCAAGACCTACATGGGAAGGGAGGTGGCTTGTCACGACTTTGACATTCTTTGCCAGAGCAGGCTATTACGTTAGTCTTTGTAGATCTCAAACCTCAGACATTTGACCCATTTGGAGACACTAATGTCATTTACTTGGAACTCAGTAGAAACCAACACATATGCCCAAATCTAACCCTAACTGTTGGCATCTAAAACCTTCATTCTGGAGGCCTGGGCTACAGAGTGCTTGTCTGGTATGCATGAAGCCCTGGGCCTCTCTGTGATGTCCTGAGCTTGATCCCTAGCATCACAATAAAACCATAACAGTATTCACATTAATGGAGGGAGGACGCTAACAAGACATTCAAGGTCATCCTCAGCTACATAGCCTGGACTGCATGACATCTGCCTCAAATGTGTGTGTGTGTACATTTCAGTGACTGTTCTCTGCCTTCTAATTTATCCTTTTTTTTCCCTTGGAAGAAGCAGATTCTGGAAAGCTGATACACGTGTTGGGAGAATAGAGAATGTCTAAAACTTTCGTTTTTGTTGTTTTTTTCCAAGGCAGAATTTCTCTGTGTAGCCCTGACCATCCTAGCATTCACTATGTAGATCAGGCTGGTGTTGACCTCACAGAGATCTGCTCCCTCTGTCAAGTGCTGGAATTAAACATATGTGTTATGCCCGGCATTAACGTCTGAAATTTCAAGTTGTTCAAGGTAAGCACATCACAATCACCAGAGACTCCTCAACGAGAGCAAGAACACGAGTGATTCCTTAAAACCAGTGCACACTTTTTGTTTTTGTTTTGACACAAGGTTTCTCTGTGTAGCAATCGTTGTCCTGGAACTTGATCTGTAGACCAGGCTGGCCTTGAACTCAGAGATCCACCTGCCTCCCGAGTGACAGCGCAGTGCAAAGACGGAGTCAGAAGGATCTCTGTAAGTCTGAGGCCAGCCTGGTCTACATATCAAGTTCTAGGGCAGCCAAGGCTACATGGTGAGACCTTGTCTCAAAACCAAACAAAAGCCAAAACTTCCCTTTGGACATACTTAAAATGTTCTACTTCCTCGACTGTGGCTGTCAGAAATGGGGGTTCAGGTCCGAGCATCGGCTATTGCCTGTTATCGATGAACAGACATCCCACTCCTCATTCAGGTTGCAAAAGACTCCAGGCTGTGGCTTATGGCATGATAAATGCCGTTAATAACAAGGATAATGACGCCAAGTGTGGCAGTGCGTGCCTTTAGTTCCAGTACAGGTGTGTGTGTTGTGTGCACGTGTGTGCAGAGAAAGGCAGATCTCTGAGAGTTCAAGTCCAACCTGGTCTACAGAGTAAGTTCCAGGACAGCCAGGGCTCCGCAGATAAACCCTGTCTCAAAACAAATAAGCAAGGAAATTGACAATACATTTAAAATTTGCTAAAGTAGATTTTTAAAATCTTTTATTATTATTATTATTATTATTATTTGGTTCTTCAAGACAGAGTTTCTCTGTAGCTTTGGAGCAAGTCCTGGTCTACAAGAGGCCAGCCTCGTCCTCTTGTAGACAGGCTGGCCTCGAACTCACAAAGATCCGCCTGCCTCTGCCTCCCGAGCGCTGCATATGCCACCACAGCCCAGCCTCTAAAAGTAGATCTTAAGTGTTCTTACCACACACACAAGGTATATGAGTATATGAGGTGGTAAATATGTTAATTAGGTTGATTGTGGTAATAATGCATAGTTCAGATATACATCTCAAAGCATCATGTTGTACCACACACACATACACTTGTGAGCTTATGCTTTTTCTGAGGCAGAATTTCCCTGTGTAATTCCAAGTCCTGACCTCTGCCTCCAAACTGCTGGGATTACAGGTGTGCACACCACCCCTGCTACATAGACAACTCTGATCTGTCAATTATGCTACACCATAACTGGTGTTGAGAAGGTATCTGGGTTTGGATATTTCTGGAGGAGAAATGGGGTACAGACCTACAAAGCAGGACGGCCATGTGGACTGAAGAGCCAGTCCTTACCTGGGGCAGACAACAGCTCTAGCCTGGCAGGGACTAGAGCAGGGGGTAGGGGGTGGGCAGGGGTAGGATCCCCTGCCTGGAGTGGAACAATACAAATTACAATCACAAAACTCCCCCCCTAGGGCTGCCAGCCCTAGCTAAGGAACTGAAGATAAGAAAGTAATAAAAGGCTATTCTGCTTTCTGAGGTGTTTTTTCTCAGGTATAGAGGATGCTTCCAGAAACCTGACTAAGTCTAAGGGATGAAGTGAGAGACAATGCGGGGAAACGGGGTGCTACAGGAAAAGCTGGCAACAGCAGCATCACAGCCTACAGAGTGGCTTTGAGTCCTGGCTGGGAGAAGCAGAGAGAAAGCAAGAGGTGGGGGTAGTTCTTGCTACTGGGCTTTTCTGCGGTGCCAAGTGGCATTGGCTGCTATGTTAGAGAAAGCCTCTGGAGCCCTTGGCTCTCTGTGCTGCAAGCCTCGGGCTCTGGTTTGAGCACATTGCCTCCAGTGTCTTTTCATCTGTCCCGACAACTGTGTGTTAGCATCTTAAGACAATGCACACTTTTATATTATCTTAGAACACTTATCACTCTCATACTCAGTTCTGTCTTACACCACGTGGATTGTGGGAGAGAACTGAGACCCTCAGGCTTGACAACAAATGCCTGTACCCGCTGAGCCATCTTGAGGGCTTCTGATGGCTTTTTTTTTTTTTTTTTTTTAAATGAGAGACACTATAATCCAGGTTTCAGAGGGAAAGTCCTGGAGCCAGCTGACCGGAGCTGAAATTCCAGCTCACATATTTGCCAGCTTTGTGACCTTGGGCAGTTCCTAACCCTCTCTGGGCTTCAAGTTCCCATCTATAAAACAGTTGTGATAATTGCATCTGCAACAACCACAGGTACTAGCAACACCTAGTAAATGTGAGCCATTTCTTGTGACATTTGAGGGTTTGGCTTTTCATTTCTTCCCAGCTCCCTTGGAGGGTCTGTCCTGAGTCTTTTCTGCAAGTTGGTGGCTGCTCAGTCAGGTCAGGAGAGGCAGGTGGGCATTGGACCTGTCTCAGGGTCGATGGATCAGTAGCTGCCAGGGCTGAGACTCCAGCTGCATTCTTTCTATCTATTCTCATTCATCTTTCCTCCCCCCCCCCTTTTCCTCTCCTTATCTTTTCTTTCGGCTGTGTTTAAAGTCTGAGCCTGGTGCACACTCTACCACTAGGCTACACCCTCAGCTCCATCGTTTCTATTTTATTTACTGGTTGGGGTCCCTTATTTAAAACATACTTTGTCTTCTGTTTGGCAACACAAAGATAAAACTCAATAGAGAGCTAGATTGATGGCTTGACTCTTTGTTTACTTGTTTTCAAGATCATGTCTATCATATTCTCAAGCTATTATTGATTAATTTATTTATTTACTTAATTTTTGGTTTTGTTGGTTTTGTTTTGTGTTGGTTTGGTTTGATTTTTTTCAAGACAGCGTTTCTCTGTGTAACAGCTCTGGCTGTCTTGGAACTAGCTTTGTAGACCAGGCTGGCCTTGAACTCAAAAAAATCCACCTGTCTCTGCCCCGCAAGTGGTGGGACTAAAGGTGTACACCATCTTGTGACTTTGTTTTGGTTTTGTTTTTTAAGTTAGGACCTCCCTGTTATGTAACCTTGGCTGTCCTAGAACTGGCTATAAAGACAGGGTGGCCTAGAACTCACAGAGATCTACCTACCTTTGGCTCCTGAGATTAAAGATATATTCCACAACACTTGGTCCTCTGCCCTTTTTTTTTCTTTTTTTTCTTTTTATTTTGAGATGCTGTCCTGGAACTCACTCAGTAGACCAGACTGACCTTGAACTCAAGAGACCCACCTTCCTCTGTTTCCCCGAGTGCTGGGATTAAAGGCGTGCCACCACAGCCCGGTTTTCCAGCTATTTTTAAAATAGAGATATGGACGCAGGTGTGAACTCAACTAATAGTCCCAAAAAGTCACTTTTTTTTTTTTGGTTAAAAGTGTCCCATCTTCAGTGGCTTCTGAATTGTCTTTGTGACTTGGGCCAGTAAAATAGTGTCCAGGACTATTTTGTATAAGGATTATATAATGGAACAGAGGCAACCTGGTTACCCCTCAGGAAGGAGTTGATTGGTCTCTCACAGTTGCATTTGAATTTATTCTAGCCTTTGTCACGGGGCTTTCTAGAAACAGAAAGATGGTCATGGGCACAGTAGGGAGGAAATTAGATGTCTTCCGGCCCCTCCCCCACGTTTATCCAAACTGTAAACAATCCCCTTTCCTTTACCAGTTTTTCTTCCCAACAGTGGTTTTGTGGACCTCAGTTCCTGTAACAGGGCAGGCTACCTCTGTAAATTCTGATTTCTAGGGTAGGAAACAGAATCTCGAGAACACAATTTGGCTGCTTTCTTGCTTGGATGCTGCTTCTAGTCTCTTCAATTGATGCAGTAGCAGACAGATGTATATATTAATTGATGCATTGATACATTCAAAATAGCTTTGAAGTCCTACTGATACTTCTAATATAAATCCAAAACTAAAAGAGAATGTTTATTATTTGAGGCGAGGTCTTATGCAACCCAGGCTGGCTTTGAGCTAAGGATGGCCTCAAACTCCTCATCCTTTATGCTTCCATCCCCATGTCCTGGAATTACAGATGTATTACTAAGCCAGCTATATTACTACACGATTTTCTTTACAAATGCTTTATTTATTTATTTTGCATCTGAGTGTGTGTGGGCTCACATGACACGGCACGCATGTAGCGGTCAGGGAACTTTGTGAAGACAGTTCTTTCTTCCTTCTTTCTCTACAGGGGATCTGGGAATCAAACTCAGATCATCAGGCTTGCATGGCAAGGGCCGTTATCTGTAAGCCATCATCTCACGTTTCCATCGCTATATTTTATGAGACTTTGGTCTTTACAAGATAAATTTTCCTTTGTGATCCTCATTTTTAGCTTGGTCACTGTATATTTAATACTTCCCACCAGTCCTCAGCTTGATGTTTCTCTAATTATTTTGACAGTCTTAACTGAGTTTTTAAGACTGTCTATCAAAGTTAGATTAATCAGTGTTCTTCAGAGAAACAGGCCCAGTCTGATATAGGTATAGTAGAGGAAGACTTATCACAGCGAAATCAGCTCATATGGTTACGGAGCCAAGAAGCCTCGAGATCTGGAGGAGCTAGAGACCCAGAAAACCAAAGGTCCAGTTCAAGTCCTTAGTCAAGGAGCTGGGAGTCTAAGCTCTGGCCGGCACAGAGGAGAGCTCTTGGAAAGCAGAGGTACAAGTCACCTCTTTGAGGGTGAGATTGTCTTCTGTCTTATTCGGCCATCTGCGGATTAGATCAGAGGCCCATCCACTCTCCGAAAGGCCACCTGCTACTCAGGCTGTCTATTCGAATGTTAAAGTTCTCCAAAGACCACCTGAGGAGCTACTTAGAATAACTTTCAACCACTCAGTCAGGCTGACAGAAAATTAGGCAGAATTGAGTTTCTAATTTAGTGGTAAGAATGGCTAGCGAGCATGAGCACGAAGTCCTGGGTTCAATCCCAAGTACCTGCCCCTTAAAAAAAAAAAAAAAAGTAGAAGCAAGAAGACTTTGATGCTGTTCAAATCAACGGTCGATTCCACCTGCTAGTTCAGAAGTCTGCAATGGAGCTGGTAGGCTCCCATAGGAATGACTACGATTCTCAGGCCAATGTTCATCTCCCAACGTTCCTAAGCCACTGGAGTCAGTGGCTGCTGAAACTAGCAATCAAATTCCATTCTACAGAGACAGAATGGAAGCTGCAGGAAGTGACAGAATCTGACCCTGGCCACACAGAGGGACCAGGGTGAGCGTGGATCTGCTGACTCAGCCCTCCACTCCCTTCGACTCTCCGGAAAATCCCGGGAGGACAAAGTTCACACCAAGAGGACGACGTTTTCTACTCTGTGGTCCATGGTTCGTGGACTGATTTGCACAGACATTCCAAGCCCCACAAGCTCTCTGGGAATACTTCAGTAGGGTAAATCCTCCGACTTAGGATGGCAGAGAAGGGAGAGAAAAAGAGGTTCTTAGACGGGCTTACTATAATTTAAAATTTCAGAATGCTAGTTTTTCCATTTCTTGAGCCAACCAATGATGCTATTGGGATTATGATACTTAAGATAGACACACAAAGCTAAGCGCAGGGCACAAGCCTGTTGCTCAACTATTTGGGAGGCTGAGGTAGGAGGAGACCTGAGCCAGGAGTTTGAATACCCCTCCCCCAACAGCAAACTCCACTTCCTTTTCCTTGTTAAAAGATAGGTTCTTTCTTTGCAGCCCTGGCTGGTCTGGAACTTATGGTGTCAACTAGGCTGGCCTCGAATTCACAAAGATTTGCCTGTCTCTGCCTCCAAGTAGTGAGATTATAGACATTTGCCACCACTTGAAGAGAAACTGTCTGTGGATCTGTGCAAAGGGTGGGGCGAGGCATAAAGGAAAGAAAGAAGGCAGGTGCAGTGGCTCACAGGATTTCAAGAGTGCAGCAGGAGGATGGCTGTGAGGCCAGCCTGGGCTACCTACCTTGTGAGGTGCAAGCAAACTTGGGGGACAGAATAAAACCTTGTCTCAAACAAAAAAATGAAATACCAAAACATAAAATAATGAGGAAAAAAAGCCAAACTCAATTTCTAAGCAAAACAAAAAAGTAAATAAACAAAAATAAAAAAGAAAGAAAAGAAATGATAAATGTTTGAGGAAATAGATTCATTCAACCTGTCTTAAACCTGTATGTGTATTATGTGTGTGTATATATATATATATATTTATATATATATGAATGTATGTATATAGGTGGGTGTGTATTCATTGAAACATCTTGTGTTACCTGATACTTAGGAGGCTGAGGCACAAGGATTATGAGTTTGAGTCAGTTTGGGATGAAGATAAACTCTAGGCCAGGATGGGATTATTCCACTAATATGTGTCATTTTAATCTTTGTTGTTGTTGTTTCGAGACAGAGTTTCTCTGTAGCTTTAGAGCCTGTTCTGGCACTACCTCTTGTAGATCAGGCTGACCTTGAACTCACAGAGGTCTGTCTACCTCTGCCTCCAGAGTGCTGAGATTAAAGGCCTGGACCACCACTGCCTGGCTGTCATTTTAATCTTTTCATGGATTAGTTTAAAATTTTAATTAAAAAAACAAAGCAGCCAGACATAGTGGCATAAGCCTTTCTTTATTCCCAGCACCCAGGAGGCAGAGGCAGACAGATCTCTGAGTTTGAGGCCACCCTGGAGTAACGGTGAGTTCTAGAACAGCCAGGCTTGTGTAGAAAGACCCTGTCTCAAAAGACAAAACAAACAAGCAGAGCCTCCAGAGGCTTGTCTTTCCTAAACCAGGAACCCTACCCATGAAAAGGGATTCTATCGCCAAGTTGCGAATGTCCAGTTTTTTCCTTCCTTTATTTTTCTTTTATTTTACTAAAACATTTAATTAGTATACAAAGTAGTAGGTTTCATTAATGCCATTAGCATACATAATTTGGTTTTTTTTTATTATTTGTGTGTGTGATCAAATGTGAGGTGTACACATGTGTGCATATATGTGTGGAGGCCAGGGACAGCCTTGAACCCTGTTCCTCAGGACCTGCCCATCAGACCTACCCTTGTTTGCTTTAGAAACAGGGTCTCACAATACAGCCCTGGTTGGTCTCAAACTCATAGCACTTCATCTACTTCTGCCTCCCTGCCACTATGCCTGTCCTGTTCATCTTTTTCTTTTTTTTTTTTTTAAATATTTATTTATTTATTTATTATGCATACAATATTCTGTCTGTGTATATGCCTGCAGGCCAGAAGAGGGCGCCAGATCTCATTACAGATGGTTGTGAGCCACCATGTGGTTGCCGGGAATTGAACTCAGGACCTTTGGAAGAGCAGGCAGTGCTCTGAACCGCTGAGCCATCTCTCCAGCCCCCCATCTTTTTCTTTAAGACAGAGTCTCTCGGCCGGGCAATGGTGGCGCACACTTTTAATCCCAGCACTCGGGAGGCAGAGGCAGGCGGATCTCTGTGAGTTCAAGACCAGTCTGGTCTACAGGTCCAGGACAGGCTCCAAAGCCACAGAGAAACTCTGTTTCGAAAAACCAAAAAAAAAAAAAAAGACAGAGTCTCTCACGTAGAAAAAAACAAGAGCTCCTGAGTAAATTGGGAGCATGGGGACTGTGAGAGAGGATAGAAGGGGAGGGGAGAGGAAGGGAGAGAAGTGGAGAAAAATAATGTGTAGCTCAATAAAAACAATAAAAAAAAATTACTCAAAAAAAAAAAAAAAAGACAGAGTCTCTCACTGGTGTACCAACTACACCAGGCTGGCTGGCCAGTGAGCTCCAAGGATCCTTCTCTGCCCACATCCCAGGCCCCAGCACACTGGGATTACAAGCACCAGTCACTATGCCCAGCATCTTTTGTTGTTTTTGTTTTGTTGAGACAGAGCATCACTATGTAGCTCTGGCTGTCCTAGAGCTCACTATGCCTCCAGAGATGCATTTGCCTCTGTCTTTCCAGTGCTGGCTTTAAAGGCGTGCACCATTATACCCGGCCCATGCCCAGTTTTTTACATATGTGCTGGGATTAAATTTAGGTCTTCATATTTGTGGTAAAAGCCCTTTGGCCACTGAGGCATATCCCCAGTCTTTAATAATTTATTTTTGTTGATCCTCCTCCCCTCCTCCCAATCCCCTTTCCTTCCATTTTTGCCCTTCTACCTTCCAAAGTGGGGTGTGTTTTATCGAAATGTATAAGAGATATTAGTATATCTGAAATAAACTTCATGGAGTAATTTTCTAAATTCGGTGTGGTTCTGAGTTTGTCCCATGTCTCTGACCCCTGCAGTTTATCACTAAGTGGGTCACTAGAACGAAGCTCATGTCTCTGGAGAAATCAGGTGGGCTCCTTCCAGATCCCATATCCCAATAGCAGACATGACCCAGACAATCCAGCCTGATGATAAAAAGTGTCTCCAGCCACCTGAGCAAATGACTTAGGAGAAAAGGAGGAGGAAGAGGACATGGCTATAGCCACTCTAACCAAAGCGAGGCACACAATGAGCAGATTTGCTTTGCTGGTCCAAGGAAACATTAACTTCCTGTTTGCATCTCAAGTGACGGCTTCCAGAAGGCAAGGATCATGTGGATTAGGAAAAATAGAACCTATGATTTCTAAGATTTTGTTACTTAACACATTAAAAAAAAGATTCATCATATTTATTTATTTTGGGTTTTTTGAGACAGGGTCTGTCTACATGAGCTGGAGTTACAGGCTGTTGTGAATTGTCTGATGGGGGAATCAGATACTCATTTTTTTTTTTAACGTGGGGAGTTTTATTGAGAGAAAGGGAATAGGGGAAGGAAAGGGGGAGGGAGGGAGGGAGGGTGGCAAGAGAGAGAGAGAGAGAGAGAGAGAAGGAGAAGAAGGAGAAGGAGAGCTCCAGATCCTCTTGTAGAGTGATATGTGTTCTTGATTTTCTTTTCTCTTTTTCCTTTCTTATTTTCTTTTTTTAAAAAAATATTTATTTATTTATTATGCATACAGTTAGCCAGAAGAGGGCACCAGACCTCATTACAGATGGCTGTGGCCACCATATGGTTGCTGGGAATTGAACTCAGGACCTTTGGAAGAGCAGGCAACCGCTCTTAACCGCTGAGCCATCTCTCCAGCCCCCTTTCTTATTTTCTTTCTCTCTCTTTTTCTTTCTTTCTTTCTTTCTTTCTTCTTTTTTTTTTCCCTTGAGACAAAGTTTCTTTGTATAGCTCTGGCCTCAAACTCAGAGATCTGCCTGCCTCTGTCTTCCTAGTGCTGAGATTAAAGGTATGTGCCGCCACTGCCCCAGCTGCAGTATGTGTTCCTATTTTTTTTCTCACCACTATACTAACGAGGAGCAGTATGTGTTCTTAACTACTGAGCCATCTCTCCAGTCCTTGACTCATGTTTTAGTAGGTAGAATCTCATTAATGACAATTATGTTAAGAGTCCTTTTTTATGTATTTGTTATCTCATTAGCTGCTGAAGAATCCAAGATGCTGGATAAATTTATGGATAGGCTGTGTGTGGTGGTGGGTGTCTGCAGTTCAACACTTAGGAGGCTAAGGCAGGAGGATTGCTCTGTGTTTGAGGTTAGTCTCCACTACATTGTGAGTTAGAGGCCAGCCTAGGTCGCCTAGTAAGAGCGATTCTCAGAGAGAAAGAGAGAGAGAAAAATGTGTCAACAGATTGTGAAATGAAATTGTCCCCTAGGGGCTGGTGTTCTTTGCTCTCTCTCTGTTTCTTGTTCCTTTCCAGTGGCAGCTGAGAGCCCTTCCTCCTTCCTCAGCCATGCCTTCCTTGCCTTGATGGACTGCACCCTCATAATGTGAGTCTGACAGCCAAGCTGTTCCTTCTAGAATGGCTTTAAAAATCTGAGAAGGCAACAGTCTAATCCTTGAACCTCGAAAATCTTATTTTCTTTTTGTTATTACTGTGTGTGTATATGTGTGTGCACAACGCACGTGTGGGAGATGCTCTTCCATAGTTTGCGTGGAGATTCCACTCTGTGCAATCAGTTTTTCTTTTCTACTTTTTTTCCCCCCAGCACTCAAGAGGCAAGGGCAACAATATCTCTGTGGGTTCAAGGCCAGTCTGGTCTACATAATGAAGTCTAGGCCAGTCAAAGCTACAAAATGTAATTGTCTCAAAAAATAAAAATCATGTGTGCATGTGTGTACAGAGGTTAAAGGTCAAGGTCAGGTGTCCTTCCTCAATCTCTTCCATATACTTTGAGGCAGGGTCTCTCACTGAACCTGTAATGTACCAATCCCATGAGACTCTTGGCCAGCACGCCCTAGGGATCATTCTGTCTCTACTGGTGTTGCAGATTCTAACACTGTATCCAGTAGCATTTTTTTTCTTTTTTTTTTGGTTTTTCGAGACAGGGTTTCTCTGTGGCTTTGGAGCCTGTCCTGGAACTAGCTCTTGTAGACCAGGCTGGTCTCGAACTCACAAAGATCCGCCTGCCTCTGCCTCCCGAGTGCTGGGATTAAAGGCGTGCGCCACCACCGCCCGGCGCATTTTTTTTCTTTACAATTTTGAGACAGGGTTTCTCTATAGCTTTGGAGCCTATCCTAGAACTAGCTCTTGTAGACCAGGCTGGCCTCAAACTCATAGAGATCTACCTGCCTCTGCCTCCCAAGTGCTGTGCTTAAAAGCATGTGCCACCACCGCCCGGCTACAATTTTTCTTTTAAAATATTCTTATTTTTTGAGAACTTTGTGCAATGTGTTTTGATCATATTCACCCCCACACACACATTCTCTAACTCTGCCCCAATCTTCTTCCATTTCCCCACCCATCCAACTCTGTTCTCTCTCTCTCAACCCAGTTGAATCCAATTTGTGCTGCCCAAATAATTATCGGTATGGGGCCTGCCCTGGAGCTTGGTAGATTTTTTAGGGATCAGACACCCTTAAAAAAAAACTTTTCCTCTTGCAGCAGATATCAAATACCAAGAGCTCCTCTCGTGGGGAACCTTATGTCCACCTCCCCCTTACCATGCTGGTGTGCTGGCTAATTTTATGTCAACTGGACACAAGTTAGAGTCATTTGGAGAGAAGAATCCTTAATTGAAAAGATGCCTCCATATGATGATCTGGTTGTAGGGCATTTTCTTAATTAGTGATCCATGGGAGAACCTGACCTGACCCATTGTGGGTGATGCCATCCCTGGGCCAGTGGTCTTGTTTCTATAAGAAAGCCTAGTGAACAAGCCATGTTCAATAAGCCGGTAAGAAGCACCCCTCTGTATCAGCTCCGGTCTCCAGATTCCTGCTCTACTCCTTTCAGTCGTGGACTAAGATGTGGAAGTATGAGCCACATAAACCTTTTCCTCCCCAACTTCCTTTTGGTCGTGGGACTTGATCACAGCAGTAGTAACCCTAACTGAGACTTAAGCAGCTCTTTTGTGCCTGCTGTCACAGTTGTTGCAGGTTCATAAGTGCATCTGCCCTGTGCTATCCCGGAAACACCACCACCTCCTCCTCTTAAAGTCTTTCTGCCTGGCTCTTCCTTGATGATCCTTGAGCTTCAGGAGGAGGGATGATATGGACAATGGACATCCTGCTTAGGACTGAACACTCTGCAATCCCTTCTCTGTACATTGACCAGTTGTAGATCTGTGTTAATTGTCATCTAATGCAAGGAAAAAACCTTCTCTGATGAGGGCTGAGAGGTTTGTTAGTACGTGGGTGTAGAAAAAAGTCATCAGGAGTTTAAAACTGTGCCCATAAAGGAGACTAGGCTCTCCCCAGGGGCCTAGGAGCTCCCTAATCACAGATTCTTGGCTTTGATAATGGTGTCAGGTATGGGCTCCATTTGGTGGAAGTTGCTTTTATGTGGGTGCTAGAGATCTGAACTCAGATCCTCATGTTTGCACAGCGAGCCATCTCCCCGGTGTCCCCCCACCCCTGCTACTTTTTAAAAGATATCTGTTTACATTTGGAAAGAGAATTTGCTTAAAAAACATAAAACTACAAAAATGAAAAAAGCAACACTAAAACCAAAGCAAAATCAAAACAAACAAACAAATGAACACTTTCCGGGGTATTTTGTACACAGTCAAACAGGCAATAATAACATGGACCATAAACATTGGGATGGTTTCAGGGGTACTGGCCATAAGCATATAAATTCTACTCACAAGGAAATTTTGAGAAGCAAAATGCACAAACTAATGTATCTCACTGTGGTTGGTAATTGCATGAACCAGCCTTATGTTTTTGTTTGTTCTTGAGACAGAATCTCACTGTGTAGCCCAGGCTGGCCTCAAACTCAGAGATCCAGCGGTCTCTACCTCCTGAGTACAGACTTTAAAGGCGTGTGCCACCATGCCAGCCTTGCACTCAGTTTCAACTGTGCTCATCTGAAACACCATGATGGACAGGTTCAGTTTTTTGATGAAATCAGGCAAAACCCATGAAAGGTCACCTAAAGAGCAGAAATCTCAAAAAATTCTTTCACAGATGTAGATGTGCAAAAAGAACATCTCTCTATGTACTGGGGAAATTTCATAATATCAATGTTGTTATAATCACCTTGGCAGACAAATTTGAAAACAAAAGCATATGATGTATTAAAATAAATCACATAGGACTTATACCTCCAATGTTAGAATGTAAAGATGAAATATAATTGGGTGATGGTGGTGTAAGCCTCCCAGAACCTGAAAGGCAAAGGCAGGGGGGTCTCTGTGAGTCCAAGGCCAGCCTGGTTGGTCTACAAGGCCAGTTCCAGAACAGCCAAGGTTACACAGAAAAAAAATATGTGAAAAACAAGAAAAATGAAAAAAACAAAACAGAAAAAAGAAAAGAAAGAAATAGCATGGTGACCTATAAAATATGCTGGCCATCAGTCAGGTGTCTACCTGCAGTGCTAACTATCAGGAGATTCGGGCAAGAGAATTATTTGAAACCAGGTGTTAAGACCAGTCTGTGTAATATACTGAAATCACCATCTTAAAAGACTAGAAAATAGGGTGGGAGAGATGTTTCAGTGGTTAAGAGTATCAGCTGCTCTTCCAGAGGACCTGGGTTCCACTCCCAGCACCCACAGGGCAGCTCACAGACATCTGTAATTCCAGTTCCGGAGGTACAAGGCCCTCTTCTAGACTCTGTGGGCACTGTGTGTATGTGCTGCACCAAGCAGGTAAAACATCCATACACATAAAAATAAAAAAATTAAAATAACAGAAAATAAAATCACGGGGGGAGGGTGGGGGGCGACAGACAGCTGGCTGGACACGAACAAACAAAAAACTTTATGATAATTCCCATAGGAGAAAGTATAAGAATAGATTGTAATCAATCACCTGGGGGCGACCCATGAGCGCTGCTTTCAGTCAGTAATTAGCTGTATTTGGAAGTCCCACATCAGAGTGGAATAGCTGCTTTTTCCTGTTAGGGCAGGGCTCTCTTCGGAAAGTACATTTATTTTCCACGAGGCGTGTTCCTCAAGCCGTTCCTCTGGTTTGACACACAGGGACGTGCACCTTCTCTGTTAGACATCTCCTTCTTCTGGGCTAGGCTACTGTGTTGTGGGGATGCAGAAATGTGTTCCTCGTGCGCTCACTTGTATGCGGCCACAAATTGGGAGTAAACAGTGCCCATGACGGAAGTGAGCTGCCACGCCTAAGGGTTTTCTTATCCTACGGTGTGCAGAAGGATTTCCAAGCTATTCAGTAGCTTTGCTGACTTCTGTGGCAAATGTGGCTTTAATTCATTAAAAGTCTCTGGAATTTCATCAGCCAAAGGAATGCCAACCCAAAGACAGGACACATTTTTAAACTGATGTTTTTCCCATTGCCATATTGTGTGGTTAATCCAGTCATCTGAATTTCATATCAAAAGCATTGGGCTGGGTGCGGGGTGGTGAGGGGGACAGACACATGTTTGTTAGTAACTTAAAATTAATCTTTTTTTTTTTTTTTTTAGAAGAAGCCCAGGTTTCATGGATGCCAGCACTCCCGGGAAAACACAAAGAGGGGGAAAGGAGAACTGGAAGGACCACCTAAAATTCATCTTTAGGAGTCTTGTTTGCACCTAATTTCAAATATGCCATCATAGTCTGGGGTTCAAGAAGCATACATACATTTTCTTCTGCAGAGTCCATGCATATTCAAATGAGTGCTTATAAAGGGTTTGGATTCATTCAGCCATTAACCAAGTCCTAAACAAGCAATTAAAGTCATGGAACTTTCAGCTGGGCAGTGGTAGCCTACGTCCTTAATCCCAGCACTCAGGAGGGCAGAGGCAGGAGAATCTCTGTGAGTTTCAGGCCAGCTAGGGCTACACAAAGATGCGCCATAGAACTTTCATATCCAACAATTTGGTTGTGCCTTCTTTGTGCGTGTGTGCGTGTGTGCGTGTGTGTATGAAGGCCAAACGTGGACTTTGGGTGTCACCCTCAGAGTTCCATTCACCTGCTCATTGATAGGAACTCACCAATTAGGCTGCACAGGCCAGTCTGTGAGCTCCAGGGCTCCTCCTGTCTTCCTCTTCCCCAACACTGGATTTTGAGTGCTCCACCATGTTTAGTTTTATTTTTGTGTGTATGTATGTTTTGCCTGCCTGTATGTCTATGTACCATGTAAGTGTAGCACTTTATGGGGCTGGGTGTGATGGTTCACCTCTTTAACCCCAGAATTCAGGCAGCAAAGGCAGGTGGATCTCTATGAGTTTAGGACCTGCCAGGGTTATATAGAGTTCCAGGTGAGCCAAGGCTGCATAGTAAAAGCCTGTCTTAAAGAAATTCTTTCAAAAAAAAATTTATTTAATGAGGCCAGGCGGTGGTGGCGCACGCCTTTAATCCCAGCACTCGGGAGTCAGAGGCAGGTGGATCTCTGTGAGTTCGAGGCCAGCCTGGTACAAGAGCTAGTTCCAGGACAGGCTTCAAAGCCACAGAGAAACCCTGTCTCGAAAAAAAAAATATTTTAAGTGCATTGGTGTGTATGTCTGTGTGAGGGGATTGGGCAGCCTGAAACTAGAGTTACAGACAATTGTAAGCTGCCATGTGGGTGCTGGGAATGGAACCAGATCTTCTGGAAGAGCAGTCAGTGCTCTTAACTGCAGAACCATCTCTCCTGTAAAACCCTGTCTTAAAAAAAAAGAAAGAGGAGAGAAAGAAAGAGAGAGAGAGAGATTGAGAGATTGGGCCTTTTGATACATTGTAAGGTTCTTTCTTTCTTTTCAGTTTTTCAAGAACAGTGTTTCCTGGAACTCACTCTGTAGATCCGGGTGGCCTGAACTTGGGGAGATCTGCCTGCTTCTGCCACCCAAGTGCTGGGTTTAAAGGTGTGCATCACCACCCAGCTTTGATTTTCACTGTAACATCTGCAAACACCACCACAAATTAAAATATGTATATGACCACATAACTATAGAAAACTTGATTTACATACTTCTCAGAAGTAGAGAGGGAGAGAGAATAATTCATAAACACCATATACATCGTTCTCTTGACTCCAGGGCAGTACGTACCCCACCTCATGGTTAGTGCCACAAAGAATCTGCATCTTGAGAAAATCAAATAGTCTAGGGACCCTCAGTAGCATTAAACTACCCTGATGCTTCAGACCTTGAAGTATAAAAATGCAGATTTTGGTAAAACAAGGATCCATACATCTTCAGACATGACCTAAACTTGCACCTGAGAAGTCTTTGAGTCTCAGTCACCTAATGCTTGAGACCCTTAGCTCATTTTAGTCTTCAAAAGGAAAAGAGGGTGAGGTGGAGAGGTGGCTCAGCAGTTAACAGCACATACTGCTCTTGCAGAAGTCCTGAGTTCAGTTCCCAGCACTCATCTAAGAAGTTCATAACTGCTTATAACTACAGTTTCAGGGACTGGATGCCTTTGGTCTCTGCAGGCACATCTGTGCACATTTACACACATAGACATGCATGCACTTTAAAAATAAAAATAAATATTTTAAGAAGAAAGCTAGGTGTGATGATTTACTTGATCCTATAATTTCAATACTTGGGAGACTGAGAATTGTCATGAGTTTGAGCCAGCCTGAGCTAGAATGAGATCCTGTCTCAATGAGATCCTACCTATTTGGGATACTGAGCCAGCCAGGACAATTTCCCCCAGTTCAGGAGTTCATAGCAAGGTCCAGTCTCTGTTTGGAGAGAAAGATAAACTTAAAGTAACTCCAGTATTCTGGAGGCAGAACCATAAAGATCAGCACAAGTTTGAAGCAGCCCATACTACAGGGTAGGAACCTGTTTTGCACACACACACACACACACACACACACACACACACACACACACACACACACGCACGCACAAAACAAAAGCAGAAACAAAAATTTAAAAAGGGGATGAACTACAGGAAGAGACATAAAAAAGCACTAAGAACTGTGGGTAAATGTTCCAGCCCAGCATTTCTCCTTCAGTGAGAACAATTCTAGAGCTCTGATGTAGGCTTGTTTTTCAAATAATGATAAACATGAAGCTGAGAACACTTATGCAGCAGGGTGAGGTAATACATCCCTGTTATCCCAGCACTAGGGACTCAGAGGCAGCAGAATCAGCTCAAGGTCACCCTTGAAGCGAGCCTGGGCTATGGAAGATGCTCTCTCAAAAAAAACAACCAATGAACTAAACAACAGAAATACTGATACGTATTCCGTCATGAACACAGTACGGTCTAACGTCAGTGCTATTCTAGCATCTCTAAAGTGGCATAGAAATGACAGTCAATATGCACAAAAACATGAATTTATTAAATTCTCAGAAATGTATAAAGTAATGTAACTTTCTCCAAAATTTACCCCTTTGATTATTTCCAGATTCCCTAAGGGGTCCTGAGAACCTCAGCTAAAAACTATTGGCTCTAAACCTTAACTAAATAAAATGCACAAAGTTCTAGATCTATCCTCAAGATTAGTTGATTCTCCGCTTCTGTGCTAAGACCAGGAGAGGACCTGTTCTGTGAGTTTAGATAATTGGTACAGCAAGCTGGGTGATTAAGGAAGTGCCCAGGTATCCCACAGAAACCCAGTGCCTAGGCAGCCTCCAAGGATTCCTGAGAGCCTCTCCTGGCATGATGTGGTTCACACCTGGATCCTCCCCTCTGGGCCTCACTGCAGGGTTGCTGTGCAGCCTCCTTATGTCCTCAGACCCTCCTCCCCACATTCTATGGCATGATGTGTCTTCCAGGCCACACAGGAAGGACCTCAAGATACAGCTTGCCCCTTGAGAGGAGGAGAGGAGCTCCCCTTGATGCAAGAACCTTCCTGTTTATTAAGATTACTGGCCGTGTGGAGACCCCCCCCAGAGCAAAAAGGACCCAGCCACTCATTCTGTCACCCCCTCTACCCACCCTCTGGCTGGAAAGGGCTGAAATGTCCTGGAGTTGCTAAGCAACAGGATGGAATTCAATGATGACTGTACCCAGAGAATTGCTACACCCTCAGTATTGCGCAGGGTATAATATAATGCAGCACATCCTTGGAGGTCTAGAAAGGGGGTGGAAAAGAGACATGATTTCTAGAGTGGCCTAAGGGAGGAGGCCAAGCTCATTGTACAAAGTAGGTTGGAGCAGTCTCTACCTCAGGCACACCAACCTTCACCATGCCAGGACCTGTTAAAACCTAAGATGGCTTAGCAGGTGAAGGCACCTGCCACCAAGTCTGATGACCTTAGTTTAATTCTCAGGAGAGCTGGCTCAGTCATTAAGAGCATCTGTTATTGCACAGGATCCAGGTTCAAATCCCAGAACTTAATCGGTAGCTCACAACTATCTGTAATTTCAGTTCCAGGAAATCTAACACCCTCTTCTGGCCTCAAAGGGCATCAGGCACACATGGTACACAGAAGGCATACAAATGGTACACAGACATACATGTGAGCAAAACACTCATGCACATAAAAAAATAAAATAAATAAAGGCAGTGGCACACACCTTTAATCCCAGAACTCGGGAGGCAGAGGCAGGCAGATGTCAGTGAGTTCAAGGCCAGCCTGACAGAGAAACCCTGTCTTGAAAAATAATAACAACAGCAGCAACAACAACATAATAATAATATTAGTAGTAAAAATAAAATTAAAGAATGCTAAGAAGCCAATAAAATACAGCACAGGTTTCTTGATTTTTTTTTTAAGTTGTAACAGTCATTTTTCAGACAACTCGAAAACTTGAATGTGGCTTACATAGTGCTGATGTTTTGGGTGCGATGTCTTAACTTTGATGACAGCAGTGAGTTATGCAGCAAAATGTCCTTTTCCTGATGGGGGCACATGCTAGAATTTTGGGGGCCTTAGCACCAGAGTAAAGGTTTAACAAAGCATACACATTCAAAGAGGGGAAACAAAGTGCCCAATGCTAACAGGAGAATCTGGGTTATGGGTCTCAATTGTACTATTTTTATAACTTTCTTGTAGGTTTGAACATTTTCAAAAAAAGGGGGGGGGGAGCTCGAGGCTTGGCGCAACCAGCCAGTCAGTATAAATTGGTCTCGGGATGTGTGAGCTGATTTTTATTCCTGTATGAGAATGGACTAACCAAAGAAACAGGGTAGCAGAGCCATGGAAGGAGACTTGAGAAGCCGGGGCCTCCCTTCTTCTGCCCTGCCTTCCAAAAGGTATAAACAGTGTTCCCAGACACACAGAGATCTCCTGCATGGGTGGTGGCATGTGGGAGAAAAATGTCTGGGCCCACCCAGCCGGGTCATCAACTAAGTTCCCAGCCTGGCTTTTTGATGTCACCTCTGAGGAAGGTAAAATACCTGGGGCGGAAAGGATACTCTTAGTCCTCAGACTTGCTGCAGACAGCACTCTGACTGAGAAGGGGGTGAGGAGTTCTGTCCTCTAAGAGACTCACCTGTACTGAGGTGCCAGTTACTCACTGCAGCACTGACTAATCCCTTCTCTGAAGACTTCAGCCACTTATTTAGATACATTTCACCTTGAAACTCTTTTTTTTGTTTGTTTTTGTTTTTTTTTTTGTTTTTTTTGTTTTTTCGAGACAGGGTTTCTCTGTAGCTTTGGAGCCTGTGCTGGAACTAGCTCTTGTAGACCAGGCTGGTCTCGAACTCACAAAGATCTGCCTGCCTCTGCCTCCCGAGTGCTGGGATTAAAGGCGTGCGCCACCACCGCCCAGCTGAATAAAAGTCTTTTGATGTTGCATAATGACACTTAACCAGTGGAAAGGTAGTCATATAATATATGTAGCTTATTAAAAATAATATATATCTTATAATTTCACTTTTGCTGATAAAAAGAGTAAAAGAAAGACAGAACTAGAAAAAAGTCTGGAATAATATATACCTAAGTGCCTTTATTGGTTAACTCTAGGGATTGGATTTAACACACAAAGAGATACAGAGAGACAGAGAGAGACCGGTACAGAGAGAAAGGAGCTTACAGGTGCTTGCAGTGATGGATCCCTGGAGTTGGAGTTACAGGTGATTGTAAGCTCCCCCAATGTGGGTACTGGGAACCGAACTTGAGTCTGCTGGAAGAGCCTGAAACCTTCTTAACTGTGTTCTCCTTAGTCCCAGTCACTCTTCATGATAGCGGTTGAATTGTTTCTTCCACTTGTAGGGAAAAAGGCTCAGAGAAGGTTTAAAGTCTTTGTGACTGCCTCCTGAGGAAGAGTCTGGATCCAGGACCTCCTGACTCCTGAGCTCTCACAGCACTGCTTCTCTGATCGTGGGGTGTGTGTGTGTGTGTGTGTGTAGAGCTTGATGCTATGCAAAACTCCACCCCCAACATGGTCAGCAAGCCCTCAGAAGTTAGTGAAAGTGGTATGTGAGAAGACTGAGCTCAGAGAAGGGGCTCGTGACAGCCCCTTCTGTTGGGACATGAGAATTTGCTCCCTCTGCGACCTTTACTACCATGGGGACTCCTCCCCATAACCACATTCAGAGACAGATAAGCCCCTCGGGGAAGGCTGGGTGGATTATAAATGGGTGTACACAGCCCTCTTTGACTTCTCTTTTAGGGACACCGTTTAATTTCTAAAAGTGCTCCTTTTGGGGAATTCCTGTGGTCACCCTTTGACTCCTGGGCATCTCTCTTAGTCTCACCTCTCATGACAAGCATGTCTCACATGGCCATGTCCCTGCCAGTCCCCTGCTGTCACTGCTTCCCTCCTGAGTCTCTGAAAACTCAGGATACCATCATGTCTAGGCCAGGTCTTTCCATTCTGGGCCCCAAACCTCTGCTCTTGTTTTCTTAGTGGAAGGAACACTTTCACTTCCTTCAGCTATCATTTCTTTCTTTTTTTTTTCCCTTCCTTCCTTTTTTCTTTTTTGTTTTTTTGTTTTGTTTTTGTTTGTTTGTTTTAGACAGGGTTTCTCTGTATTGTTACTAGTAGTCCTGGAATTTGCTTTGTAGGTCAGGCTGGCCTCCAACTCAGTGAGATCGCCTCTGTCTCCCAAGTGCTGGGGTTAAAGGTGTGCCACCATTGCCTGGTCCTATCATTTCTTTTTAAGACAAAGTGCCAAATGCCAGATTTCACAATGATTCCTGATTTCTTCTCTTGCACAGGTTCCTCTTCCTGTATTCCATCCACACATGTACACATATACCTATATCCATCTAAACACAAATATACACATACCCATGCCTGTCAATTCTATTACCTATGTATCTATCATCTGTCCAAACACCTAGTCTTCTACAGTTCAATCTTTATTGAGCACTTAGCATTTACCAAACGCAAAGGGACACAAGGCCTAGCTTTTGCCTTGGGCAGGGCCCGCCAAATAACAAGCTGGGCTAAAAGTTCTCCTTGAACTGTGTGCTAGGATCATAGTACATCAGAGAACAAAGAGGGCTGAGTGGTCAGAAGGCCTCAGGGAGGGCTGGCATCGGAGCTGCATCTTCATCTTTTTCTGTTTCTGCTCTGTGGCAGTCACATTGCCCATTTTAAAAGTCTCTGAAGAAGCATTGTAGCCGTCTGTGTGGAAGGTTGTTTCTGGGACCCACAGTCAGCATGCCCCTCCCAAAAGTCGGTTATACAGTCCTTGGCCAATGCTTGGACTTTTCTCTGTTAAATTTTTGTTGTTATTGCTGCTTTGTTTGTTGAGACAAGACCTCTCTACATAGCCCTCACTGTCTTGGAACTCACTGTGTAGACTAGGCTACTTTTGAACTTGCCTGCCTCTGCCTCCTGACTATGCCCAGTTTAAAAATTTATTTTTATTATTTTGAATTATGTATAGATGTATATGTGTCTGCATGTATGTGCACATGAGTTCGTGCACCTAAAGTGGCCAGAGGCCTCAGATGCTCTTGGAGCTGGAGTGACAGGCAGTTATGGGGCACTTGACGTGGCTAGGTGCTGGAAATTGAACTTCTCTGGAAGAGAAGCATATTCAATCTAAACCACAGAGCCATCTCTTCAAGCCCTAAAAAGTATATGGATTTTTGTTGTTGTTGTTGTTTGTTTGTTTTCTCAAGACAGGGTTTCTCTGTGAAACAGCCCTGGCTATCCTGGAACTCACTCTTGTAGACCAGGCTGGCCTCGAATTGACAGAGATTTGCCTGTCTCTGTCTCCTGAGTGCTGTGATTAAAGGCATGTGCCACCACCGCCTGGCTAGTACATGGGATTTTTAAGGCTCTATTGCCTCTTCATTGAGGGTGGTGACTCACATCTATATCCTAGCATTTGGACAGCTGAGGCAGGAGGCCTTCTGGGAGTTGGAACCTAGCCAGGGCTACAGAGTGAGACCTTATCTCAAAAAAAAAAAAAAGAAAAAAAAGAAAAAAACAAAAACAAAGCCAAACCAAATGAAAAGCAACGATAATAATACCTATTGCCTCTAATACTCTAGCAGAGGTAACAAGGTAACAAGGTCAGCTAATCTCCTCAAGGACTGAGAAGGGCCATAGTCAGGTGAGCATTTTAGGCATGTTCCTGTCCCTAGGCTGTGGATACAGTGTTTAGTTCCATCCATCTGCAAGCTGGCATGAGGTAGGGGCCTAACAGGTCTGGGGACACCACCTGGCTACTGGCAGGAATGCCTCACTGAAGAGCCTCTTTTTGTTTCTGCTCCCCAGAGCTCCATATCTCAAAGTCAAGGCTACCACAGCCTTCCTTCTACGAGGTTACAGAACCCTGGATGACCTGGCTTGGCCTTGGTCCTCCTTATGCCCCCTACCTACGATGACAGAATCATGGCTTATTCCACATTGCTCTTAGCCTTGGTGGGGACTGTTCTGCTGGACCAGGCAGAAGGAGCTGAAGAACTGGGGAAGAGGCATTACTAGAGAATAGGCTTTCTACCTGGTGGCAGTGGTGAAGGCCATTGCAGAGGTCCTGAGTTCCATTCCCACATCTGGGCTCGGGAGGTTTACAACTGCTTACAACTTCAAGTGGCTCCAATACCCTCCTCTGGACTCCTAAGGGACCAGCACACATGTGCACATACATATATGTTGATGTACTCTTTCACATAAATACAAAATAAAATACGTTTAAAAATTTGAAGGAGGACGGTGGTGGCACACACCTTTGATCTCCATGAGTTCGAGGACTGGTCTACACAGTGAGTTCCAGGACAGGTTTCAAAGCTACAGAGAAACCATGTCTTGAAAAAAATAAAACAAAGAAACAAACAAAAAGTTGAAGCTGGACAGTAGTGGCACAAGTCTTTGATCCCAGCACTTGGGAGGCAGAGGTAGGCGGATCTCTGTGAGTTTGACAACAGCTTGGTCTACAGAGTGAGTTCCTAGACAGTCAAGACTACACAAAAGAACCCTGTCTCAACACTGCCCTGCCCCTGGCAAAAAAATATTTGAAACAAACAAATAAACAAACAAGAACTTTGGAAATGGGTCGGTGAGTAAAAGGTTCAGGATCTGAGTTTGAATCTCCTCTGCCCATCCACTGCTGAACAAAGTAATTCATGTGCTCCTCTGAGGAGATGGGAGGTAGCAACAGGAGAATCTCTAGAAGCTTAAAGGTCAGCTGGCCTGGCATCCACAGTGACAAAACAGCAAGGGACCCTGTCTCAGCAAGGAGAAAGGCAAGGACACACTCAAGGTTGCCCTCTCACTGCCAAGGCTTTGCTATGGTATGCATGCGCCCTGCCCACCCCCACCCCCCCAGCCTAATTAAATATTTAAGAAACAAAAGCCACAAAGGCTGGGGATGCAGCTCACTGGTAGAGCACCTGCCTAGCATGAGCAAAACCTTGGGTAAACACCCAGTACCACTAAACAAAATGATGTCGACAGAACCCTAATGGGATAATAGGTTGTAAGTCAAAGTGGCACATTCATTCTGCGTGGTAGCCGTGGGCTCACCCTACTAGAATCTTAGCATCTTTCTTTAAGATGACCTGCTGGGAAAATGCAGCTGCCTGACAAGGACCCCCTACTCGCCGCCCTTGGCACCTTCCTGTTCACCTCAGTGCTCATGTTTCCCCGGCTGCTTCCAGCATGGTGGAAGTACTAACTATAGTTCACTTATAGAGATTGCTTTCTGATGAGCCTTCCCTTACAGGCCTACCATAAACAGACTTGGTGGATTCAGGATTCTTTCTGGCTTTTTATCTCACAGACACAGACTCTTTTTGACTCCCTACACCTTACCTGGCTGGCCCAAAACTTGCTGTATGGATCAGCCTGGCTTCAGACTTAAAACAGAGAGCAGAGAGTGTAGGCATAGCTCCCATGTCCAAAAAAGGTCCACTTTCCTCCCTCACTTACTCCCTCCTTTCCTCCCTCCCTTCCTCCCTCCTTCCCTCCCTCCCTCCCTCCCTCCCTCCCTCCCTTCTTTCCTCCCTCCTTTTCTCCCTTCCCTTCCTTCCTCCCTCTTTTAGCCAAGACCTAGGAAATCTTGTCTTAGTCTCCCAAGTACTGGGAGTACAGCTTACCCACAATGCTTGATCTCTTCCTGTAAATTTCTTGCAAATCAAATTCTATATTCACGACTGCTTGAAAAATCTGAACAGATTGCATTCGTGGTCTGGGATCAGCAGCACCAGAAAGTTGACCTTTGGGGTGGGCAAGCCTGGGGAATGTTGTCAGATTTGGAGAAGCCCGTGGACAGAAGCAATTTTACAGAGTTGGGGAAGAAGTATGGAAAACAGTGCAAAAACTCAGGAGAAAAAAAATAAACACAAGCTCCCAGCAAGCACAGCGGAGTACTGGGTTACCTACAGCACATGTTCACTCACAAACAGAGCTGGATTTTAGTCCCAGCCCCTTCTCTCCCCACCTTGGACTTGATTTCCTCTGCTCTAGGATAGGGGTAGATCTTTCTGAGCAACTGGCACTGAGTTGGGAGGATGGTGAAGAATGCATGCAATACGGTGGTCTGGCTCTGGCGATTGAGAGCAGCCACCATGAGTTACTGCTGGTTTTAGAATCTAAAAGCCAAAGCTGGCTTGGAAAAGAAAGGCTGGAACTGGAGAGATGGCTCAGTGGTTAAGAGCATTGGTTGCTCTTCCAGAGGTCCTGAGTTCAATCCCAGCAACCACATGGTGGCTCACAACCCTCTGTCCTAGGATCCTGTGCCTTCTTCTGGCATAAGGTTAATAGAGGACTCATACACATAAAATAAAGAAATAAATTTTGGAAAAGAAAAAGAAAGGCCATCCTAAGAGTGGTCCATCCTAGGAGTCTGGTTCCTCTGGTGACTGGATCCCCTAGAAGCGAGGGTTCTATGTTCTGCCAGGAAGGTGGGTGCCTTTCTGGCTTCCTGCAGTGTTCAGTATGAAGGGAGAGGAAAAGACCTGAGGGTTTAAGGTGATTTTTTTTGCAGCAGCTTCAGACAGGCAGAGAAATGGACAGGTTTTGGGACTTGGAAATGGAGTCAGGGCCCAGATAGAAGTTAATGCTAGTCTCATCCCAGGGAACCTGAGTTGTTGTGGGTGGACTTACTTTTGAGGGGGTCCTTGTTTTTTTTTTTTAAATATTTATTTATTTATTATGTATACAATATTCTGTCTGTGTGTATGTCTGCAGGCCAGAAGAGGGCCCCAGACCTCATTACAGATGGTTGTGAGCCACCATGTGGTTGCTGGGAATTGAACTCAGGACCTTTGGAAGAGCAGGCAATGCTCTTAACCACTGAGCCATCTCTCCAGCCCGGGTCCTTGTTTTTATAGCATAGGGTTTTTCTCTGTGGGATTACAGCTGACCTAGGGAAAGGCAAGAATTCTAAAGAAATCTAAAAGACGCACTTTTAGCGTCCAGTCCTGAAAAGTCCCTCTCCTCGAGATGTGAGCCCACAGCACCCTCCCGCTCTGGCCTGGGCACCCAGGGTAAGCCTGTTCCCACTAGAGCCAGTGGGGCCTCATGATTCTCATTTCCTTGTGGACCTTTTTTAAAGAAGTCCATTTCCTGGAAAGAAAATTTAGTGACAGATTCCTTGTCTGACTCCAAGCAAAAAAGGTCCAGCAGGTGCTGTTTGCCTTGTTCTCTCCGCTCTTACTACTTCACTTCTCCTACACCACAGCTGTCCACCTCTGGCCATCAGGATCCCTTTTCTGCCAGGTGGACAAGAACCAATATGCTAATTCTATCAAGGACCTTGTTTGGCCTTCCTCCTTCCCCTTTAGAGGGTGTTGCTGGCCAGTTAGGCTGGGTTTATTCTTTCCAAATAAGAGTGGAGAAATCTGCCTCTGTCTGCAAGCCCATCAGCCCTTCATGCAATCCTGGCTTTCTATCCTTTCTCCTCTCTATTCCCACCTTCCACAAACTGTCTAGACCTCCCGGTGCGGTCAGTTGGCTCATGTGTCTGTGTGTCTGCCCTTTCTTCCCTCCTACCTGAGAGCATGTACACCTGGGCGGACTCTTTGAGTGGGCTACTCGATTCCTACACCTGTAAAATACGATGTAGCCACTTTAGAGAACTGAGCCCCTAGGTATTAAGTGGAATGAGTCAGAGCTAGAGTCTGGGCTTCCTAGGTTGCCTGTGCTCTAGTGGCCCCTAGATAGGTGACTAATTGGGTGATGCCCCAAGTGAGATAGAAAGAGAAGGGAGCGGGATAGGAGGACTCCTGCGGTCCTTGAGGCTCAGAGGACTTAGTGACAGTACCTTCTTGTAATCCTCAGCTCTCCCCTTGTTCACACATTACCTTCTTCTTGTTTGAAAATACTGGGGTAGGGATGGGAGTTTCTCCATTAAGAGGTCTTCCTAGCAGGTCTGATGATAGGCATCTGTAATTAGGCTGCTCAAGAGGCTGAGACATCAGGATTGTAAGTCCAACCTAGGTAGAATCAGACCTCCCCAACATCAACTCAAAATAGAAAAAGTGTAGCGGGGCCACAGTTCCTTAAGAAGAAAATTAAGCCAGGCAAAGGTGGTGCATGCCTATAATCCCAGCACTCAGGGAGGCAGGGGCAGGTGGACCTCTGTGAGTTCAAGGCTAGTCTGGTCTATCTACAGAGTGAGTTCCAGGACAGTCAGAGATACACAGAGAAATCCTGTCTTGAAAAAAAAAAATAGCCTGCATGGTGGCTCACATCTTTAATTCCATCCACTCAGAGACATGAGGCAAGTGAATCTCTGAGTTTGAGGCCAGCCTAGTCTACATATCAAGTTCTAGGGCAGCCAAGGCTAGATAGAGACAGAACTCTGTCTTAAAAAAACCAAAAACCTAAAAACCAAAACCAACCAAAATTAAAAAAATTAAACCACCAAAACCAAAATCAGAAAGCAACAAAGTCTCCCTGCCTGACATAAGATAATGCAGAGCCCACGCCTCCTATTCATCCCCTTCATTTATCTGCCTTCACCTTTAATATTGTGTGTTTGTGTGCATCTGTGTGTGAACTGGTACCTAGAGATCAAAGCTGTTGGAACCCCTGGAGCAGGAGTTCCAGGCAGCTGTGAGTCACCAGAGGAGGTGCTGAGACTTGAGCTCCAGTCCTAGATTTAACCTCTGAACCACCTCTCCAGCCCTCATTCCAGGTATGTACGTGTGCTTTGTACCTGAGGGCACACTGTATAGCTCAGGCTGGTCTGGAACTTCCTGTATGTACCAGGCTGACCACAAACTGCACCCCCCTTCTTGGATTAAAAGGTGTGTACACTCTCCTCTCCTGGCTGATGTCAGTTTTGACTGGCCTTGCCTTTTAAAATGGCATCTTAGAAACTGCGTCTGTGAGCCTATTAGTTCCAAAAGGCTCCATCTAAGGCCCCAGTGTGACAGGGCCACTGGACACTGGACCTACTTAAGCAGGTTTAGTTAGGTCTTACTGTTCCTATCTGAAAGCTTCCTCTTTTGATCTGGGGAAGCAAGCATCTAGGGGTCTCCTCCCTACTCCCACAACCATGGGAACTGAGGGCAATCACAGAAAACACTCACTTTGTATACCAAACAGCTTTATTAAAAGTCAGTCCTTACAAAGATTCTATCAATATATACACATTTAACTGGGCATAGAGGCTCATGTCTTTAATCCCAGCACTCAGAAGGTAAAGGGAGGCATATCTCTGGGTTTGAAACCAGCCTGATCTACAAAGTGAATTCCAGGACAGCCAGGGCTACACAGAGAAACAAAAATGTATTGTATGTATGTACGGATGTATATATACACACACATTTTAAATCAATGTGTTCGACAAGTGACAGCCAGATACACAGGCCACAGACACAATCTCAAAGGCTTTGTAGGGAAGGGAGGTTTATTGAAGATGCTCCAAGAGCCCTAGGAAGAGGTCAGGCGCAGGTGTCTTTGGATGCTTGAAGGGCTGGATCTTAGAGCTGTGAGGTAAGGGCCCTACTTTCAGTTTTTCTTTCCTTGGAAAAATGAACATGTGTATGAAAGTGCAGGAAATTCAAAGTTTGGAGTAGAAAGGCTCAAAATTCATGTCTAAGGCACCACAGCTTGCTCCAGTCCTGAGGTCCATGGGATGGGCAAACGGGGGTCAGAACCATTGGTCCCAGGCATGATCATGTGCTCGGCTGGTCCCACTTTTGGGATTTGACCACACGTTATGTTAGGCTGGACCAGGTGAACGGCACAGGCCCAGCAGCCAGGGTCAGCCTCTAGATCAAACATATGGCTTTAGTAACACACTTGTGTCTGGCCCTACCAGATAAGGATGCCACAGGCCCCTAAGAGTCCACCTGTGAGAGCACCTCCTGACTAGATCTATCCTTTGAGCCACTGTGGGCACTCACCATGGACAAGGACAGCCTGAGTCCCAGCCATTGAGATATGGAGACACCTAGAGAAACTAGCAAGCCCCAGAGTCATAGGATTCTCTGACAGGTACCTCAACTCCAAAAGTTGCCGGCCCACTACTGTCACTGGTGACAGGCTTCCCTGGTGACATTGGGCAGTGGGTAAGCAAAGAGGGAGAAGTCCAGGATATACTTAGGGAGCACATCCTGAAGCAGGGCTCGTGGGGCATTGCACAGGTGGTAATGCAGACTTTCTGGGCTGGCTGGCCGGTACCAGGCCTGGCGAGCTGGGAACCGGACATGGGGTGGGGCCCGCACCCACTCGAGCACCTGGTTGGCATCAGCCTCCAGCCTCTCATAAGAACCCACAAAGTCGTAGTGCACAGCACATGGTTGGCACAGGTGGTACACAGGCATCCAGTGCTCATTCATGTGCTCAGGATCCTCATCCACCAGGTATCTCAGGAACTCTGGGAAGGTGACATCGTCCCCTGCAGGACTGGGGCCAGCTCCAGCCCTGTAGCGCCTGACAATTTCAGCTCCATAGCGCTGTTGATACTCTCGGATTTCCCCAAACTTGTTGCGGTAAGCAGACAGGAGGCGTTCCAAGGGGTCTCGCACAAACAGGAACTTGAAGTAATGCTGCAGACGATAGCGAATCTCCTCAGGCCGCAGGTCTGCCAGAAACACCAGGTCACTGCGGTGGTCCATCTTGAGGCGGACATCCACGTTGTCCAGGACGCCCGCCAGCACCTTCAGCACGCGCTTCCAGTTAGAGCAGGCCACTTTGGGGACGTAGCAGTAGAGAAAGCGGTAGCGGTCACTTACGAGAATGTGGCGTAGTAGGGTGCGCCGCTGTCCCACCGGCAAGTCCCAGGGGTCCCGGGGCATGCCCGGTTGTCCGCACACCGCCCTCAAGGTCCGGTTTCGGACGTCCTCCCGCACTTGCAAGTCCGAGTCCCCAGCATCCAAGGATAGGCCTCCAGGCTTGGGAGCTGTCCCACGCCAGGCCGCGCCTTTGTGACTGGGAGGGTGCAGGGGAAGGGGTTTCATCTCCGATAGGATGCCCCGCTCGATCATGAGCAGTAGCCCGCTGGAGGCCACGATCACTGCAAACATCAGCATGGACGGCAGCAGCAGGGGTGGCCCCCTGAGCCCAGCACGGGCCCTACTCAATGGGGCCCGCCTCGGCGTGCGGCCCAGGGGCTCGGTGCCTTTTGGGGCCGCCAGTGGGGTCAGAGGGCGAGGGAACATGGTGATCCAGGCAGACCTCGCCAGTCTCGGGCTGTTGGGGAGGCGACTGCAGCTGGGGCTGGAGATCTCGGGACAGAAGGGTTAGTGGGTGGCCGGCTCCTGGGTGCAGCTAAGGACCAGGGCCGGATGTCCCGCCCGGCTGCTCTCCACCCCGCCCCCCGCCCCGTCGTGATACAGGCTTGGGGGCGGGCCCACGTTGGGGGGTGGGCCGGGGAGAGAGGCGGGTGCCCGAGTCGTAGGAGCTGTCTGGGGAGGCCGAAGGCAGACCCTTGCCCGGGAAAAGACGTTTGAGTCAGGGCCACTCCAGACCCCCGGGCCTGGGGAGAAAAGCTCAATGAGACCTGGAAAGCAAAAAAAGCTAGACTGAGGTCCTGCGTTTTGCAACACGTGCCCTCTGGGAGCTGAACATAAGACTTGCACCCACCATACTGCCTTAAACTGACCTGGCAAAGCCGGCCCTCCCAACGGTGATCTGAAGGCAGGGCAGCCCACCACTCTGTGGGTTCAGACATAAAGGACATTTATCCCGACTGGAAGTACGGTCTTTAGCTGTTCTTATCTCCCTCAGTCCAGGACAGGGCAACTCTGCCAAGCCCTGGCTAACGTCTCCATGGTGACATTCCTGGGGGTTATCCACCGAGCAGTGCTGATCTGTCTGTAGATGGAATAGCCTCTCCCAACTCTGAAGCAGATGGCTAACTGGGACATTCTGGGCAGGAGTTAAGGACAAGCACCTAGGGTCCACATGTGGCCTGCAAGCACAACGCAACGCAGCAAGCACACGAAAGTCTCCTCGTTTGCAGGCAAGACGTGCCAGTGGCATCAGAGTGGCCATGTGGGCTCCATACGGTCAGCTCCCAGAGCACTTTGAAAGGCAGTGTTCAACCGGTCCCTGTCTGAACACTCGTTTGAATCTTTAAGTGGGGGCCCTGGCAAGGTTGTGAAATAGACACAACAGAATTGGAGGTCAGATAGAAAGTTTTGCATTATTTTCTTCAGTTGTCACAGCCACTCGACAGGTAAATTCTGGGCATAGCTGAGACGCTTTTTTTTCCCTTATAAATTGTTTTAAGGTTTTCAGAGGCGTCAAGGATGACCTCTGGATCTTCCTGCCTCAGACTCCTGAGTGCTGAGATAACAGGCATGTTCCACCATGTCTATCTCTGCTGATCTTACTCTAAAACAATTTCTAGTCATGACAGAGCACAACATTAGATAGGTGGAGTAAGTGTTGACCTTAAGACAGGTTCTATCCAGAGAGGGATGGAAGGAGTAGCCAGTAACAGTGATGAGGCTTGTTTATCAGGCAGATGGGTTCTGAATGCTGAAAAAAATGTGAGCCTCCAAACCCAGGCTCAAAGAGAACAAAGGTACTAAGGCACAAAACTGGGAGGTTCAGAGGTCCTCAACGCCCATGAGTTGGTTCCCTAAAGCCAGCTGAATGAGGTACCTTTCCAGGTCACTTCTGACCCTTCACCAAGCACAATGCTGTTGGGTTCCAGTTAATGTATATATGGACTTCTGGTGGTGGGATTACCTGGTATCACATCTCTCCACAAAATGACAACTCTTGTGGGCAGCACACTGATGGCTGCCCCTATCATGAACCTCTGTGGAGAGCATCGGGGATGAAAGCTCTGCCTCTCACCATCACTTCCACCACATGGATTTGGACCAGGCTAGCAAAGTAGGGCTGGGGTCTACAGCCACTACACCAGTCAGAAACTCTTGGACCTAAGATGTGTCCTGTTCCCATACCACAAAAGGAATGCCAGTTGCAGGACACTGAAGCAAGTTTCTAGCTGGTACCCAAGATTATGAAAGCTATCTTCAAGTGTCCAGACGATCTTAACTCCCACTCAGGTCAGTGACCAGGCCAGGGTTGGCAAGCTAAGAATTTCACAAACCCAGAAGCTGTGGCTCCCTCAATGCTAACTTCAAGCTTCCATTTCCTCTCTTTCCATTCTTTTCTTCTAGCTTTGCAGCCTTACTGGCCTTAGTGAGCTCTTGTGTTGCCAGAGGTAATTAACCAGTACCCGAAACAACAGTAAGCCCCTTCATATTTACATGCCCCCCAAATGATAAGACACACAGGAAGTGATTCTTTTCTAAATCAATACAATTTCTCAAATTTATTTATTTTTCTTAAAGAAGTACTTCTAATCTCTGTCAGAAGGGAGGTTAGGAAAGGTACCCCCTCCCTTGTAAACACTGAAATACAGATCTGGGAAACCAGGATCGACACACACAAAAAGTGCATTTTACAAAATATCAACTAAAATATATTTTACATGGATTATACTTCCATTGAAATTCTACCAGCTGCAATTTCATGTTCGAAAAAATATTTCCACATCTAAGAGATTCCAAAAGCATTTAACATCTGGCAGCAGCCCCTGCCTCCTAGGATTCTTCTCTCCTTTCCTGGGGGTGAGGCTGGGTTCCTTGGCAGCACCCTAGAAAGAGCAGGCTCCAATGGATTCACTGCCACTCTGCTGACCTCTTACTTACGCCTTGCTCTTCCAGATACATGCCTTCCTCCAAAGAACTTATTCAATACACAGTCTTCCCTTTGGGTTTGGGACACGGCTTCCAAAACAAAACTTAACCTCTGAAGCCTTCAGGTCCTCACCCAGCCCAATTACCCATCAGGAACAATTTATTTTCTAAGAATCAGGACCTGGACCTGGAGTTGCCAGGGCTTTGCCTTCAGGGTTCACTTCCACCTCCCACCGTGGCCAGACTGTACTCACCCCAGTGCCATCTCAGACTCCTGGACCCGTGTCACCCCTCTCTAGGGAGGACCCAGTGCCACCTTTCACAGCATATGCCCCTGGAGCATGCCCTTATAGAAGTGCTTGGCTGGCAGGTTCCCAGTGTTGGGCCCAAACCCAACCGCATTGAACCCTCCTCAATCCCCATGCTCCTCTTTGGTACAAACAAGGTACAAATAACCAGGTTTCCAGCTCCTCAAAGAGCCTAGATCCAGGCCAGGACAACAGGAAACCCAGCCTCCTGATCAATCTCTAGTAGGGAGCATGAGGCGAGAACAAATCTCTGGGCAATGGAAGAAACTGAAAATGCAGGTCCTAGCTCCTAGAGTAAGTGGCTGCAGCTCTGGTCTGTGGACTGATACAGTGTTGATTCTCACTGGGATGTAAATTAGTGCAATCTACAAAAGACTAGGGTAAGGGGTGGCAGGGCACGGGGAGCCACAGCACTCCTTTGGTTTGATTTCAGGTGGGTGTGGCTTGAAGAGTCTTGTGTGAAGTTCTGCAAGAGGTTTCCCAGAACCTCCAAGTATAAGGCAAGAGGAAAATCTTCAGCAAATCAGGTAGCAATTTTCCTTGTCCCCTGCCCCCCACCCTCTCTCCCAGCACTCATCAGCTCTTCCAGACATGACAAGCTCCATGTTGACCAGTATTCTGGTCACCTGCTGGGTGGCCCTTAATGGAAAGCTGATAGGAGGCGGACACCCATGGGTGGACGGGGTCAACTTATGCCAGCACCAGTGGCTACTGCAGGGGTAAAGGAAGAAAGCCAAGGAAAAGCCTTGAGTCTAGGAAGAGGAAGTCAAAGCTTGGCTCTCTTGACTCACTGGAACAAGTCAGAGCTGTGCTAGAATCTGCAGAGCCTGATCCCAGGCTGACGGGAAGCAGCGGGTCACAGTGGGTGAGGTAAAGCTGGCTCCTGCTACCCTTGGAAGGCCTGGGAGGCTAGAAAAGGGGCTGCTGGGCCTGTTTCTGGAACGACTTTAACCCTTCTATTTGCCCCTGCCCTACCTTGACCCATGTCCCTCAGGTCTGGCCCAACCTCAGGAAAGACTGAATCTTCAGAAGTCTCCACCCTGGGGTGCCCAAATAGGTACCTCAGGCCAAGCTGAGGGCTCAGATAACGTTTTCATATCCTGGCCTCCCTTTCTCCCATGTGGCCCAGAATCTATAGGGCCCCTGCCCTCCCTCCCCCCAAGAGAACCACAGGCCAGCAACCCATGGCCCTTAACCAAGTGCTGTGCTTCAAGCAGTGCCCCTACCCCAGGCCCCACTCTCCCGAAGGCAGCCCCAGTGTGAGCACGAAGAGCTACTGGGGGTTTTTGAGGATGCGGCCATGGCGGAAGTCATAGACATGGCGGCAAAGGAACACCAGCTCAGGATCCGTGTCCTCTGGCACTGTGCGGTGTGGTGGGGTGGAGTAGTCTGAAGATGGGGGCACCAGTGCTGTCTTTCGGCTGGGAAGGCCCTCGCCCCGGCGCTTGGCCATGGCACAGAACCTGCAACCAGACACAACCACATACCATTACTGCCTTCAGCACAGTCACTTTTCTAAGAAAACCAATCTCTTCCCCACACTACCCACTGGGTGTGGACTGAGGGGTGACACTGCCTCTATTCTGATCCCCAAGGCTGGGTGCACTCTGACAACTTCCAGTTGACTTCAAGGCTCCTTCCCAAAGACCTCAGTTTTCCTAGATCTCTCTCAGAACACTAGTGGGCCACAACATCAGGAGAACTGGGCTAACCTGTGCTCTCTAAATTACTACACCTCAGGAGGGAACAGTTCTATCTGATAATGAAAAAATAAAATTCCAGCCAAGTGTGCTGGCACACTTTTAATCTCAGCACTTGGGAGGCAAAAGCAGGCAGATCTTTTGGAGTTCGAGGCCAGCCTGGTCTACATATTGAGTTCTAGGACAGCACAGAACTACACAGACTCTGTCTCAAACAAAACTAAACAAAAGGTGTTAGATGATCCTTAGTGGATAGTTATTTTGCGTTTCCTGTTTTGTGAGTTTTCCCTTTATAATAAATAAAATATAATTGTTTTATCCTTAGCTAGACTGGTTATTTCTACACAATGGTCTTAGGCAACCCCTGTAAAAGGGTTGCTTGATCCCCAAAGGAGTCGTGACCTACAGGGTGAGAAACTAATTATTAGAGATAGGTTTTAGGGAAGAACATTTTAAATCATTAAGATTGGGCCCAGAGCATAAAATGATTTCCTTGGAACTCCATAAAGTTGCCCCAAATCACGCTCATTGAGCCCGAGGAGACATGCCAGCTACGGGGGCAGAGACCGCTTACGGGGGGAGGAGGGGAGGGAGTACTACCTACAGGGACAGAGTACCAGCTATGGGGGTAGAGAGTACCACCTACCTGCAGTACTCAGCAAAGGTTAGCACATAGCACTTCTCTTCAATGCAGGCCACGCTGTTCTGGTCCTGATGTCTTGATGCAAAAACTTCATTCTGCAAAGGCTCAAGGGGAAAGAGGAGCGGGTTGATTATGGGAGCTAGAGAGAGGCAGCTCACTCTAGGAACAAGGCAGGCATGGCTCCTCTGCAGGGAGTGCTGACCCGAGCCAATGCCAGCAGTAATAGAGTCAGTTTCATCTAAGTCTTGAGTCTGTCTGCCCACACAACCCTAAGAGGAAAAGAAATTGGTCCTTTTCTCCCCCATGAGATGAAAAGTCCCACACCAAAAGGGGTGGCACATGCCTTTAATCCTAGCAGATGCATCTCTGTGAGTTCAAGGCTGCCTGGTCTACCCATAGTAAATTCCGGGCTAGCTAGAGCTGTACAGTGAGACCCTGTCTCTAAAAGAGAAAAGTCCCTTCAAAAAGAAAGGAAATAACAGGTGAGCTTAGACCTCTCTCAGAGGTGCGGAGCACTGCAGGTAATAAAGGGGTGAGGTGCACAGTGCCACCTTGCCATCCTGCTGTTAGGACAGAACTGCTCACTTCCAGTTTCAAAGCCCCGGCGCTCAAGGGTCATCATTCCCATTTGGAACATAAGCTTGAACGGTGTTTGGGAGAGGCTAAACCCTAGAGGACTTGGTTATTTCCTAGCTGTCCCTTCCGTATGCCATGTCTTAATGTCACAACCTCTTTTTCAGCCACCCTGCTGCACCCCCCTTGCTAGGCAGCTCACCTCATGCATGCTGGGGCTGCGGCCTCCCTGTAAGTGCTCAGGCCTGTAATACCACAGGAGGCTCATCATCAGTTCTCCTAGGGAGACAACAGAAGAGGTCATGGCTGGAGCTAGCAACCCTGCTTATTTAAGATAGGCTGGCCACCTGCCCTAGAGGTTTGTCCATCCCCAGATCCTGGCCCCATCCTGCAGGCTCTGGCTGCCTGTGTCTCCTGACCAAGGCCAAGCATTTAGCAGCCTGGAATGCTGCTAGACATAGAGAGATGGGCGAGAAGGCACTGATGGGTAAGGCCTGGGACAAGTGCTTGGGTTCTGGTGGCTAACGAAGTGAGTGCATGGATTCAACTCAAGTCACAAGTTGCTATATAGCCTCTGGAGCAGACAGACCCCAGGTGAAGGGTAGGCAGATTCTGCCAAGAATGCTAGTCTTGTGCCAGGCCAAACTCTAGGCAGGGGCCAAATGAAGGTAGCTGCCTCTTGGGTTACCAATCTGAGGGACAGGTACCTGACTCAGGGTTCTCCCAGAGGGCGGAGATCTTGGCCACATAAGGTGTAGATGTCTTTCTTGGGCCTGACTTGAGGAGGACAGTGTCGCGAACTCGGATTGTCTCTCCACGTCGCTCAACTGCCTGGTAGCTCTTTCGGATGGCAGGTTCTGGCTCATCCTGGGCAATGGACCAATGACACAAGTAAGTCTAAGAGTCACACTCAAAAGTGAGGACAGAGGGAAGCAGAGATTAATATCTTCTCTAGTTCATTAAGGCAGTCAACCCCTAAGATAGCTGCAGACTGGGACAGGGTTGAGGTGGGGAACTCCTAAGCTTGGAAAACAGTGATATCAATGAGGCTGGTTCTCAAAGCATTTGGGCACTAATGGGGTGGTCTGAGTCTAAACCCTTAAATCACCATTTTAAGTGGCAGAGCCCTAGGAGAGTTATCTAAACCTCAGTTTCCTTATCTATCAAAGGGACTGTGGAGTACATACTACATACATACAACGGTGGTAAGATTAAAGAGGATAGAGCATGCAAAGCACTTAGCTTAAGTTCTAACATGGAATTCCAGACGTGCTCAACATTCTAGTTGACACTGTTTTCTCTCTCCTGGTGTTACTTCATCACTTAACTTTCTGGCTCACCCCAACCCCCTCCCCCCATATAGTGTGGGATGGAAAAGGGATGAGAAGCTGAAGACTTGGATCACCAAGAGTAAGTGACAAACAGAAACCACCAGGGCGCATGGTAAGAACTGGGGGAAAGAACCAGAAGTAACACTGGTTCCTGAGGTGAATTGCAGTTCCTTGTTGCCCTTGGAGTAGCCAGGCCCATTTCATTAGTGTCCTGTGTCCTACTGCCCCCACCCACTTCCCATCAACACTCACCAGGACATACACTGCCTTCTCACAGGCGGCACCTACAGGCACCCAGCCATTAGTGCGGCGGCGACGGCGGCGGCGAGGACGTGGGCGCTGAGCACGCGGTTGCTTGGGGTGGCTGGGTCTGCGGGCAGCCTTGCTCCTTACAGTGTACCTACAGCTAGAGCCTGTGCGCAGGCCAGACTTGGAACCACTTGGAGGCTTGGCGCTCTGAGGGCATGCCCGGGCTACTGTCTGGGGCTCCGAGGTGGGTGTCTGAAGATGGGGGATGGGCTCTGCTGCAGGAGGCACACTGGGCACAGGGCATCCCAGGAGGGGGTGAGCAGGTGAGGCTGGGTGGCCAGCTTCTGGGAGAGGAAATTCCAGCTGTCCAAGGGACCTGCAGCCTTCTAAAAAAGGAGAGTGGGTCAAGGTAGGTAGGACAAACTCCAACCCCTCTAGCCATCTGTTTTCAGGTCCCAGGCTGGCTTAGTTCCAAGGTGAAACTCTAAGGCCAGTTGAGATGGGAGGTGGGACTCGGGCCTTTCTTCACCTTGGAAACTGGACAGCAGACATTTGTATGTCCCATTCTAACTGGAAGAAGGAATGACAGCAAAAATATCTTTGTTAGCTCTGACTTAAGATTCTCCAGGGTTTTTACAGTTCTGGAGTCAGAGAGACTGGGATATGAGCCCCACACCTACCACTTACCAGCCATGTGACCTCAGGCAAGTCACTCTGGCCCCTCTGCAATGTTAAGTAGTACTTGCAAGCATGACACAGAATTCTGACTGTTTTCCTTATTTACATATAAATCATTTCACCCTTACAACATCCTGAGGTAGGTACTATTACTCTGCTTTACAATGGAGGAAACAAGACATAGCAGTTACTGGCTTAGCCGATGTCATGAGGAAAGGGAGCAGAGAACATGTCAATCCAGGCACTTTGGCAGAGTCTGCCTAATTACATGCCTTGCGACTGTATGTCAAGGACTGAGAATGGTGCTTGGTACACAGTGCTTAAGGGTGGTCTTGCTTATTAGGGTAAAAGGTAAGGGTCTATGAGGAAAAGCCAGGAAGCAGTCTGCTCTTGTTTCTCAGGACTCCAATCCATGTTAGAACCTGATATAACCAGTCTGGCCAGAGCCAAGTGGTCTATAAAGCTGTTTTATAGACCCCTATATTAAGGGGCGTGGGGGGAGGAGGGAAGAGCAGGGGATGGCCCAGTCTTCACCTCTCTTGCACAGGGCAGACCTGCTGGTCAGGATGGCTTTAGTCACCTCACTGCTACCCAGAAGCTGGAGGGAGCAGCCTGGAGAGAAGGTACAGACAACCTTTCCAGTCTAGCTGAGCATGAACCATCCCTGGGTCTTACAGATAACAAAGCTGGCGGTGCCAAACCCACTGGTCTCTTCTTGAGTATGCCCACCTACCCTGCCTACACCCAACTATCCACACAATGCCACGTCTGTGTATCTATTGTCTTTTCAAAGCCTGTACAGCCAGGGCAAAACTGTCCCACCATACCTGGTGTTGCTTCGTATGAATGTTAAACTCAGCTGGCATGTAGGTGGACTCCCGGACATGAGGAATGTTAGTTTTCCAAGGGATGAGGGAGCCCCGGATAGAAAGGACATGGGAATGACTTGGCAAAAACCCTAGTTTGTTTCTTTCTTTCTTTCCCACGTTTGGGGACTGAACCTAGGGCCTTACATATGCTAAACACTCCTATCATCACTGAGCTCCAGATCTTTCTCTCTCTCTCTTTTTTTAAAGATTTATTTATTATGTATACAACATTCTGCCTCCATGTATGCCTGCACGCCAGAGGAGGGCGCCAGATCTCATTACAGATGGTTGTGAGCCACCATGTGGTTGCTGGGAATTGAACTCAGGACCTCTGGAAGAGCAGTCAGTGCTCTTAACCACTGAGCCATCTCTCCAGCCTCACCTTCCTCTTTTTTTGTTTGAGAAGTGTCTCTTTCTGTAACTCTGCCTGGTCTTGAACTCATGATCCCAGACTCAGCCTTCTGTGTAGCTGAGCTTGCAGCCTTGTACCACAGGGCCTATCTTAGACCCTAATTTCTGTATCTAAGAGTTTAAGAACGGGAATCCCAATTTTGGAGGAGAGACTTTGTCCCATTATGTATATTAACTTCCAAGCTGGGAAATCTCACTGACAGTCAGGGCAAAGCAGGCCATAAGAGCTAAATGGGGCTCTTTCCTGAGATTGTTTGTAGGCCTAGGACATTGCCTAAATGAGTAGAGACCTCCCCTCCCTTCTTAATGTTCCCTGCCTCCAAGGTAGTAGCCAGACTCAAAAGAGTCCCCTGTTCAGAGCTATATCTCAGCCTCCTGGGATGCCGTGCCTTAAAAACTCCTTAGCATACTATGTATGTCCCCGACAGAGCTTACCTGCTGTAAAAGGCATTTTGTAGGGGCAGCCGCCACAGGTAGTGCCAATGTGGGTGAGAGGCAGGGGCAACACTCCACAAATGCTGTAGCCATTCACTCCAGTGTCCTCACTGGAGCAGTAGCGAGATGAGCTCCAAGGAGGGTGCTGGAAAGGGATGCCAGAGGGCAGTGAGCTCGGGGACATGAGAAGCCCCTCATTGGGGGCTGCCACCGGAGACAGCTTGCCTTCTGGGAGCATGGGGCAAGGGGAGTAGCTCCCACACTGCAGCCCATCTTGGCCACAGTACAGGTAGAAGCTGCCTAGAGCAGTGAGCTCAGGCCCTCCGCACAGACCACTGTAGTCTGCTGGATTGCCAGGCATCGGCAGTGGAGACAGCTGAGGCGCAGGGAAAGAGGGCTGGTGCAGTTCCTGCTTGGGGGCGGGTGACTCTTCACCTGGACGGCCAGGCTCTGGCTTCAGGGCTGCTTGCCCACCCATCAGCAGAGGCAAGTGGGGGCGCAAGGGGTCCTCCAGAGCCTTGCCTGGGGCCTGGCGAGATGGCTGGATAGGTGGCCCACGAGGAATAGCAGATGGACAAGGTTCATCAGGCTGTTCTTGCCAGCTGGGGGCCCCTGTAGTCTCCCCGGAGCCAATCCCCTGTCGAGCCTTGGGACAGTTCTTGTTATTGACCTTGGCCCACTTTGGCCGCAGAATCTTGGGTGCCAGGGGCTCAGTTGAACGCCCATCTGCTTCAGCCTGGGCACGAGAGGGTCGAAGAGGTAGCTCCCGCTCCTGGCTGAGTTTCAAGAAGGCAGCTGCGTTTAGGCTAGCCAGTCTTTTGGGAGCTGGGTCTCCATCTCGTCGGGCACCTTCATCTGGGGCTGGCTCTGGGGACAGGTCTCGACTTCCTTCTCCAAGGTCTCCCAGCCGAGGTCGCTTCTTAGAGAAAGACCAGGTCCCTGTGGCCCGGTCCCGGCTACGGTGAGGGTCCCCGCCGCGGTTTCGGCGGGCACCTGCCAGGCTGCTTGTGTCCTCCCGCTCCAGCAGCAGATTATTGAGGGCCTCTGCATTAAGAGAGGCCAGGCGCCGCTTGCGGGGCTGCACAAGGCCAGTGTCCTCACTGGATGGGGCCGGACTAGGGGGCTTGGGCAGGTCAGGGGGCAGTTCATCCGCCTCATCTGCACTTCGTGGACCAGCCACATTTTCCAGGCGAGTCAGCAGCACTTTGCAGGCTTTGGGCTTTTCTGGAACCAGTGAACGTTTACGCAGTGGGTAGTTCTTGCGGCGCCCTGTGAGATGCCCAGGGCTCTCAGGCATGCCTGGCTCCACATCTTCAGTCCCCTGTTCCATATTGCTGTCTTCCATCTGCAGGGGCTCCCCTCGGCCAGTGGGGCCAGAACTAAGCATAGGAAGGGACTTCCTCCGAGTGTGTGTCATGGAATCCCTCCAATCTGCGGGATAGAAGGCAGGCAATAAGACCTGGTCGCTGCCTTCCTCCTATTCCCCTGCAGCCCACCCACCCTCATCCTGCAGTTTCTCTGGCTCACTCCTGCTATCTCCAGCTTGGAATTTTCTAGGACCTGCCTTTCGAGTGCGCGCAGACCACCAGCAGCTGTGAAAGTACTGGCTCCCCCTCTTCTTCTAGCACCTAGTCCCCACGAATTAAGCCCCAGAAAGCCTGAGAAATGTCAGACACCATTGCCAAGGCACAGGAGGATCTGAAAGCAACAATCAGACCTCTTCTTCTGCTCCCACTAGACACCCAAAAGGAATCTGTGAAAACACAGCCAGAATGGGGCTGAGGCGGTGTGAGGCTTTAGAGACATGACCAAAGTACTTCCAACTCCTCAACTCTGGGCTTCTGAGACAAGCCAGAGGATAAAGAGGTGGGCAGAGAGAGGTTTGAGTCAAAGAACCTGCCTGCTAGGCAGGGGAAGAAGGTCCTTCCATCCAGCAAAAGAGCCATAACTGCACCTTTCTGGAAAAGCCTAAGAAAGGTGAAGCCTGAGCCTGCCCAAGGAGGCAGCCCCCACGTAATTTGGTCAGACTCCAGGGAAAGGCAGCGTGCCAGGGTTGGTAACGGATATTAAGCTAGGATCAAAGCTAGCACAGGAGAAAAACCAGTGGTCCTTGTAAGCCTTGCCCTGTACCTCAGTTTTCCTTGATAGGCAAGATAGTGTGCAAGAGAGGGAGAGGAAAGTCTCAGGAAGCCCGAGGATGCCCATGACTAGGCATGATCCCTAACCTAACTCTGGCTTTGCAAATGTTCCCTACTATACACACTCAGGGGCAGTCTGATCTCAGGTTCTAAGTAACAAAGGCCAGGGCTGGCTGAGTTGTGCACTGTACACTTGTACCATAAAGGCAAGGCAGATCTGCCAGGGTGAGGGAGGGTGGCCAGACTACTTCCCATCTACTCTCCAAAGCACAGGGGCTGCCAAGTGAGGTGCCAGACAGTCCACGCTTCTCCTCACCAGGCACCTCAGGGACCCCTCCCCATCCAGCAGGCTAGGCTTTTCAGCTTAGTTTCCCCACTATTGTTATTCATGCTGGGAGAAGTGGTGAGGGGCGGAGACTTAACCCCAAAGATCCCAAGCCTGAGGATTTCCAGGCTTTGTCAAGTTCTTCCCCATTAGTTTTGTGGTCTTCAGCCATTAGTGGGGGTCACTGGGTGCCTTCTCTCTACAGACAAGCTGCACTAGCCTGGAAAGAGTGCTAAGAAAACTCAGCTAATGGGGCAGTGTAGACAACCCTCATGGAGAAAGAACTGGGAAAATTGCAAGGGGGAAGAAGCAACGGGCCATGTGTGGGAACCTGCCACTGTCCAGAAATCAGGCCCCAGGCATGGAAGAGTCACAGGAGACAAATCCATTCATTCTTAAATGGCAGAGCTCATAACAATTCCAGGCGTCTGTGAAGCCTGAAGTTTCTTTTCTGCTCTGACTCAGGATCGCCGTCCTGGCTGCTCAGCACACTCTGCAGCACACCCCTTTTAAGCTCAAAAGTATCCCAGGCGCAGACAACCCACAGACCCTTTTTTCAAACCAGGAGGCACCCTGTGCCTGTGGCAGAGTATCTGCACTTGTGGGCAAAGCCAAGGTCCTGTTTCCCATTCCCAAGAAGCTTGGAGATGAAGGATGAGTGAATAGACAATGCAGCCAAACATGGGCTGAAGCCCCTCAACAGGCCCCAAGTCGCCAGCGCAGCTGGGCCTGGGAATGGCTGGGGGCCAAGGGTGAGGTCACCTGGGCCTGTGGCCTTTGAGGACATGGACACCAAGCACAGAGCAAAGCAGGGCAGGAAAGAGCACAAGCATGAGAACAGCAGCTAGTGGAGGGCTTTCAGGAGGGAGGCAGCTGCCTGCTGGAGGTTGGTTACAGGGTGGGTAGGCTGTCCTGGGCTTCTGTCTATACGCAGTACTTCCCTCTTAGCACCCAGAAGTCCCAGGCAGAGAGGTGGGAAGCAGCAGCAGTGGCCACTCTCAGGAGCCTGTTCCTAGAGTGTTGTGTTTCCTGTAAAGATGGTTTCACTTTAACCTCCCATTCAGTACTCCAGTCTCTCAGGGAGCCATTGCCCCTGAGGGCTGGACATCCGGTAAATCTCTACATCACAGGGTGCAAGTCCTGTTTCCAAGCCAAGCACAGGAGCCTCCTGCTAGCCTTCTCTGCATCTGCCAAACCTCCTGTCACTGGCTAAAGACTGCCAGAGCCATCAAAGCACATTGCAAAATAACCTTCAGCTTTCATGTGGGGTCCTGGTGGAGGCAGTCTTGAGAGGCTGGGGTCTCTGCTGCCGCCCTCTGCTGTACTTGGAAATGAGAAGAGCTAGCATGAGTCATGCTTTGAAGACCTGTGAGAACCTCAGCATCAACTTTTCCCTGGCGTGGGGCTAGGTGGAGGGGCTTGCAGCCTGCCAGGGCTGTCTGGGAGTGCATAGAAGCCCTGGTCCCTATTCCTGAAGGACAGTCACTCCTGCAGGCCCTCTCATTTCCATTAGTTCAGCTAGGAACTGTCTACCACTGTCAAGTGATGAGCACTGCTCCTCTGCCCTCGGAGAGACCTGTCCCTCTACAAACAATCCAGGCCCCCTGAGAGAAGGTTCCTGGGAAGGACTCCCCAGGGCAATTACCTTTTACCTAGCTGCTATCAAGCAAACTCTCACTGAGGAAAACCAGTCTGACTGTCACCAGCCCTGAACAACTGACCTAAAGGACAGTGGCTGACCAGAGGGCTTCTGGGCCAAAGACCCCACAAGTTGAATCCAAAATCCCCATAAGTATAAGTCAAAGTTGGCAAGCAAGAGATCTCCACTCCAGGTGCATCAAAGCCTCAAAACTGAGGGGGATCTGGAGCGTCGGGGTGCGTGAGGCTAGGCTAATTCAGATCTGCCTGGGGCTAACAGAAGCCATGCCCAGAAGCAGAAAAGGCAAGTGTTCTTTCTGTCAGCACATACCATCCTGTCAATAGGGGCAGTGAACATGCTAGGTGCTACGTGTCCAGCTGAAGGCTCCAACAAGGGAGGCCAGAGACTTGGGCTATAGGTCCCAGTATGAACCACTCCCATAAATTAAATCTGCCCCTGGGTAGGAAGAGATCCTCAAAACTGCCTCCTGCTCCCTTTACTACACAGCGCCCCCCCAGTCAATCAGTGTCCTCAGTCTCAGGATTGGGGCTATTCCCCTGAAAGAAGTAACTGTTGTTAGAAACACCAGCTTTCTTGAATCTTATCAAAGAAAAGCAACAAGCACACAAAGGCAAAGTCTCCTTTTCATTTATATGTTCAACTGCACTTTGGGAAAACAGCAGCTTCTTCTGCATGGCTTATTGTAAAGCCAGGCAAAGGTACTGCACCTCTCCATCTCTAGTGAGAAGCAGACAGAACCGAATCTCAGGAAGGAAGGCTGGCTCTGGGGCTGGGAAGCATCTCAGTGGTAGAAAGTACGAGGTCCTGGGTTCTACATTCAGGTTAGCAAAATGCAAAACCGAAGCTGGCTCTGACCCAAATGAACAACTCACTTAAAGTTGAGGCTCCTTGTCTGAAACTGACATACCAAAATAAACCTTACTTCCCAGCACTGACATGGATGGCAAGACACTGTGGGTAAGCCTGGTGGAGAGCAGAAGCCTTCCTCTCCCTCCTGGCCACAGAAGAGTCACCTATCATTAGTTCCCTACAGCAGGAGTTCGGGGCAGTCTGGGCGAGAATCCAAACATCCAGTCCGCACTTCAACTCTGCTCTGTTACTATTCTGCCAAGGACATTCAAATGTCCATCCCAAGGAAAGATAGCAACAATGTCCCCTTTCCCTTGTGGGAGCCAGTGTGGTATGAATGGGGGGAGATGGGGCCAGGATGGTATGTGTTCTGACCACCCCAGTATCTGACTAAGGATCCACAGCAGGCACCCACAAAACCCTTGGGCACTTCACTACCTGCTAAGAGAACAGCTCTGCCCATTTAACATCACCTGCTGCAGGAACTCAAGTCACCTTGCAACTGAGCTTAATTAATTATAGAAATATCTGGGCAGGAAAGACAGCATAGTGCACAACCAAAGGGAACTGGCCCCACCCACCTGGGTATAGTGGTTGTTTTGATTCTCTTTAGTTTTTGATTCTCCTTAGGTCTGGCATCCATCTGAGGAGTTACACCTGCCATCTAGAGGTACCAACACTGTCTAGAGCCTGTAAGACCTCACCTGCTCTTCACGGGTCACACTGAGGCCTTTGGGAACCCAAGAGACACACAGCAAGTTGCTGCATAGGAAGTCATGCCCACACAGAAAGGAGTTGGCTATGGCAGCTCAGCTCAGCCCAATGGATAAGTCTGACTTTTTTTTTTTTTTAAAAACACACCAATTCTGATACCCTAGTATGAGAGCCTAAAGGGCCAAAGCTTCAGACCTTGGCTTACTTCTAGCTCCGGAGCCAAAGCCAACCAGCCAGCCAGGCCTCTTCCACTATCCGTAAAGGCACATGGATACACTGGAAAGGGGAACTCTAACTTAAGACTACAGACTCCCATGTCTGCTAGAGATCAAAGTTTAGGGTAGTAACAGCAACAATTCTAAGCTCTTTCTGAGGTGATCAGAAACTGCCAATGCCTCAGTATGGAGGCAAAGCCCTTCCTATAGGTAGGGAGTAAATAAAGACAGCGCCTTTCATATCTACAGATCCCTAAGCAAGGACAGTGAGCAGAGAACATTGTGCTTTAGTAGTTCATTAGTAGTATCTGTGTTCTGCTTCACAAAACTAACAAATTAGAAGGTAACCATGTGCAATACCAACTAGTCTTTAGGGGTTTTCTTTAAACACTTTTTTTTTGGTGCATGTATATGAATGGGTATGAATGCATGCACCAATAGCGCAGGTAGTCAGGACAACTTGTGGGGTAGCTGGTTTCTCTCATTCTACTATGAGGGTTCTGAAGATGGCACTCAAGAATGTCGGGCCTGGCAGGAAATGCCTTCACCCACTGAGTCGTATTGTTGGCCCTAGGGGATTTGTTTAAAGGCCCCAACACCTTAGCCATTTTACTCTCCCATAGTTTTTCCTGGTGCCCAGCTCATGTGAGAACCCAGAACACCCACTGCTCATTCCCAGGCACACTACACCACTTGTGATCTCTGTCCCTACCAGAAGTCCCACAGCAGGGCCTCATTAGGACTGGAAAAGAGCCTGAATTGGTTTACTTTTCAAAGCAAGACTATTTTAAGGATTAAGTGAGAACATGTATAGAGTGCCTAGTATACACCAGGCAATTAATACAAGCCTATTCTTTTCTTTTTCTTATTTCTACAATTCTTTTGTGTATACATGCTTTGGCTGCCATGTATATGCATGTTTGTGTGTCTGGTGCCTCCAAAGCCAGAACAGAACATCAGATCCTCTGAGAACTGAAGTTACAAATAGCTGTAAGTCACCATGTGGGTGCTGGGAATCGAACCTGAGTTCTTTGAAAGAGTAATGAGTGCTCTTAACTGCTAAGCACACTCTTGCCTAATATTTGCAAATCTCAACATCAGTAAAATATGGGTGGGAGAAAATCTAAAGGCACGCTCAGTACCCTAGTAGTTTTGGGTCAGCTTGGGTGACCCAGGGACCCCAGTGGCTTGTCAGCTACCTCTTGAACAGAAGTAGACCACCAGTCATGAGTACCTTTCCAACAAAGAACCTCCTGATTGAGGCCGCTGTGGAAAAACAAGTCCCAAGGCCAAGCCTTCCAAACATTCCACTAAGGGAGAGAGTCACAAGGCAGGCTCCTATGCTACCTAAACAGGTTGCAAGCCTGGGGGAGGTGAGGTAGCCTCCGCCTTCCCCACTACTAAATTCCATCCATTGGTTTACCCGACTGCCAGCTCACTGGCCTGACTCAGTAAGGGTAGAAAATCCCGTACTCAAAATCCTTGGATTTGTAAGTATTTTAGATTTCTGGGTTCCCCCACCCCAGTCCATTTTGGAAAATGCACATCTACTTTACCAGCTACAGATCTAAAATTAAAAAAAAAAAAAAAAGAATATGCTCCCCAACAACGTTTGAGGCAATCCAAGAACTGTCTGGATTAGGGAACCCTCTGGTCTTCAACTTTACCCTCATTCCCAGGAGTCCACTGTGCCTATTCAACTTAATCCACATTCATAAATTATTTTTTTATTAACTCTTTCACGACCATGCCTTTTCCTCTAGCCACCTCAGGAAAGATTCTACTTGCCTCCTCCACCCCGACCATTAATGAGTAAGCATACACACATTTATGACAAAGAATACTAGAGACAGCCTGGGCTGGGGATGTAGCTAGCACTTGTCTAGTATGCAGGCAGCAATGGGTTTGATCCCCACTACTGCATAAAACCAGGCAGTGTGATGTACAGCTGTAATCTCAGTGAGGTGCGGGAGGCTCAGAAGTTCAAGGTCATCCTTGGCTACAGAGTAAATTGAGGTCTGCATGAGACTGTCTCAAAACAAAACAGTAAGCAGTAAATCCAGAAAGGATAGGGAGGTGGAATCAGTAGCAAAGAGCCAGATTAGTCCCCAAGGTCTCTAAGAGGGCAGGGGCAGGGAACATGATTCACCAGGGGCCCCTACTGTCCCAGGAATGCTACTCTGTATTCTGGGTACCCAGTACCACCTAGTACATAACAATCACTGCATCTACCTTCACAACAGTCTAGGGAAGCAGCTGTTACCATCACATCTTCAGGAGACTTAAACAGGTACAAAGAGTTCAATAAAAATGAAGGAAGGAAGGACGGACGGACAGACAGAAGGTGTGTGCCTATACATGGGGGAGCTCTGCAGGTACAGGCACATACTGCCAAGCTTCATGATCTGAGCTCAATTCTCCAGAATTCACATGGTGGAAGGAAAGATCTGACTACCACAAGGTGTCCTCTGACTACATGTGCACAAGCACACACACGCTCTCCCACCCTACCTCCTAAGAAAACCCTACCTAGTACAGTAAAAGCAAGGGCATGGGGAGGGGGGTGATCCAGGTGTCTCAGGGCCCATACTTCCACACTGTTACCATATTGCCACTTCCTAGGGCCTCACAGGATGGCTGCTGGGTCACAGCCCAACATAATAGTTCTTCTTGAATTTCTCAGCTTAAAGAACTGTTCACACAGCCAGGTCCACACACCTATAAATACTAGCACTCAAGGTGAGGAGGGGGGTGGAGAGTTCTAGGCAGACTGGGCTATATAGGATCCCGTCTCTAAATCATCATCACTATCGTCGTCATCATCATCATCATCTTTAGAAAAGTTGACTGGAATTTCCAAGTAAACTTTTTTTTTTTTTTTTTTGACGCAGGGCTTTTCCATGTAACAATCCTGGCTGCCCTGGAACTTAACTTGTAGACCAGGTTAGCCTCAAATTCACAGAGATCCGCCTGCCTCTGCCTCCTGTGTGCTAGGATTAAAGGTGTGCAGCACTACCATTGCCTGGCCAGAATAAACTCTTACATACGTTTTTGAAACAAAATCATTTTATTACTTAGAAAGTGGGGAATGCAAGCGAGCGAGCGAGCGCGCATATTTTACAGTAAATCCAGAGAAAGAACTACTTTCCCTAAGCATCTACTCTAGTCTACAGGCCCAAGGGAAATCCCCTTCCCAGGCTTAGACTGCAATGGAGATGGAAAGTGGCCTATCACAGTGGAGACGGCGACCTTAACTTACAGGGACACAACAACTGCTCCTGCTCCTCTCTTCAGAGCAGATAACCTCCAGCACTTTCAATTTTCTCTAAAGATCATTTCCTCTCTATAGAATTCTTTTCTACAGTCAATGGAAACAAACTCTGTGAGCCCGTGTCAGGGCTAGGAAATGACCACGGACCCTGACTGCAGAGGTGATGTGGTTCTACTCTTCTGGCAACAAATGGCACCCCGATAATAACTATTCTAAGAACACACTTCTAAACCACCTGGCAGCACAGAAACCTGATTAACTGTGTTATTCCCAAACATTCTGGACAAGGACTACAATTGAAGAAGGATCCATTCCTCTCTTCTGCAGCAGGAAACTGGAAAAACTGTATTAGCAGAGGCAGAAACTAGACACACACACCTTACTCCAGGTCAGGGAAATCAACATATCTGTCCTTCCTAAACCCCAGAGAAGGAGCAGAGGCCAGAGAAAATAATCAGACCCAGTACGTTCTTAGCTAGTACTGATATCATTAACTATGAAAGGCCACTGTCTTTTCATTCAAGTAACTTGGTTATGGTGTCTTGGAAGTTACTGATTCATAATACCAGACCAAGAGACAAACCCCTCATTCCTTCCTGGCAGACCAAGTCTGTGGAGGAGCTCAAGAACCACCACCACCACACTGAATCAGATGAATAACCACCCTTGCAGGTATTTCCTGCTGTGCAAAGAGAAATGTAATGACCACTACTCCAGGACACCAAGTCTGAGAACTGACTGCACTACGGGTCCTGTTCTCCAAACCCAGTGGCCTCTCATCCCCAGCTTTCACACCAAGATGCCTGGGATAGGACACCCACACCCTCGCTGGGACCCCAGGACTTGGCAGCCCTGAGCATGAATGTTCGGTGCCCACTGCTTCCTCCACTTTTTAGCCGGCTTACAGCTCATTAGTGGCAAAACCAGGAGAGAGGCTGTAGAAAGATAAAGGAGCTAAAATTCAAACCAGTAAATTTTATTCCAGCTAGGTGCCTCCCATAAAACCAGGTAGGATCTCATCATCCAAGACCTCCTGAGCATGACCTAGGAAGATCTAAGCAGTCTGAGGGGTCAGGAGCTGCATGTAGAATCTTACACCACTAGGTGCCAGAAGCCTCTGCTGCTAATTTTCACAAACTCTGGACCACACGTGATATTCTTCCATCTTTTTAGGGCTAACAGACACTGTGCTGGCCACTAGGACAAGGCCAAACCCGCAGAGCCAAAGCACACTCTCCTCACATGCCCCTTGTCCCTCCAAAGTCAAGACACAAAGGAAACAAGCCTTGCCAGACAGTGCTAGCAAGTTCCCATAAATACTTGGGCTGGGGTAGTGTTGCTTATGTAAAATGCTTCCCCATTGAGAGATGCTGCTTTATTTACATTCTTCACGACCCATTCATAAAAAGGAGGCCCTTTAATGTCGGGGCTGTTCATATAGTGCTCCATAAACTCGCCAGCTTTGCTGGCAGCTTCAGTTCAACACAGGCTACTTTTGAGCTCTGGGGATTTTTTTTTTCCTCCTTAAGGTTTTTTTCTCCTCCTTAATGACTCACCTTGCGACAGGGCACTGAGGCCAGATGTTGTCTGAGCAAGGTCAAGAGGAACAACAGTAGATAAAATGAAAACATTCTAAGTCCTCTTAGATGCTCTGATGGAGAGGTGGGGAGAAATGAAAATAATTACCAATTGTCACTGAACTCCAATTTCTAGTAGATATGCTAGGCTGATTTTCTTTCAGGTCTACTGAAATTTCCTTCTCGGGTGTCAAATGCTACCCAATTCATACCTCTAAATACTGGAGAGCATACTGAGGGCGCTTCCTCTATCTCTAAAGAAGAAGGGCTCTTTCTAGATTGTACTTTGCATCATGGATGAAGAAATTAAAAGGCTGTTTCCTCTCCTGCCGGTTCTGACAAGTGCAGAATCTGCTTAAGGTACTCAGGCAATGTCCCTGAGTAAGGAAAAGACTATGTTCCAGGATGCAGACTGCAGACAGAGCAAGCAGATGAGGAGCAAGCCCAGGAGAAGCGTTCTGAGGCGGCTTTTCCCTTACAGTAGAGGATAAGAAGTATTTTTTTTTTCCCTTAACTGATGGGGGAGAGGTCTGCATTACCATGGCAACTGTAAGGGATGGCCTTCCTGATTGGAAGGGAAATGCTGGTCCATTAATCATAAAACTGGGGCACAAAAGAGAGGTTTGGGGAAAAGAGGATAGATGCAAAATATGTTTCTTCACCATTGAGCTTCAAACCAGTCATCAGTCCTCTCCCATGTTCCCAAGGTCCATGCTTGATCACCAATAGAAACCAACTTCTAAGAGAGCTGGAAGGATAGCATTCCTTCCTCAAAGGTCCAATATGGTACAGACCTAGCCCCCAAACTGGAAAAGCACTTTCTAGAAAAGGACCCTACGAAGCCCATCCATGGACTAGCCCAGGTTTATTTTTCTCCTCTGTTCTCCGAATAGTGTTTTCTCCCTTATTTACACCCAGATGAGAAGAGGTAAAACATATAGATTCATTTAGCATGGACAACAAGTAAATTGCAAACAAACAGAAAAGCTGGGTAGAGAGAGAAAAAGAGAATGGTTTAGTGGGAACAGGAGGAAAACAGGGTTACAGCCCCTTTTCAATTCATGTCTGTGTGGTGTCACATGAACCATGTAGGACTGACTTCACCAACAGATGGGTCACTCACTTATCAGAGCCTCACAAACATGCCCTATTTCTGTCAAAGGTATATATACCTTTGACAAGGACTGAATCCATAGAGGGCATTTCTAGAAAAGCCAAAGATTCCTCTCTACCCCAGAACAGACCCCCCCCACTTTATTCACTACCCCATCCTTAGGAAACTTCTAGCTCACCAAACATTTGAGCTAGAAAATACATTTTCCTGAACAACACCAAGACAATGGACAAGTAGAAAAGAATGAAAGGGAAGAGCCAGAGCAAAGGGCAGAGGAGAGACAAATCTGCAGAGAGTGACTGGTGAGAAGCCTTGGGGACACTGTCGAGGGTCAGGATGCAGAAAAGAGAGAGCAAGCACAATTTAGTGAGTAAGAAACTGACTCGTGGAAGGGGTCCTTTGGGGGAGAATGACCTGGTAGCTGTGCAGACTGGATCAGAAGAGTCAGAGGAAGCAAGAGGAAAATGACATGGGAACATGGCAACAGAAAGGAAGGGAAGGAGACACCAAAAGAACAAACCCAAACTAGCAGAGTGATACAGAGATGATTCCAGCACTCCGGAGGCAGACAGAAGGACTGCTCAAGTTCCTGGCTAGCCTCAGCTAGAGCGGGAGGTCTAGGATTGGGAAGGGGAGAAAGAAGGAAGGAGAGACAGAGAGCAGAAACATACTAATGGCTCAGCTCTCCTCAACACTGATCTGACAGGCATCAGTCTCCTGCCATGTAAAATCCCTACCACAGAGGGAAATGTTATTTTGGCAACTCCTTTTAACCTTCCAGCAGCCAAATCAGGTCACCCTTCTGACTGCTACCAAAAGAAGTCACATACAGTGCAACCCCAGCAAAAGCACTGATTCTCCAACCTTCTCTGGTTTTAGACATACAATTAAATTCTGTCAAACAAACTTCAGTCTCTTGTGAGAAGTAATAGTCCCTTTCCCCACAAGCCTCAACTCCACCCAAGCTGAGGTACAGACTCTCCCGGGGAGAGCAATGGGTGCCATGAATGAACTCCATATCCTACTGCCACGTCCCCTTTGGCAGACAGGTAGCTTTCTCAAGGTGGGCTTACAGCCAACCTCAGCCGAATGGAGCTCTTGATCGGTCCCACTGGTGTGCCACTCCAAGCCAGATTTTTCTCAGCAAAAGGCCATGTTCTCAGCTGTCATTTGCCTCTCTTCCTGGTACCAACATGATCACATGGAGGGGGGGCACCGGAGCTCAGTGGGCTTTTCACAAACGGATAAACAGCATTCAGCCTAGAGCTGGTCACTGTTGGGGTTATCAGCACTCTCAGCTTAAGTCGGGGATTCCAAAGTGTCCTAGGACAGTGTTGCCCCTGAGAAATGTGGTCCCTCAGAAGCTCTTTACTCCTTTCTAGAAGAAGATATGCAGGTGGAGAAGATGGGAAGAAACGTGTCAGGTGTCACAAAAGAAGAGAACTGGAAACCTCATTTTATCTCATCATCAAATTTCTTCCTGGATTTATGGACTTCGCTTATCATGTCCCTAGTTTTTCCTAGCTAAGAAAAACTGCTACAGCAGTAGTGAAGGCATCGACAAGCACAGTGCGGGGGGGGGGGGTGTAGGGGGGTGGGTCCCTTAGTCCCAATCCAAGTAGTCAGTTGTCGGTGCTCTTAAGACTGCCGACAATGGGCCACTAGGAGACATCCCAGGTGGAGTTAAACCTCTACCGGTAGGCAGACTTGCTGAACGTCTCTCACTGCTAGCAGGCTCTGCTCGCCTCCATGAGTCCACCAAGCCGGTTCGCCACCGGTCAGGGCACTCGGTGCGCACACCCCCCCACCCCTGCCCCTCCGCCTTGGCTAAGTCGACCCCACTCTTCCCGGAGCTGCGAGGCGATCTGCGGCTAGAGCCCAGAGCCAGTGCCGCAGCTCCTCCCGGTGGACGCCCCGGCCCCCGCAGTCCCCAGGGCAGAGTCCGGCCCCGTCGCCCGCCCATTGGGGTGGGTGCCCCGGACTCGCTCCCCTCCCCGATACCACTACCTGCGCCCGCTTGGGCGCCGCCTTTGTCCGGCCCTTCATCGCCGAGCGGGCCCCTCGGGCCCGACCTGACCCGGCCCCCAGCCCCGGAGGAGAGGCGGCAGGGCTGGAAGGGTACAAGCAGGCCGGGCCTGGAGCACCGGGTCCTGCTGTCACTTGGAGGCGGTCTGACAACTTCGATTGCCCCCGCCCCACACCTCGGACTCGGCCGCCGCCCCGCACGGTCCCCACAGGGCCTCCCGCGGCCCACACTCGCTGTTCGAACCGGTCCCCTTCCGTCTTCGGCGCCTCCCTTCCTCCAGCCCGACCCGATCGGGTCCACACTACCCCTCACCCTGGCGCGGCCCCATCCCCAACCCCCTCCGGCAATAGCCGGTCTGCTCCCAACCCGGGAGGGCGCCCCCCACCCCGAGAAGGCGATCCCGCGGCGACGCCCCCGGCCGCGGCCCCTTGCCTCGGGGACCGCGATGGGGGAGGGGGCGCGGCGGGGGCCTTGCCGCCCGCGCACTCGGAGGCAAGCCGGCTCCACCGCGGCGAGGAAGCACCCCGCGTCCTCCCGCCCTCCGTAGCCCGGGACGCCCGCGCCACCGCCGCCCGGCCAAGCTGCCACCCTGCGGCCGCCACCCACCCCGCCCCCGGCCTGTGAGGCGGGCGCCCCCCGGGGGCTGTCACCTCGAGGCGCGCTGCGCTCCCCGATGGCGGGACCGCGGCGCCGGACCCGGGGGAGGGAGGCGGCGCGCGCGGGCGAGCAGGCGGCCGCACCTGCTTCTTGTCGTCCGTCCGTCCCTTCCCGGGGCTGGCGGGGGCGGCAGCGCGGCGCGCTCGGCGGGGCGCGCTGACGGGCGGCCGGTCCTCTCCCTTTTGCTAGTCCGCCTACCTAGCTCGCTCGCCCGCCCGCCCCTTCCCTCTCCTGGATCCCGGCCCCTCGCTCACCGGGACGAGCGACGCGGACGGCGCGGCTTTGGGCGCCCGCAGGCCCCGGCCGGGCTGGAATCCGGCGGCTGGAACCCCCCGGGGGCGCTCAATTCCCGGGCTCCACGCTGCTGCGTCAGCGCCTCCTCCTGGGGGCCGGGGCCGGGCGGGCGGAGCGGGGGCCGCGGGCGGGCGGGGCCGTCGGGGGGGCGGGCGCGCCTGGCCCGGGCGGGCGGACGGCAAGAGCCGGACGGGCGGGGCAGGCGGCCAGACGGGCGGGCAGCGGGGGCCGGGCTCCGGGATCCGCTACGCCGCTCGCGGTTCCCCCACAAACTCCCCGAGAGCGGAGCCTCCGCCGCCCTCCTTCCTGCTTCCTCGTCTCCAGCCAATCAGCGGCGCGCCCCTCGGCAAGCTCCGCCAATCAGCCGCCCCGCCCTGCGCTGGCCCCGCCAGCCAATCCGGCCCTTGGCTCCCCCTCCCGCTTTCCAACCAATCAGAATCGCGGGTCGGTCGTCCCGACGCAGGGGGCAGCACGAGGCGGCCGGGGGAGGCGGTGCGGGGAGTGGTGGGGCCTGGGGGGAGGGGTACGGTGCCAAGGGTGGTGGCGGGGGATGATTTTCTTTGCCGGCTTCTTGGGTTTTCCCCTCGTCTTGAGAGCCTGAGCCCGTATCCCATGGTGACCTGACCCTGAAGCCCCAGCCCCTCAGTTGCAGACCCCCACCCTGAGAAATCTTAGCTTACCCCCCGCCCTGACCGTCACCCTTCTACATCCCTCTTCCCTAGTAACCTGTCTAAGCACCCGCTACAGTAAACTGCCGGCCGAGGGACACCCCCCTCAGGCTGCTGCCCCCGGGGCAAAGCTTCGGGAAGACCAGCCGAAAAATCAAGCAAGAATAACACCCCCTTTTCTGCTGAAAGGGCCCCAGACTCGAGCGAAAGGGCCCCGACTGCTGAGAAGCCCCTCCCGCCCTTGCCTCATCTTTCCGACTTCCCTGCTTGCCACGTCTCCTTTCCTTCCTAGCAAGGTCGGTCCTGGCTCGGTAACCCCTCACCCGCATCCCTTTTTCTTCTTTCTGCCCTTCACCTACCGCCCCCCACCCCGGCTCCCAATTCGCCCTCTTTGAGAAGCCGAGTGTGGAACCCTCATCCATTTCCAGCTGACAGCAGAGCCCGGTCTGTGAGTCCTTGACACCCACACACCCTCTTCCACCACCGCGGGGAACATCAGAGCTCTCCGAGGGAGGGTGAAAGGGGCGGGCAGCCCAACAGGCGCGGCTGGACACCCTCCTTGGCGTCCCCAAGCCAGCGTAGATCCAATGCAGACACTTACCTAGCTTCCCCATAGTCACCTTCTGCTGTGGCTCCGTCTCTCACACCCACAGACGTTCTTTTCCAAGCCTGAGCACGCTCTCGGGGTCAGCTGGGTGGGTGGGCATAGCAGACTGAGGTCATACGAAGGGGTGGGAGGTCCCTGTGAGGTGCGGGAAGGAACTGTGTCCTGAACACCTTGTCGTTCCAGAGCCAGCCCAGGACTTCACTTCAAGGAGCTGTAATGTGCACACAGTAGGTTCTTGAGAAATCCTTCTTGATAGTCCACCCCTGAACAAAGCCTCATTCCCAATTCAGGCGGGGGAGGGGCGCTTAGGGAGGTAAAGGAGCAGGAGCAGAAAGGGTAGAGTCAAGTCACCCGAGCCTGGGAGCAGCCGGGGAGGGGCTGGGCCCTGGAACGCCTAGGGCAGAGAAGCGCCCAGAGTGCTGCTGAGGAAGCCTGGTTAGTAAGCAGGAAAAACCGAGCCTTAAAGAGTGGCTTAGGGGCTCCTCCTGCACTATATCCTGTGCCCCACCTTTCCCAGACCATGCTACTGAAGCACTGACCCAGGCAGCTTTGAAGGGAACTAGGGCTGCCAGTCTCTGTGGCTGGGCAATAGCCTCCCTCGCAAAAAGAAAAAAGAAAAAGGCAGTTCATTTGCCTCCTGAACTGCTCGGGGGAACCCCCAGACTACCTACAGGACATGGTTTACCAGGGCCGTGCACAAACTTCTCAAAGGGCCAAATTCTCTTAGGACCACTACCCTTTCGTCTGCTTTCCATCCTTAGGGAAGGCAACATCCCAACCTTGGAAAGTAGGACACTGAAGGACTTTTCCCTTCCCTGAGCCTCCCAAGGCAAAGATTCCCAGCAGTCCTTCCCAGTACACACAGGCCAGCTCTACTGTCCATCTCACAAAATTAGCCCCTCTCCTCGGCCAAATCCATTGTCGTGTCTCATGGTAGACCTCAGTCCTCATCAGATTGGGAGTAGAGGGCACCTAAATGGCCACTGAAGCTTCCGAAGGTTGAAGCAGGAGAGGGGATAAGGCAGCCAATGTCATAGCTGCTTTATCTCTGATAGTGGGGGGGACTGGGACTGAGAATCAGGAAAGATACATAACTGGTCACAGGGAAGGATACTCAAGTGGCAGGCCACTTTCAGCATGGGAATTGACAGAGCAACATTGCTGGTGAGGGCTTCTCCCTGACACCTTCAGGCTAAACCCTGTGGCCCTGGTAATAGAGGGAAGAGTTGACATCTCTGGAACCCAGGTAGGAGGGAACACAGAATCCTGACTGTGGAAGAGGCAAAGCCCCCAGGAGCTACTTAGACTGCCCAGCCTGCTCTGTCGCCAAAGAACTCTGTCCTCAGAGCTCTCCCTGTGGGTGGCTGGGTCTTTTGCCCCTGATGGCTCAGGCTCAGTGGGCTGGGGGGAGGGGGCAGCACTGGCTTGCTAAAGGCACTTGATGTTTCTCCTTTAGCAGCCCACTGATCTCCTGGGTCCCCTTCTCTCTCGCTTTTTAAAGCTGGCCAACAAGTCAGCTAAGAGGAGGCCGGGATTATTATACAGGCTGCTTGTACCCCAAAGGGACCTTCTGGCCTCCTGTCCTCTTTCACTCCATTTTCAGGAACCTCTGCATCTGGTCCATCCTCCTTCCCAATCAGGAGCCTCTCTGAAAAGGCTCATCGTTTCTCCAGCCTTTCTTTAGTGCATGCTACTCCCATCCCACTCCACCAGAACAGCTGTGCCAGTGCCTGGGGGCTGTCACCTTTCCTCTCTCTGGCCAAAAAAGGTTTGTCACTTGGTCTGGAAAGAGGAATGGATCCATCAGGTCTCCACGACTATCTACCCCCACCCCCAGCTCACCGCAGCCCGCAGCAGAGGCTTGCTCTCTACCTAAGCACCTCCAGACCCTTCAGTAAGGGTTAGCTGCCTCGGAGCAGAAGAGCCGAGGAGATGGATGCCTGGAGGAGAACATCCAGGGCCAGAGAGAACGTGCTGCACACCCCTCCCCCACCAAGTACAACCAGACTGACAGCAGGGACAGACTGGCTGCTCTGTCATCCCCAGTTCAGCCGCGAAGCACCTCCCCCCAACTGCCGCTGCAGTCCCAGCAGACCGCCTGCCCTGAGAGATCCAGCCACCTGGCACGGGCAGGGTACCCAAGCCCGCAGGGAAGTTTCTGTGAAGGTGGCACTGACCACTTTCACCTGCCTCGATGTCATGCCCAGGTGTCGCCTTTCCCGGTGTAGACAGGCAGCCCTCCTCTGCCTCTCCTCAGAGCGGCCAAATTCCAGGTCCCAGAACTCTTGAGTAACCTGGCCCCTAAGCTCCACTGGACAAGATGAAAGACTGGCTCTCTTGTGGAGGGACACCTTGGCATGGATTAAATTCGATGCCAACACTTGACCCCTCCCCCCATCAAATGAAGCCCCGGTTTGCTGAGACCCGCTCCTTTCCTCTTCAGAGGGGTCAGAACACCCCCTCCTTAAAGGGACTTCCGGAAATTGTTTGCCCTCAGGCAAAGCCAAGTGTAGAACTCTGGTTTTTACCTGCTGTGGCTTCTTTCCCTAGGGATAGGAGAGTCAGAAGTACTCCCTTTCTAACTAAGCCGAAGGGGACAGGCCCCCTCCTGCCACCAAGAAGCCAGTTGTTGAGTGCTCATCAAAGAGGATCGTTCTCTTCCCTAAGGACGCCTATTGCCACAGGCTGGGTCCGGGTGATCAGGGGGTCTGAGTGGGACCAGTCTTCGTACAACCCGCATGCGCTCAGACTTTGGGGGCCGCATGCCATGGTGCTGTGTCGGAAACCCCCATCTGTCCAGCGCTAGCCTCCAGACTGCGAGCCAGGGAAGTCTTTGCAGCTGCCCCTCCCAGCGAAAGCTGTTTCTGCATTCTCCTTCCCTTTGACACTGGACTTCTACCCTCGTTGGGTCCCCGGCCTTCCCCTTAAGCTGCATTCTCTACCCCTCACCCTAACTGCTTCCCTGCAATGCCAACAACTGCTGCTTACACCTATTTCAGGCTCCTTCCTCCCCTTGTCGGCGTCCCTGGGGTCCGCCTGCACCCCCACCCGTCAAGGGACTGGGGAGGGGGGATGGGCACACCTCAGTTCCCTAGAGCGCAGTAAAGCTGCTTCTCCTCTCGGCCGCCTACCAGGCACCTAGGTTCATCCAGCCCTTAAGGCTAGAAGGTTGTTGGTGGGGGGAGGGCATAAATGGCGGAGAGGGGCCCGAGGGCACTTCAGCCGGAGAGAGACAGTCACAAGTCGCATTCACTATAGCCACCTCTTCTGCTTTCTCCCTTCGCCGGCGGAGGGTCGACACTGCTGGGGGAGGGCTTTCCTTGAAGCTTGGGATCCCTCCTAGGCCCCCACCCTTGCCACTCCCAGAAGGAGAGAGACCCCCCCCAGGACTGGAGTAGTGAGCCCCCCCCACTCCGTAGCTGCAGCAGCCTCCGGCTGAGGTCAGGCTCCACCTCCTTTCTCCGGATGGAGAGAGCTGAGGGTTGTTTGTTGTTGGGGTGTGTGATAGAGAAGGTTCGAGATCACCTGGCTGGGTGGGCACGCCTCTGAGAGTCTGAGCTGAGCCGGGTGGGCTGGGTTAGGCTGGAGCCTGTCCTAGAGGGCGAAGTACTAACCTACCCCCGCCCCCATCCCGGGGTTCGGGCTGGGCAGCCAGGTCGGCGGCTTGGGTTCTGCGCGGCTCACGACCCCCCCACCCCCACCGCGCTCCATCCCTTAGGGAGTGATCGGAACGTCCCAAGGCTGAGGCCAGTCGGAGAGTGACTTCCTACTTTCAAGATGCTTCCAGTCCGGCACCCGGATGGGTTGTGGGTAGAGGGAGGAGGAGACTGAAAACTTTCTGTGAACATCGTGTAATGGCTGCTGGGGAGGGGCAGGTGCCAGGGTCTATTCCCGGGTGTGGGGCTGGGGAAAGGTGCCGGCATTCTGACAAGAGTCCACAACGCAAGCTGTTTTTGCAGAGGAGCCGACTTATTTTATTTTATTTTTGACAGACCTTCAGGAGCAGGGAAGATGACACTGGCTGCAAGGGTCTCCCCTTTTAGCATAGGTAGGAATCAGTGAGACCCGCTCAGAGCAGGAAACCGCTCAGAACTGGAGAACCTCTGAGGCCACTCAAGTTCTCTGAGATCCATCACGCCCTGCCCCAAAGGCTTGGGAAGCACTCTAGAGCATTCGAGGAAAAGAAACTCTGGGCCTGAGATCCAAAATGCAAACCGACGGAACAATGCTATGCTTTCAGATAGGGGCAGTCCGGTAGCCCCTCGGTTTTCTCCCAGCTTTACTTTTGGGTCTCACCTTCTTTCCCAGGTAGGAACTAGGTAGAAAGGGTCCCTCCTGGAGCACAGACCCCCACAAAGATGCTGCCAATCCAAACTGCCCGCCATACCCGGGAAAGGCAGAGAAAGGAAAAGCGATTTCATTCTCCCCTCAGAGACAGTCAGCCTTGCTAGCCCCGAACTGTTGTTTACTGGAGCACCTACTGGAAAAGATACCAACATGGAGATCAAAAGTGCTTCCCCCCACCCTATTTGAAATTAGAACTCTCAAGCCATAAAAATCATAGACTGGTATGGTGGCAAACACACTCTCTAATTCCATTCCTTGGCAGGAAGAGGCAGGTGGATCTCTTCGAAGCCAGCCCGGTTTACATAGTGAGTTCCAGACCAGCCAGGGCTACTAAAAAGTATGTAAATGGAGAAAAGTGAATTGGTTTCTTCTTACCCCAGTCCCATTTGGGATACATTTAATGTGGCTAATTCACAGATGAGGGAACCCACAATTAGTGCAGTAAGTGCCTATCCCTCGTTACAGAAAGGGACTTACTTGTCCTCCTCTTGACTCTTAAGTCAGTGCTCAGCATCTACCTGGAGCTGCCACGCTTGCTGCAGCCCACAGCACTGCCTTCTTCCAGCTTGAAGGGCATGTAGGGCTTCTTATCTTCCAGTCATCCCCTGCTGATCTCCACCTCAGTTTGGGGATTGCTATGTCTCATGTGACAATATGCAGGTATCAAGGAAGCCCCACACTCCAGCACGGCCTTTTCCTACTGGTATTTAACCTGCAAGCAAATTCCCTGGGTACAGATCATGCCTATTTATCTATTCATCTGTTGAGAGAGGGTCTCACTGGATAGCCCAGGCAGGGTTCAAACGTTCTTTGCAGTCCAGCTAGCCTCAAATTTGCCTTTCTCTTCCCCGGCCTCCAGAATGGTGAGGTTTCACACTTGTGCCACTTGACCTGGCTTTTGCTCAATTTATTTACCTTCCGTCTGGAGCTCTCTAGAATTTCTGCCTCTGGAATTGCTACTCTCAAAGTCAATTCTGACTTTCTAGAAAGATCTGAAGCTCAGAGTTCTAGAAGGTCTACATAGCTCCTTGCCTCTCTGCCTTCTGGGCCAACTATTGCTTTATCTGGGACTCTAAAATGAGTCTATAAACACCTGAAGGGCAGGTCTATGGTCTATGGTCCACATTTGTGGTTTCCTGTAGGTCTAGCACAGTCCTAGCCCCAAGAAAACATTGCTGATCCTTCAGCTGTTGCTCTTGGACACAGCCCTTCACCTCTACCCTCCCTCAAATCCTCTTAGAGGTAAATCAGTCCCCAAGAACAATCCAGCAAGCAAGTATTGTTGGTTTTCACAGGACTCTCAAAAGAAAGACTAAAATTAGATGACAATACTATTTTTTTTTATTTTGAGTTTTACAGTAAGCTTCAATTTCTATTGAAAAAAAATCTGAAGATTTGCTATTGTTGGTCACATTCCATTGTGATAGGCAGATAGGAAGTAGCAAGTGCCATCTTACAGAGTGGGTATGTTCTTATTTGCCCACTGTTCCTCCTGTCCCATTTGGGGTACTTTTGAGATGTCCTAACCCTGAAGGTTTCAAGTTTATGATTCATAACCATGGAATATCTGCCTACTTTGGACATTCTTGTTGCAGTCTTGTGGCCTTCTCTAAAAAAACCACTTTCATTATTCCCCAGGAACAAAAGTTTACCCAACGTGCTTTAGCCAATACCCATAGACCAGGCTGCTGCTGAAAGGGAAATTAAACAGAATTTGTGGGCTCTTCCAGGCAATCACTCCTAAGAACATGGCATACTCTCTGGAAAGCTAGAGGTGCCATGCTTTATTTTGCAGAAGAATCAGTGAGTGATTGGTAAGGAGCGGCTTCATGAGAGGGAAGAGAGGACCATTCCAAGAAGTGTGAAATGTCTGTGATGAACTAGATGCCGAGTGCTTGCAACCTTCCTCTCCTGGGGTCAGCAGCTTCTTTCTTAGCAGACACTTTGTCTCCTCAGATACCACAGTGGAGTATGTTAAATGAGACTTCTTCCCTGAAGTATCTTGATAGAGGTTAGGGAAACAAAACAAAACAAAACAGGGTGTACACTCTGTGGGTCCATGAATATAGAGCCCTGGAAAGATGAGGAAGCCTAGATCTGGAATGGGTATTGTCTTGAGAGCTCCAAAACCAGTGAAGTAGCAGAAGGCAAGAACCAGCGCTCAATAGGCTTCTTTATTTAACCCTCAGCAGTCCTGGTGGGTTTTATGACCAAATTTACAAATGAACAAGAAGACCGGAAAGGTGAACGATCTGAGCGGAGCAACTGCTAAGATCACACAGGCTTGGGTGTTTCCAAAATCTTTGCTGTTTGATTTTTGATATGGCATTTAACATAAAGGTTAAGCAGAAGTCGAATCCTTTATAGAGCTTTATTTATTTATTTATTTTGTCTTTATTTTTACTGTATTTCACACAGTGTAGTTGTTAATACAGCTCTGAAGACAGAGTGCCTCCGTACATGTCCTAGCTCTTTGTCTTCTTAAAACATTTACATTTTTGAACAGTGCCTGACCCTAGCCAGGTGCCCCCAAAGCATTAGCAGTTGTGAGTCTATCCTGTCCTCATCCAGCTGTGCTTACAGGCTGCCTTGCTTCCTTGGAGTCCAGACCTACATCCTCTGTCTATGCTCTATCGTCCCCCATCTGGACTCCCAGCTACATGGTGCTTGTGGCTTTCTTCTGTCCTCCCAGTTGCAGCCTGTTCCCTTCTGGCCTCAGACAGCTTGAATGGCTTCTTTTACTGAGTCTAGCTGGCTTCTCTATGGCTTCCCTACTCCACCATCCGAAACCAAGTCTGAATTCATGGCTTCAGACACCTTCCTCTGCATTCGGAAAGATTCTCAGTGGCAACCCTGATCACATAGGAGGCCAACTACCTTTCGGCTTTCCCACCAATCCCTCTAATTTTCCAAAACCCAGAGCAGAGGGAGAATCACCCAAGTTTCTATTGCTCTCTTCCCTCACCTTCAGTGAACTTTCAGTAAGGGTCAGGACCAGTTCCTGTCAGTAGAGACTAGTCTGGGCCACAACGGACTGTGCCACTTGTACTCAGCGTTGTTTGGGCACTCAGCTCCCAGCCTTGCCTCTTTTAACTATTCTCCCATCATGTATTCCTAAATGAGCTTACCCAATGGTTGCCTGCTCTATTTTCCAAAGGTCTGTTAGCAACTCATTTGAATTTTACACATGAAGTTGCTGTGAGCAACCTTCTTTTCACCATAAGATTGGAGCAAAATGTTGCAAGTGGGTTGCCCTATTTCTTTATCAAAAGAATATTCCCTTGGCAAACCTCACCAGAAGTCCTCTTTCCCCACCCTCTGCACTTGCTTTGACACCGAAACAACAATGAGGCTTTGAGGAGCCTCCCATCCACTAGCCCCACTTCTAACTGCAAGAGAAGGGTGGCTCTCCTGCTGCCACGGAGGCACCCCCTCCCAGCCCATTTTGAAAACCGAGAACTTTCCTGTCATCGTTGGCACGCCCCTCTTCCTCATTAGACATTGCCCTTCTGTCTGTTAGTGTATCATCACAGCTTATCATACACCTGCATGAATCAACCTCACCTGCACTCTCTCCAGTCCCCCATGACCCAAAGTCCTGACCCCTGGTTGCTCTCAACAAGCCAGTTGGATCTCAGCGAGATCATTCCAGAGCACACCACTTAATCTCCATGGCCTGCTTAAGCACTTCAGTGTTTCTCCCTCACCCTGCGATCCAAATCTGGAGTTGCCTTCGCGGCTCCCCAGCTAGGGGTCCTATTATCTTATCCCTGGACTCGGTCTCACTTCTAAACCTGAAAGTCAGGCACTCAAGCCCAGTGTCCTGGGTTGCAAGGCACCTGCACACGAGCAAGGCTTTCTCTCAGTAGGCAGTTACTCAGTGGCTAACAGAGCCTGGCCAGTGCGCTGTGCTTCGACTCTGCTCGGGATGTCCTTATCAACCTGGAAGCTAACTTCTACAGTCACACTGTGTGCCAGGCTCTACCCACTGTCCTAGGCTCCTGCTGACTTGAACGATAACTTTGTTTGTTTTCTAGAGTAATAGTAACATTACCATGGCCCCTGGATTGCCTTTCGTGCTATTTATTTTAAGACTTATGCCTAGCTTTTGCTATAAAGTCACTCAACATTTACTCAAGAACTTATAAAGTCATTAGACATAATAACGACTATCTTGTTGAACCTGAACACCCAAAAGTTACAGTTTGGGATTTGGGATATAGTTCAGTGATAAAGCATGTGTTTAACTGTTCAAAGTCCTGGATTCTGTCATTGGAACCAGAAAAAAGTTATTATGACTCTGCCTTCCCCAATCAAGAAGGCAGGTGCTGTGAACAGAGCCTACTTTTTCAGCTGCTACTAAAAGACTATAAAGGAAGAATTTAGTTCAAGGCAAAGCCTTGAGCGTTCCCTTGCCTACCCTTTTCCTCCCTTCTCCAAGGCTGCCCTTGATGTTCAGTTCAGTCTGATTTCATTTAGATAAGCTTGCTGGAGAGCCTTGGGAAGAGAGATGCTCCTGATGGGTCTGCAGCAACATACCACCATGTTTATTATGCAATTATTTATTGCAAAGGTGGCCTATGCCTGGAATTCTAGTACTTGGAGGCAGGAGGATCAAGAGTTCTAGGGTAGTCTAGGCTGTACATTGAGACAACAACTCAAGATTAAGCACATTTAAAGAAAGATTATATTTTTAATAACATGCAAGCATAGGTGTCATGCACATGAGTACATGTGCCTGTGGGACCAGAGATGCCAGATTCCCTGGAACCAGAGTTACAGGCAGTTGTGAACTACCTGACCTGGATGCTGAGAACCAAACCCTGGTACCAAGCCATTCTCAAGATCCAAAAATAATTTATAAAATGTAGTACCAGGAGTTGAAACTACTGCCTGATGCATACTAGGCAATCTTTCTCTCTCTCTCTCTCTCTCTCTCTCTCTCTCTCTCTCTCTTTTCTGAGACAGACATGGTTTCCCTATGTAATCCTGGCTGTCCTGGAACTTACTCTATAGACCAGGTTGGCCTCAAACTCAGAGATCTGCCTGCTTCTGCTCTTGAGTGCTGGGATTAAAGGCATGGACTACCACTGCCTGACAGGCAATCTCTTTAAATCATGTTTCATCCATCCCCATCCCAATAACTCCAATTAAAAAATAGATTGCATAAGCAACTCCATTAAGCCAGGGGTAGCATGCTGGAGAGGACTATTAAGCAGTACAGGTAGAGGTCTGGGATGGTTGCTCATGCTACATCATAAAGAACAACATTAAAATTGGCTGAAGGGTTAGTAATACCGCTCAGTTAGAGCATGTGTAAGGCTCTGGGTTCAGGTCTCAGCACAGCAATCCTAAAACTAAGCACGGGGCATATGCCTGCAATACCAGGACTTGAGATGCGGAGGCAGGAGGATTGCTATGAGCTCCAAGCTAGGCTGGGCTATATTATGAGTCCCAGGCCAGCTACGGTTATATAGCAAGATCTTGTCTTAACAACAAAACCAAACTGATAAAGATTATTGGTGATTGAAATAAGAAATGACCTTTTTCTTTCTGTCTCTCTTGTCCTAACTTTTAATCTCTGTCTACTTTATAACTAATACTTGCCATTGCCCCTGGCAACCCCCACACATAGTGGCAACTCAGCAAATGCCAATTGTTCTTAAACCAAACAGATGACTGGTGCAGGTTGGGCGGATCACTCAAGTGGCTGAGGGCAGGGTGCCTGGGAGAGGAGGCTAGCCAAGAAAAAGCCTTTGTAAGCAGCGTGGTGGGAAGGCATGGTGGGCACAGAGGGCCTTGGCATATCCTCTGAAGTATGGAGCAATGGTGTTCCTATGGGCAACAGGGAGATAAGCTGAGTGGCTATTCTTAGTGGGAGTGGGTTTCTCAGAGGACATTGAAGAGGAAGCATAAGGTGCCCAGTGGGGTTTCCCACCTTAGGGGAGGGATAATGTGGAAGAGGAACATGGACTAGGAAGGGGTAACCTCTGGGGAGGGAACTTCTATTGGGATTTATAGTAATAGCTCTCATGTCTCAGGCAGATATCCCTGGCAGGGCTATGCTCTCTGGGGAAACCTAGCAGCCTCTCCTACAAGAGAACAGTCTTGTCACTTCCTTGCGACAGGCTCTATACTCTGTAGAACATCTAGAACTCCTGCCACATACCCATGACCTCTCATCAACTCAGGAGTCTGGCATAGAGGGGTTGCTGCCCCTGTGAGTGACCAGATGACAGGAGCAGAAGGCCAAAGCTATGTGTAGGTCAGTGAATGAGTGCCTTGGGTACCCTGGCCACAGGACAGGCCCCAGCTGCCTTCCACTGAGGGCTTCTCCTCTTTTCTCTCTGGGGCCAGGCAAACCTAGGGAGGGAGGGTATCCAGGAGACATGGAGTCCCCGAAAGCCAGACCATTTTCCATTCTTTTCCAGCCTCAGAAGATCACAGTATGTATTCTGTCCGGAGGCACGGGGTGGGGGTTGCAGGTGGGGGAAGGGAGAGAGGTGCTGAGAGGGCCTAGGATTTGCTGAGTTTAATCCAAGTGGCAATTCTTCAGCCTGAACGAGCCAGCTACGGGGCCTTGGAAACTGTCAGGATTGGAGAGCAGACCTCAGCTCTTCTAAACACCACAGCTGTGTAATACTGACTTATATGTCCAGTCTCAGGGAGCAGCCTTGCAATGACCCCAACCTCTCTCTCCCCTTCCACTCTCAGCCCGGAAGCTGTGGCTGACTCACAAGCACAGGTGCCCTCTTCTTACTGGCGGCTTGCGAAATTTCATTTCATTTCTCTTCCCTTACTGCCCTTCATCTTCCCTTTCTCACTCATTTAATTTCACTTATTTATTTATTTATTTTTGTAGAGCCGGGGGTCAGCTGGACCGGGCCTCAAACATGCTAGGCAGGTACTTTATCACCAAATTACAGTCCCAGCCCAGTTTCTCATGGCAAATGTCATTAAGCCTTTCGCTAACAACTGAAGGAACCACTGAGTACCTGATCCTGTTGTGCCTGTCAGCATCAGTTGCACTGAGAGAGAATTTGCTATTCCACGCCTGTAAATAGAACAAGCTCTTGAGGGTGGGGCAAGGTGCCCAGGCTGTTCTGAAGCGCTCTGCAGAGGCTGCCCCTGGGGAGCTCCGGTAGTTGCAGAAGGTGGCTTTCCTGGCAGGCCAGGCAGGCGGCCCCCAGTCCTGGTCTTATCTCCCACTGGCAGCTGCATGTTCACGCTCCTTGCTTCTGCTCCTACAGCGTGTCTGACAGACTCTTGGTGTGTGTAGTGGTATGCATGTCCATGTGTGTGCTCACCCATGTCTGCTCCAGACAGGCACAAGGCACAAACTGCTTGGACGATCTGGGGTTGTGCCTTTTTCTGTCAGCACAAGTGTAGACCTGGTCTTCTTCTTTTTCCTTTTTTTTTTTTGTTGTTGTTTTTTTTGTTTGTTTGTTTTTGTTTTTGAGGCAGTGTTTCTCTGTGAAACATTCTGGCTGTTCTGGAACTCACTTTGTAGAAAAGGCTGGCCTCGAACTCACAGAGATCCGCTTGCCTCTGCCTCCCAAGTGCTAGGATTAAGGGCTTGTGCCACCATCGCTGGGCTAGACCTTGTCTTCTTCTAAAGCCCTTTGACTCATTTACTGTCTCTGAGGAGGGAGTCTGCTCCTTCCTGGGCCTGGAGTAGCTTTCTTTTTAAGACAGTAGATATTCTTTTTAAGACCTACTCATCAAGTGCTTCTCTTCCCCAGGGCAAGCCGAAGTTCTGGGCTGCCTGGCAGAATACATAGAAACCTAATTGTCCTTCTGAGCTTGGCCTGGGCTGAGCTGCCATTGTCTCCACACTCCTGACCCAGGGGATGGCCCTTAGCAGTTTGTCTAGAAAACATTGCTGAATGTGTGGATTATGCACTTGACCTAGGAAGCAACAATACATATTCATAAACACTTGGAGTTGGCTCTGCTCTGGTGTGCCTGCCACCTCTGTTCTGAGTCACCGCCTGAGGCACTGGTCTAAAAACATATAGATAGACCACTATTTTACTTTAATTTTTAAAATTGATTTATTTTTATTTATGGGCATTGGAGTTTTGCCGTGAATGTTGGGTCCCTTGGAATTGGAATTATAGACAATTACGAGTTGTCATGTGGGTGCTGGGAATTGAAACCAGGTCCTCTGGAAGAGCAGTCAATGCTCTTAACCACTGAGCCATCTCTTCAGCTCCTTAAATATTGTTTTTATCACATCATTATTCTGTAATTGTGCTGCATGTTTGTGGGTGCACATGCTCTGTGTGCACGTGGAGGTCGTTGGACAACTTGTAGGTGCTGGTGTCCTCTCCCGCGTGGGTCCCAGGGATTGAATTTAGGTTGCCAGGAAGGGCAGCAGTTGAGTCTTCTTATCTGACCCCTTACCGCCACTGTGGAAAATGACTTTGAATTTCCTTTTCAGACTGGTCATGTGTTTACCCTACAATAAAGAAACCCCATCCCTGAGGATATACCTAGAGAACCTGAGGCACACTTGGAGCCTGTAGGAACATTCCACAGCAATCTCAAACTAGAAATACCCACAAGGAAGACAGCACATTCGATTGTAGGACTTCCACATGAGAGAGCACTAGACAAAGAAAAAGGAAAAGGCTGAACAGATTATAGCTCTGCTCATTAGCCTGGAAGAAAAACAGAAAAACTATACAATGATGAACCAGATAACACACACACACATGCACACACATATACACCACTCACTCATGCACATATACATGGTGTGAGTCCAGCTATAAAACGTTAAAACAAACAAGCAAACAAAACCACAAAAAACTAGCAGCCAGCCAGGCAGTGGAGGTGCATGTCTTTAATCCCAGCACTCAGGAGGCAGAGGTAGGTGGATCTCTGTGAGTTCGAGGCCAACCTGGTCTTCAGGGCTAGTTCCAGCACAGGTAGGGCTACACAGAAAAACCCTGTCTCAAAACAACAACAACAACAACAAAATCCTAAATAACAATAGCAACATCCCCCCCAGACAAAAACAAAACAAGCAAACAAACATCCTAAAGAATGTTGTGAAGTGATGCGCTGACAGGTAAGAAGCCTAAAATAAAAAGGATACCAGCACACCTGTGAGAGGGTGAAGCTAGAGTACAGCCTGAGCCTGGGAGTTCAAGGTTAACCCAAAGAAATAGTGAGACTGGCTCAAAAGTAACAAACAAGCAAACAAAAACAGATAATAACTGGGTGCTGGTGGTATAACTTGGTGGCAGAACCCTTGTCCAATATGAACTAGGTCCTGGATTTCACCTCAGTACAATAAAAAATAAAATAAAATGGTGGAAGGCTTCAAAGTCATTTGAACTTATTTAAAGAAAAAACAAAAAAACATGGTCTTGCTACGTAGCCCAGGCTAGCCTGGAAGTGGCACTCCCACTGCAGCCTTGCAAATGATGGGTCTGCATGTGTAGACCACGGAACCTACTTCTGCCTTTTAGTTTTGACCCTGCATGGACTGGCTTCCTATACATTTTAGTGCGGGAAGAAAGAACAGTGTGTGGTCTCCCTCTGCCTCCCGTTTCCATCCAGACTCCATTCTCTCCCCAGCCGGCAGAGGAGGGGCCACAAGGTCCCTTATAACAGCTCCTTTCTTTATTTCTGAGTGGGGGGTGAGGGCCTCCCTTCTGCAGCTGGGCCCTGGCTACTCCAGGGTGGTGGGAAGGACCGGGGAGAGCAGGGTCAGACGAAGCCGGCTGGCCCTGCTGTTTGTGCCAACTCTGGATTAGGCCAGGGCTCTGGCCCACCTGTTATTTCACTCAACCAGCGTGAGCATGGCCTCTGAGCACTTATTGCAAGCACTGGGTGCTGCTGAACGTTCAGAGACGAAGGGGGTTTATTGTTGTTACTGTAGTTTTCATTTGTTTGATTTTGCCTTACCTCACGAACACAAAGCCCAGGCTGGCTCCAAAGGCAAACTCCTCCTGCATCCCTCCTGAGTGGTGGGACTGTGGGCACTTGCCATTCTACCGGGTGAGAGGTGATTTCTGGACTCTGTCATCTAATAGTATTACTAGAGGGGCCCATACTCCCCAAAACTATGTTTTCAGCAAAATAAAGACTAGACATTACACGACTGCCCACCAGAAGCTGTGCTGGTGATGCTGTTATACAGATGGTACAACACAGGCTTCAAGCTTATAGCCTAACGGGAGAGAAATGGATATATCAGATGAATGCAACCCATCGGGCGGGATGGGGGCTTCCTCCCGCTGAGTGTTCTGTCTGGTTAATCTAACAGCAACCAAGACCCAAGAAATACATGATAGAAATGAGGCTAGCCTCTCTGTCTGAGAGTGGGCAGATGAAGAAGTCACCTTCTAGAACTGTCCCTGGCTGGAAGAAGTAGGTGGAACACGAGAAGATAGCCCCCACTTTGACCTTGCAAGGTTGCAAGCTCATGGATGCATTTAGGCCAAGGCAAGAGGAAGGAAGGTCATGGAGGGGGGTGAGGAGGAGATAAGAGGACTGGGAAAGGCTGGAGAGTTCTTCTGAAGGGATCTGCATTGAGGCTTTAGGGATGAAGCAAGAACACAGTGAAGGGCTAGACTTCCCGGATGGAGGAACCAGCTGGGGCAAAGGCATAAGCTAGGAAATCAGGCAAGGAGGACAATACAAGCTGGATCGTAATAGTGTTTGCCTTCAAATTCTTAGCTCATCCCACTCTTCCTCCTCCTTTTTAAAATTGAGATAGGGTTTTCTGTGTAGCCTTGGCTTTTGTGAAACTTGCTCTGTAGACCAGGATGGCCTCAAACAGAGATCCACTTGGCCCTGTCTCTACTTCCTGAATGCTGGGATTAAAAACATGAGCCACCACTTGGCTTTTCTTTCTATAAGACAAGGTCTCAATAGCCCTGGATGTCCTGGAACTCTCTCTGTAGACTAAACTGGTTTTTAACTCACAGAGACCCCCCACCCCGCGCCTTGCTTTCTAAGAGCTGGGATTAAAGGTGTACACCACCATGTCTGTCCTTCCTCCTTTTTTAACACTGGGTCTAGTGTATTGCTCGGGCTATCCTCAAAACTCTTGGATCTAAGTGATCCTCCTGTTTCAGTCTCCAAATTATCTGGGGCAAAGATGTTCTGTTGAAATGTTATATAACCCAGTTTGCCTTGAATGGGATATGTAACCAGTCCAGGCTGGCCAGAAACTTACAACCATCTTTCTGCTTCCAACTTGTGAGTGCTGGAAACACAAGAGGCACTGCTATACCTAGGGTAACCTTTGATCTCAAATGTGCCAGGACACATAACGGCCCTAGGGGAGGCTTGTCCCCACTGGCTCAGGGTGGAGGTAGGTTGAGCAGCCTGGCCTGGAGAAGGGAGGCAGGTTGGTGGATTGTGGAGAAGTCAAAAGTCAAAATTCCAGAATGGCTCCTGGTTAGAGGAACTAGGCATAGCACAGTAGGAGAGCTTCCACCCTGCATAACCATGGCTCTGAGTGCCTGTGCTTGGGGCTGAATGTAGGCAGAAGCAGAGACTGGTATGTGAACAAGGTCCCTGCTTCATCTTAGCCAGGGCTTTTCTAAATGCCTGCTTGTGAAGTGAAAAACACTCTCACGTAGCTATGCACATTAAAGCGCCATCCTTAGGAGAGCCTACAATTCAATCAAAAAGAAACTCCTTACAGATTCAAAGGTGGTTTTGTCCTGGAGATGCCGGAAGATACAGGAGAAACAAGAGTCAAGCTTTTCTTTTCAATAAACTTTTCAGAACTTACACCATTTTGGAGACTGGAGAGATGGCTCCGTGGTTTGGAGCATTCGCTCTTTCAAAGAGGATCTTGGTTGAGTTTCCATGTGCCCACATGGCAGTTCACAAGTCCCTAAGTACAGTTCCAGGGAATCCAGCGCCCTCCTCTGCTCTCTGCGGGTACCAGGCACTCAAGCAGAGCACATACATACATGTAGGCAAAAACACTCATACACATAACATAAATTTTGAAATAAAATTACAGTTTTTGAAACAGTGCATATTAAAAAAAATACGGCACTTGCCTTTGCTCGGTCATTCTTGTATGAGAGGGTGGTGATAGAGGACGATGTTCTTTTAATGTTCTAAATTAGCAAAATACAATTCATGATGAAATTTCTGTCTTGGAAATCGTGCATTCATCCAAAGCACCCTGACAGAGTGCGATAGTGGAATGGCTAGATCCGCGCACCTGCGACCCAGCGGATGGCCGGCAGGGGTCAGGCGAGCTCCACGCAGAGCCGGAGCAGGTCCCGCGGGTCCACCGCTACGCTAAGCGGCTCGCAGAGCTTTGAGGCAGGAGGCGGAAAGAGAGCACTTCGGATCTGTGTAAGCTGCGGATCGCGACCAACGACCATATAGCTCCTAGGGTCCCAGCTCCCATCAAGGCCCGCGAAGTGTTAGGCACTCACCCTAATCCCGCAAGCTGCTGCTTTACACAGTCTCAGGCTCCACCCAACCTTTCCCCGGCGTCGGGGCGTGGCTGACTCACCCTTGGACCCTTAGGTTTAAGTAACTCCCGTTTCAGGGCTTTGCTTGGGGGCCTTAAGCAATCTTGCCTGGAGCACCCAGTTGGTAGCAAAGGTCAGGGAATTGATGTGCGAAGTGAAGCACTATTACAGAGGTAAGGGACTACCACTTCGCTATACGGTTAAGACTCAAGTCTCTGGGGAGAAACTCCCTCCAGGCCCACGTTGAGTTGTTGTAATATTCTGTGGCTGCCTTAGCCCAGTGTCACTTCCCAGGGGACCCAGGTGTCTACATTTATGTGTCACTAGATTCTGATAAAGACCATGACCAGGCCACAATTAACATATCTCATTAGCCCCTTGCCCGCTTCCCAATTCACTTTTCAGGATACATTGTTTGCTTTGTCTTTTATTTTAAAACATTTCTTGAGTATATCACATAAAAAAAAACAAAACAGGAAAACAATCACATCCTTCCTTTGTTGTCATAGTTGGATGAACACAAGTTAGGTAATCATAGAGATTTAGCTCAAGGTTCCAGGAGCACTGGCCCTCCCACCGCCTGGCTCTTCTGTTGCACCATAGCTTGGTAGGGGACCTCACATGACAAGAGGCACACTTGCTTAAGACCCTATCTTATAAAGCCACCAAAGTCACGAGGGTCCAACTACCCAAGCCATTAACAGATGGCTGGAACTAAGACTTTTTAACTCATGTACTTCTGGGAACGTTCTCAAGTTGGTAGAGTCCCAGGGGGCGCGACTGGGTGATATGCTTCTTTCTGGTAACTTGTGGAGGTCAGAGGACAACTTGAGGATCAGTTCTCTCCATCCACTACGTGGGTTTCAGGACTGCAACGAAGATCGTCAAGCCATCATGCAGGCTTGAAGGTCCCCTGCCACATTTTGAACATCTTCCGTGGGTCATTCCAGTGTCCTGCCTTGGCTGACCATTATTTCTATTGCATTCATGGTCATGCAGGACCCAGAACAGCTAAGTTAAGGGGCAGCCGCGAGCTCTGGATTGTCCCTTTAAGATGAGACTGGGTTGGGGTTGGGAAGGTGCCAGCTTCACCTGTCTCAAGACTCAGATCTTGGCTGTAGGCTCAAACCAAGCGCTGTTCGGCTGGGATCCAGGAAAGCCAGTTTGACCTTTGGGAACTGAGGAGTGGGACAACTCAGGAACTCCTACCTAGGATGCTATATGCAGGAATGTTCAGGACATTCCATTTTTTTTTTTTTTTTGCTACTAGCCAATCTGTTTCAATTCTGACCTTGAAAACATCAAGTTGTCTGGAGAGAAAGTAACAAAATTAAAACAAAACCACCCTCAGAGATTGGGCTGGGCATGGTAGTGGCACATTCTTTTAATCCCAGAATTTGGGAGGTAGAGGCAGAAGGATCTGCGTTCAAGACCTGCCACAGATATATACTGACACAAAACAAAACTCAGAGATGTGCCGGGTGCATTCATGCCTGTAATCTTGGCACTAAGAAGGCAGAGGCAGGCTAGATCCTGTCTTGAAACCAAACAACTCTCAAGGATGGTCTCCAGAAACTTAATATGGTTCTCCTTCTGCCTTTTCATGCTGGAAACCCCCCCCTTCCTTTAAGAGAAATCACAGGGAGGTGCATATGGTGCATGCCTGTAATCTCAGCTCTTTTTTTAAAAATTTATTTATTATGTATACAATATTTTATCTGTGTGTATGCCTGCAGGCCAGAAGAGGGCACTAGACCTCATTACAGGTGGTTGTGAGCCACTGTGGCTCTTAACCGCTGAGCCATCTCTCCAGCCCCCATCCCTCCCCCTTCCCCCGCCCCGCTCTTGAGGTAAGGGCAGATCTATAGTTCAAGATCTTAGTTCAAGGCCAGTCTGGGCTACAGGGAGCCCCAAATAAAACCATGGAGAAGTTGGAAGGGGAGAGAGGAGATAGCAGACTCTGTGCTACAGTGCTTGCCTAACACACTCCAGGTTCAACCTCAGCACCACGAAAGAAAAAGTCACTGGGAGATTTGGGTCTGCGACTTCCCATTCTAGACTCCTGGCCCATCACTAAAGGGCAGAGTGAAGGGCAGGACTCTTCAAGACACTCAGGATACAGACAAGTGGCTTGTTTCTCCTCCAGACACTGCTTTGGGCACAGAAGGGTTTGATTTGCAGTATGTTTAATTCAAAATGGCAGCAGCCGCTGTGCAGCCATAACAAAATTAGCCACAGGGTGTCTAGAGAAATGTACACAGGCAGAGAGACAGGAGTTGAGCCAGGCAACCCGGGCTGGCCACAGGGCCTGTGCTTGCTGCCCAGTCAGCTGCAGAAGGTCACATGAGCAGTCCCAGTGCTCGCCCATGACAGAATGATGTAGTCAGATTCAGGTATACCAGGGACGCCATCAAGACATAATCTTTCATGCTGTCATGGCTAGAGCAGGACTCTGTCCTTCCATGGATCTGTCACATAGATGTTCTGGAACTGTTTAGACCTTAGGGAAACAGCTAACGAGGACAAGGTTTTTGCCTTTTCCTCAAGAAAAGAGACCATTAAGAAAATTGGAAGCAGCGATGCTCCTGCTACACTTGAGTGGAAAGTGCTCCCTGCCAGAGGTTTGCCCCAGCTCAGGAGTTGGGTACCTGCATATCCCAGGTGCCATCTCAGAGGGTGAGAACATCAACATCAGAAGTGGAGAGTAAGGGCACAGTCACTGAAGCCCCCTACAAGCCCCAGAAAAACCCAAGTCCTTTGTGCGGTCCATTTTAAGCTTTCCTGACAGACCGACTGACACAGCCGAAGAAATCCGCCTCTTGTGGGCAGAGGGTTACTGTGAGAGGGCATGCCTCTGCTTCTAAAGAAAGGCCTCAGTGCTAGGACCAGGGGGCAATGGGCCATGGTGCTAGCGGAAGTCGGCATTGAATGCTCTGCCAATGACCAGTCGCCTCACTTCACTGGTCCCAGCTCCGATCTCATACAATTTGGCATCTCGAAGGAAGCGGCCCATGGGGAAGTCATTGATGTAGCCATTTCCACCTGTAAAGAGAAACGACAGGTGGAAGAGAAAGGACAGAATTGAAGGCAGCAAGAAAAATAGAGCCAAGGAGTCACTCCCTAGTACCTCAGGGGTTGGTTTCTTTGCATATAACCTGCGTGCATTCTCCCAATACCCTCTACTGCCCATAGAGGCAAATGCTCTACCACTGAGTTATGACCCCAGTTCATATTTTACATATCTCTAGGTTGTTTATATATCTAATGTGATACAAGTGTCATTCAGATAGTTGTTATACTGGAATGTTTAGGGAACCATGACAAGAGAAGTCTATGTTCACTTCAGGACAATTTTGCTTTTGTCTTACATTTACTTATTTTGTGTGTATATGTGTGCATGCACATGTGCCTTGGCACACATGTAGAGGTCAGAGGACAACGTGTGTGCATGTCAGTTTTCTCCTTTAATCATGTGGGTCCTGGGGACCAAACTTCCTTCCTTCCTTCTGCTTCCTTTTGAGACAGGGTCTGCCATATCCTAGGCTGGCCCTCAACTCACAAAATAGCTAAAGATGACCTTGAACTTCTGATCCTCTAACTTCTAACTTCCTGAGTTCTGGGATCACAGGTGTGTGCCACCTGTGATCTGGTTAATACAGGGCTGGGGTGTTGGCTTTCTGTATGCTTGGCAAGGATACTACACTGAGCTATGACCCAGGTTGGCCAAGAAGTTACTAAGTAGTCCAGGTTGGTCTCAGGCTCGTTGCAATCCTCTTGCTTCAGTTTCCCAAGTACTGGGATTATAGGTGTACACTCCCATTCCCAGCCTTTTCTGAATATATTTGATTATTGGTTGAATGCAGAAGCACCCCAGGAGGGCTGAAGAGATGGCTCAGAGGTTAAGAACACTGGCTGTTCTTCTAGAGGTCCTGAGTTCAATTCCTAGCAACCACATGGGGGCTCACAACCACCTGTAATGAGGTCTGGTGCCCTCTTCTGGCACAGAAGTGTACATGCAGGAGGAACATTGTATACATAATAAATAAATCTTAAAAAAAAAAAAGAAGAAAAAGAAGTACCCCAGGATATACAGGTTCTGAAGGAAAGTTGATTAAAGAGAAGCAGAGGCAATGAGGGATGCTTGTTGGGGTCAGGAAGGCATGGGAGAGCTGGTCTAGGTCAGAATGCTGAGGACCTAGACACGGTCAGGGTAAAACCTGGACCTGGACTGCAGAGTGTTTGCCAACATGCCCAAAGTTCTGGAGTCAGCACCCAGTGCTACACACAAACCAGGTGTGGTGGCATATGCCTATAATCCCAGTAGTCAGGAGGTGGAGGCAGGTGGATTGGAAGTTCTAGGTCATCCTCAGCTATACAACATTCTCACACATCTGAGACCTTGTTTAAAAAAAACTGCACAATCAATGGCAAACATGGAATTCAAACCTAAGCCACCGATGAACGAGGCTGCTCCCCCTGAGACTCTCTCTCCCCATTTCTTGCTGACCTTAGGCCAGGAAGGGAAGATAAGGAATACTTGAAGCCTCCAACCTTTTGTTCCCCCCATTAATTTTCCTTTTCCCTTTTTATTTTTGGGGTTTTTCTTTGAGACAGGGTTTCTCTGTGTAGCCTTGATTGTCCTGGAATTCACCCCATAAACAGGCTGGCCTTGAACTCAAGATCCATCAGTTTCTGACTCCTGAGTGCCACCACCACCCAGTGTTTTTTTTAATCCCCCTCTTAAAAAATTGATTTTATGTATATGGATGTTTTGCCAGCACGTCTGCGCACCACATTTGTGCCTGGTGCTCTCAGAGGCCACACGAGGATGTTGGTTCCCCTAGAACTGCAGTTACAGATGGTTGTGAACTGTCAAGTGGGTGCTGGGAATAGAACATGGGTCCTCTGGAAGAGAAGCCAGTGTTCTTAATCACTGAACTGTGTCTCCAGGCCCCATGCTGTTTAAAATAATAAAGATCCATTTACTTAACTGATGGCTGTAACAAAAACTTCCCTTTCCTCATCACTGGAGGCAGACAGAGCCTAGAGGTGCCAGCATGACTGTGGCTAGCGTAAGCAGAGTGAGGAGTGGAGAGTGAGGGCCACTCACCTAAGCACTGAATGCCGTCCAGGGCTACCTGTGTGGCACACTCGGCTGCATACAGAATCACACCGGCACAGTCCTGTGGGATGAGGCTTTGCTCAGTAGGATCCTGACAAACACATAGGTCCCTGTCCCCGGAGATGACCCACCAATCCTCCTCTTCCTCTCCCAGAGCTGGCCCTCACCTTGGCAACGATGTGGCCTTCATCACAGGCCTTGGCGACGTTGTAGACATACTGTCGACATGCCATGAGGCGGGTGTACATGTCAGCCATCTTTCCCTGCATCAGCTGGGCACAAAGGGAAGCCCTGGGTCAACACGCTGGGACATTCTAATGACTAAAAGCAGGTCAAGGGCAAGGACAAGCTGAGGGCCAGGGATGAGGCACCAGGGGCACAGAGAAGAGGTGGGGCTTGCCTAGGACAATGGAGATGGAAAGCGCTCTACCTGAGGCTTCAGAGTTACCGCCTGTGTGGCTAACTTTTGGCAGCTCCTCCCGGCAGACGGGTGGGATGAGAAATGCAGTTCCCTTTCCCCTAAACTCCAGTGCTCTGCAGCTTTACCCTCCAGCCTTGCAGTGTCTAGTTCGTTCATCTCCAATAGGAAGGGGCAGGACAAAGTGATGGACCTCCAAAGCCAGGCTGACTGGGAAAGGGGCTGCATTCTAAGAACTCAAGCTCCTTTTGCAGGAGGAGAACCCCAAAAGCACAGCTGTCTCACCTCCTTTAATCTAGCAAAAGAGAACACTTCAGAAAGTATTTCCCTTACCTGGAATTGGCCGATTTTCTGGCCAAAGGCTTCCCTTACATGCAAATAGGGAATGGTGTGGTCCAGGACAGCCTGCATGATCCTGACGGAAGAAGAGCATGGGGGTGTGATGTCAAGCGGGGTGAAAGGGTGTCAGAGGATTAGGCCTGAGGGTTGAGGTGGAGGGAGGAGAAACTGAAGTCCCTGCTGTCTCAGTGACAGCATTGCCTGCCCAGCTCCCAGGCACATCCTCTGAGATCAGTTGGGTGTGGTGGAGCAGCAGGCAGGTGTCAGAGTCTGGGCTTCTTGTTTCACAACCACACTGACTAAGCAGAGTTGCTCTCAGGCCTCACCTGCCATCTGTCACATAATGACATTTCCCTCTGTGTGAAGAAATTAAATACAGGAGGAGATTCTCTAGGACAGAGGATAAGCCAGAAAGTAGCTTCCTTTGTTCCTCCCTTCCTTATCAGGGGGAGGCTGCTAACCTAACAAGACTGGCAAGCTCAGGTTGCCCCGGTTTCACACTCATCCAGAGGTGCACTAGTTTCCCCAATAAGCCTCACACTGGTGAAGCTTATCCAGGAGGCCTCCAGCGTCCTCACACTTACCCAAGGGGTCCACCTGCCAGCACCAGGCGTTCTAGGTCCAGCCCGCTCATCAATACGTAGACTCCCTTACTCTCTTGGCTCAGAATATTAGCAGCTGCCGGAATAAACACCAGAGAGGGTCATTCATAGCCTCTTCACTTTTACACAATGTACTATGTTACACAAGGCACAAAAACACGCTATTCGACCTTCAACTTGGGATTCCAGCGAGAGGAAAAGATGGCTTTTGTCACTTCAGTCAGAAGCAGAGTTCTCGGGACCCCCACACTGTTCACAATACTACAGAGCCCCAAGTTGTTAGGTCTTTCTTTTCTCATCCTGGACTCCCTAGGATTGGTCTGGAAATCACCCTCCCCTCTTTGCTTCTTTCTACACCTGATGTCTACTTATACAGAAATCAGAGGACTCATCGGACTGAGGTTGTGTGCTCGGGTTCAGGGTCACCTTTCTGCCATGTTCATGAGAGAGCTGCTTGGTCGAAAGTTAGGGTGATAGTGACAGAAGCTGATGAGCAGCTCCCCCTAATGAGGACTTGGGAGATGTGGGCAGAACATCTGGTACAGAAACTTGACAACCTAACTCACCTTTAAGGATAGTGAATGCATTTTCCGTCTTTTCTAAAAGGCGAGTCTGTATTGATTCTTCCTAGAGACTCTTTCTGGACATGGCATTCTGTTTCTGGAAGGTTTACACTGATACACGAAGCAGTCCTAATTCATGACCAGATCCACACCCTCAGCTCTCTCACAGTGCTACATAGTGTCACGTTCACAGTTATGGCACAGGGGATAAAATATTCCTGCAAAATCAAATTACCTCTCCTTCATCAAGTCTGGCTTCTGTCAATTTATTTCAGAAGGGCTTTTAGCATCATTACCGAGTGTAATTCAGAGTGTTGTGGCTGGGCACAAAATGGCCCCCTGCAGGCTGATGTGCTGAAGTCCGGGTTCTCAGTGCAGTGTTCTGAGGTGAGGTTTGGGACGTGACTGGACCGTGAAGGCTGACCCAATCAATGGATTAACCCGATGATGGATTCATAATTTGATGGCATTAATGAGACAATGGAAACAGAGACAAAGCCTCCAGGAAAAACTGGCCACTGGGGTGTGTGTCTTTGCCAGTCTAATGGGACTCTGGCTTCTTTTTGATCTCTGCTACTTATCGTCCGTAAGATAAGCAGTTCTCCCTAGGCCTGTCTACTTTTATGCTCTGGCTCACCATAGGCGCAGGAACAATGGAGCCAAGGGACCAATAGGCTTGACACCTGAAACCATGAGCCAAAAGAACTTCTACAAAGGAGACAAGAAGCCGGCCTAGCGCATGTTGGCTGCACAGGCAAATGCACAGAGATCCAAGGACGTCAGTGGGTGATGATAAGCCTTACCTTTCACCAGCTTTCATCTGAGGCAAGCAAACAGCAGCAGGGGCTGTGGCCAGGACAGACAGCTGTCCAGCAGCTCTAAGCCCACAGTCTAGCTGCATATCATAGAACATGTAACAGTGGTGAACCTCTATAATGTTGAGATGGGCTTTTCCAGCCTGCAAAGGAGCCAGGATTGAGACTCCCATATTCTTGGGACACTTACCAGGAACTTTGCAGTCTTCGAAGACAAGCTCACAGGTGTTGGAGCCCCTCATGCCCAGCTTGTCAAGCTTCTTGGAGGTACTAAACCCAGGCATACCCTTCGCAGGAAATCAAAGAAGGTTCTGGTTAGATTTGCCCCAAGGGAGCCTAGTAAAGGGAAAACTCACTCTACCTACCTGCCCACATCTTACTTCCAAGTTCTCACTCTGGATGCAAAACTCCAGTCTTCATGTCCCACCCACTTTGTTCCCAACACCTCTGCCGCCAGTCTCAGGGGAGCAGTTCTTCCTCAACAAAACATTAACTCCCAACTCTCCTCACTCTCCCAGGGACACGACTCTGAAGACACTCTCAGAGCCCATGCCAACTCCTCTGTCCCCTTTTCCTTAGCCACCTGTCCCTAAAGGAGCCCCAATTCCAACCACAAGCATGCTTTAACCAGGGTGACTTGGATGCACATGTGTCACCAGGTGACAGGGGAGTTGGTGTAGGAGGGTCCTTCTGTATTTCTGTTGCTTTCATTGGTTGAATAGAGACTGCCTTGGCCTTTTGATAGGGCAACCCTTAGGTGGGCAGAGTAGACAGAACAGAATTCTGGGAAGAAAGGAAGTGTGGGAGACGTCATGCTTCTCTGACCCAAGATGGATGCTGGTTAGAATCATGCCAGTAAGCCACAGTCAAATGGTGATACATATTATCAGAAATGGGTTATATCAATATGTAAGAGTTAACCAATAAGAGGTTAGAACTAATGAGCCAGGTAGTAACTTAATTAATACAATTTCCATGTGGTTATTTCGGGGGTTAAGTTAGCCAGGCACTGGGAACACAGCCCTCCCACTCTGAGAGTTGGGCAGCGGGACACAGCCTGCTTGCACTCATTATTACAGGGAATGCTCGCACATGCTGCTGTTACTTCCAGGCCTTTCCAGTTCCAGTCTCAGCCAGAGACTCCTCCTCCTCATGAAGTGTGCTGCCAACCTCTTGCTTAACTTAACCATGTATTAAACTTTCTACCATTCCCCTGTAGTTAGGTCCCCAAGCCTCAGTGGCATCTGCCCTCTTTCTTCACCAACAGTAGGCAGATGGTGTGAAGCCAACACCTGCTCCCTTAACTTATATATTTCTAACTTTTTCCAGGCTGGGGCGCATGCCTTTAATCTCAGCATTTCGGAGGCTGGGGCAGACGGATCTCTGTGAGTTCAAGGGAAGCGTGGTCTATACAGTGAGTTCTAGGCCTGACAGGGCTACACCATGAGATCCCATCTTAAAAAAACAAAAAGCAAAAAACAATAAAACAACAACAAAAGATGAGCCTGGTTTTCTTTTTTCTATACAGAAAACTTTGCTGTCTCCTGCTTTTATTTTTTTTGAGACAGTCGTGCTATACAGTCCTGGACCTTATTACAAGGACCAGGCTGGCCTCAGACTTGCCTCTGCCCATCAAGCACTGCTCATATTACAAATACATGTCACCTTGTCCAATTCCTGGTTTGTTTAAAACAAAAGAAAATCCAAACTGGAACTCTTGAGTTTTAATCTAACTCCTGATGTATCTTGTCCTTGTCCATACTATTGGAGGTCCAAATCAGCATTCCTGCCCATGCCTCGGTCTCCCCCACAGCTCCTGCTCAGTTCAGTAAGAAAATCTTGTAGCTTCTTTTTCATCTTCTTCTTCCTCGACTCTGTGTACTTTACTGTCTTTAGACTTGACCCAGCCTCTCTGGGTCTCTTTTTTCTTTTTTTGTAGTGCTCAAAATTGAACCAAGGGTCTTATGTGCTAAGCAGCTGCTCTACCTCTGAGCAACTGGATCAGCACCAGACTTGACTTCTGGGCTACTTTCCTCAGCTTTGGCTTACCCGCCCCCTTCTGGGAGCAGAACACAGAACACTGAACACTGATTAAATCTCAATGGGCTGGAAGTCTCTCTGATCCCATGCTCACCTTCTCCACAATGAAGGCTGTGATGCCCCGAGAAGCTGGTACGGCGGACAGATCTGTCTTGGCGTAGACAACGAGGACATCGGCGTCAGGGCCATTGGTGATCCAGAACTTGTTGCCATTCAGAATGTAGTGATCTCCTAAGGGACAACAGGCCACTGGCTGTTGGCTGAAGTCTCCTGTCCTGCTTCAGCCAGCCAATCTTCAGAACTGCTACCGCCTTGCTGAGAAGCCGTACTGGGAACCCAGTGGAGACCCCCAACTACCTTTCCCTGCTGCCTCTTAGCAAGTGGCCTTACCTTTCTTTTCTGCTTTAAGCTTCATGGAGACGACATCAGAGCCAGCATTGGGCTCACTCATGGCCAGGGCTCCGATGAAGTCACCACTGATAAGCTACAAGGAAAACCAAGACCCATCGTGTTAGGACCTTGGAAGCCTCCTGCAGCAGATCCTGGGACTGACTCTTCCTGCCCACATTCCACCTGCAAACTTCCCGCAGAGCAAGGTGGAGTATGTCTGGAAGGCCTTTTTCTTCCATTCTGGCATCTACCACTTTTGGCAGGGCTGGGGACTGGCTCCTGGGTCTTGGGCATGCTAAGCAAGGGATTTACCATTGAGCCCTTCCCTCAACCCCAGTCTTTAGACTTTTAAAAGTTATATTTTTATTTATTTGTTCTCTGTTTTTATGTATGCACAAAGGCCACAGTGTGTATGTATGTGTGTGTGTGTGTGTGTGTGTGTGTGTGTGCATATCAGAGGACAATTTGTGGAAGAAACTTGGTTCTTTCTCCACTATGCATATCAAAGTCAGGTTATCAAGCTTGGTGGCAGGCAGGCACTTTAACCCACTCCTATTTGCTTTGAGACATGGCCTTGCCAAATCACCCAAGCTGGGACTCATGATCTTCCTTCTCCTGCCTCCCAAGCAGCTGAAACTCCACACATGTCACAAGTTACCAACAGCTCTGACTGAAGTCCCTACCCCCCTGTTTTGAGACAAGGTTTCTCTGTGTAGCTCTGGCTGTCCTAGAACTTGCTCTATAGACCAAGCTGGCCTTGAACTAGAGATCCGCCTGTCTCTGCTGCCTAAGTGCTGGGATCAAAGGTGTGCGACACCACCACACGGTTAAATGTTTTGATTTAAGTATTTCAAATCAATCTCAGTAATTTTTCTAATTCTGTTTAGTTCAGTTCATGGTAGCAAGACGAGAATGAGAATCTGCTTGTCACCACCAAGGGGAGGGCATGTCATATAGTGGTTGTACTGAGTCCATGTGGATTTCTTCATTCCTGTCTCCTCACCTTGGGAAGGTATTTCTCTTTCTGCGCCTCATTCCCATTGCGAACAATCTGGTTGATGCAGAGGTTGGAATGAGCACCGTAGCTGAGCCCTATTGCTCCAGAAGCCCGGGATATCTCTTCCATCACCAACACATGTTCTAGGTAGCCCAGGCCAGAGCCGCCATACTGAACTGGGAGTGGGGCAGTGTGGGAAGCAGAAAGGCAACCAGGTTATACCGGAACACTGACAGGAATCTTTTATTTTTTTAATTGTTTGGTTTCTCGATACAGGGTTTCCCAGTAGCTATGGAGCTAGTCCTGGAACTCACTCTATAGACCAGGCTGGCCTCGAACTCACAGAGATCCACCTGCCTCTGCCTCCTGAGTGCTGGGATTAAAAACATGTGCCTCTACCGCCCAGCAGGAATCCTTTACTAATTGGCAGAAAAACACCCTGGTAGCTATTCCAAGTTCCCCTAGCAAGGCTGGCAGGCTGTTGCCAGGGACTCTGCTCATGAGGATGGACACCTTGTTCTGCTTGATGCTGGTGGGACACTGCAGTTCAGAGACCATCACCGCCAACTCTGGCTTTATCCCAGACATCTTCAGTGAGGACAAGCAAAAACCTGAGCATCCACCCCTCAGGAAGTTACAGAAGGCAGAAGCAGATGGGTGAAGGAAGAAAGAAGGCAGAGAAACACAAAGCGGGTGGGCAGGAAGGGGACTATGTTCAGAGCACCAAAACCAGAAGAAGAAGGTGAGATTTTAAAAAAGATTTATTAGTGTTTTTCCTTACCTATGCATGTGAGTGTGCCACACGTGTACGGGTGCCCCCAAATATCAGAAGAGGCCCTAGAGCAGTGACTCCTTTGAGAAACCTACCTCCAAAAATATTTATATCGCCATTCATAATGGTGGCAAAATTACAGTTATGAAGTAGCAATGATTTTATAGTTGGGGGTCACCACAACATGAGACTATATTAAAAGGTCGCAGCATTAGGAAGGTTGAGAACCACTGCCCTAGAGCTAGAGTTATAGGTAGTTGTGCTCCACACAATGTGGATACCAAGGGCTGAACCTGGAATCTGGAAGATAGGGAATACTCTTAACCACCG